>CM056396.1:13705497-13817997 GCA_029718625.1 Synaphobranchus kaupii | reverse complement strand
TGGGTAAATGGTTACAAATTGAAAATGTGTTCTGTCAAAAGGCCTACGCAAAGTGTGCTAAAGAACACTGCAGGGAGAGCGGTGGGTATTTAAATGGAAAAGGATTTAAACACTGTACGTAGTGAATGCCAGCTAGGATGCCACCTTACCAGGTAAAATACTGTACCTACAGTATGTATATGGTCACAGTAGAAATCAATATTATGAATCCCGCCCCTGCATTGCCTGTTTTTCAGTACCCTCGTTGCAAAGCAGTACTGAAAACAGCTCAGACAAAGTACTCAAAGCCAATTCTAAGCCCTGAATTATTTAACGATGATTTGTGAAGCTTAGTATTTTTAATCTCCCTCCCCAATTTAGACATGAAACAAGGACTGTATGAGGACAGTGCTTAACCTTCAAACTGTGACTTCAAATAAAGGCTCAGTCATGAATTTCACAAAAACAATACGCCTTCCTTTTGGATCGGTAAGCAAACTGAAAGGACTCAATAGTAATGAGCCCAGTGTGTGTGTGTGTGTGTGTGTGTGTGTGTGTGTGTGTGTGTGTGTGTATACAGACCATGATTTCAACGTGGGTGTTCAAACATGTTTTCCTGTTATGTGCTGCACTGCTCTGAATACAGTGAGAACTCACTCACTGGGTCCCATAGATCCAGAGACTTCCCCTCACAGGAATCCGCTTTAGGAGCACCTGGTCTTGCTTTCACAACTTTCTTTCTGAAACCTCCCATATTTTCACAGACACTTACTTTGTTCTTAATTGCTGCAATGGAAACCCACTGGCCATTGCGATCATCGAGATCCACAGCATGTGATGAGCGTCTCTCTTATCGATGCTGTCATTCGCTGTTCAACTAGCTCTTGTAAAAAAAAAAAAAGTGACCTCGGCCAACTAGACTAATTGATACACACACACACACACACACACACACACACATACAGATGTATCTAGCAACGAAGGTAGTCAAATAAAATGTCACGGATGGCGGTAAGAATGTACTGATTTGATAAAGAATTCCCGAGGCCTTCGTGTCAATATGAAAATAAGCAGATTCCCAGTTCCATCCTGTTGCCTTAGAGACCACTGGCTTGTTACTCGCAAGACCTCAAGAGTGACAAGAGTTTCAGTCCCTTGCATTTAAGTACAGTGTGAAATTGAGACGCTAGTGGCTAGCTGGAGAGCCATACCTATCTAGTTTTTATGTTATCTAGATTTACTCAAAGGAACCCTTTTTAAAACGAATGCTACGTTTCACAGATTAAAACGGACAAGAACTACATTTCAAAACAGACGTATGGTCAAGTAAAACAGGAAGGCAAGTCAAAGTTTGTAAATGGCCCCTTAGCTGAAACCGTTTTGGGTTCCCCTGACGTATAGCCTAAAAAACAAAACAGATCCCGCGCAATCGTTTCCTGGAAATATGTCTGTGGGCGTGCACAAGGTTGGCTGGCCGGAGGCGATGTGGAGCCACGCGGAACACCGGCGGGTTTCCGAAAGGTGAGACTGGATAGTAAAAGCTAACCGGTGACCTTTCATTACAAGACTTATCACTGCGAGGCAGAGAAGAACAAAGTCTCCGAAACGGCGGAACACTCGACCCGTTGACCCATTGTGCTAAAAATCTAGGCTGTGCCCAGGGAGACCGTTGAGGCCCCCCGCGCATCAGCCCAACGGCCCTGGACAAGCCAGGACTGTCGATTCTTGGGGGCCATCATTCTTTCCGGTACAAGGCACACCGGATTGACGTTCCTTCCTGCATCCGCTCCGAGCCTGCATGGGGGGGAAACAGAACAAACATTCCCGAATGCACAGAAGCAACTTTTGTTGCTCCCCCCATCTTCAGAATCCACGATAAATAACAAGTTGCGGTTCAGATTGTATCATCCATCATCCGTACTGAGCACCCAATAAACTGATACAGTGCTTCGAAAAGGTATTTGTCCCCACTGCAAATACCCTGTTTTTTGGCCCATTTTTGGAACCAAAATCACATTTGATCATCATATAAGCCCTAGTATGAATAAAAGCAAAGGTGATGTGGTATAGCTAATAAGACAAAAAGTAACAACTGTTACATTATCTACTCAACAAATAATCATCAGACACATAAAACCCCTGCAGGAAAAGGTGCCCCCCTAACTTCAGTGGCTGGTAAAGTCTGTGTCACGTTGCCTGGGATAAATTCAGAAATTACAGTAATATCTTAGATACTACATGGAGAGCTCATATCAGGCCCTTTAAATGAGTCTTTCACCTGTTAGCATGGAATATCTGGCAGACTCATTATCTAGGTCCTGAGGCATCATATCAGTCCAAAACCATCACCATCTTGCCACTGTGCTTCATATTGAGTAGGGGTACTTCAGCCATACTAATTTCCCTATTAATTCAATGGGAGAATTAGCTTGGCCCACTCTGGGGCTATGTCCATCCAGGACCTACTGGGCATAGCACATCATTCAGATTTTTGGAGAGTGTTGAGATGAGCATGTGGTCGCCTATAGGGCAGTTTAGATTGTAGTGAACCACAGAGGCAGTCCTGCTTTGGCCATGAATTTCATCATTTAGACTGTAGAGTTAATTGTCTTGGTTTAATGCAGTATCTTTGCCATGGCGAAGCTGCGGCTATTTCAAAATAATATAAGATGTGACACTTCTTTTCCATTACAATGGCAGATCATTAAGAAAATATATTGAAGTCAATGCAGCTCTATAGCTATAATAGCCATTATCATTCTTCTTATAATAAGGAAAACATGCAGTGTTAACAAAATAATGTATAGGTATCCACAGAGTTTTCACACTTTAGGTTATGACAGAAAAAACAATAAAACACAAAAATGCCAGGACCCATTTCACCATTTCTAAATTTTCCATAGAAAATCAATGATCCTGCACGAATCCGCGGATGGCAAGCGGTTTCCCCAGCCCCAGCCTCGTAAATCTCCGCAGCCAGGGAAGCAAAGTCTTTCCGCCGCGAAAAGGGCGAGGCCTTTCAGAATCCCATCATTTTCTTAAAATGACGAGCTCACTTAATGTCGCGAGAAACTCGAAATACGCCTCCCCCCCACCCCCACCCCCCACCACCACCCCCTCCCTGGCCCAATTGGCACACCTGTCAGAGCTGTGCAAAGCGCGGATATAAAAAGCCGGCGACGGCGACCGAGCGGCGCGGCGGCGCGAGCGGAGCGCGGGGCAATTTAGCCGTTAGCGCCGCGCGAGTGGCTGGGGACTGACCGCAGAGAGAGCCGCTCCCCGTGACTGCGTAATGCCCCAGGTATAGCCTGCCGCGGGATTTGGTGTCAGCGAAGGGCTTAAAGTTAATAGCATAATGCGAGTGTTGCGGGAAACCCGATCGGGTGACAAGCCTCGTCACAAAAAAAAGCGTCTGGAGGCACGGGGGGCCGGGATGGTTTTGGCATCCCCTCTATGCCGCATTGTCCATCGGTTCAACTCTGGGGATCGTGGAGACGGGAGACGGGAGACGGGGGGGGATTCCCCCCCAATCATGTGACATGTGACCTGACTGGGGTGCCTCTGTCTGAACCAGTGTGAGCTCCTGCTCAGAGCAGTGAGCGGTCCCCAGAGCAGACAGACATTAGCCTGCTCACTGAGAGGAAAAACAGATGTACTCGCACTCTCTTTTCCATGGGCAAGGTCTCTCTACAGCAAACACTGCAGTGTTGTTTTTACCCCCAAACTGAACTGAGGTCACACGCTTTTTTTTTTTTTTTTTTTGCCACAGCAAGAGAGATCCACACTTACTACTTAAACAGAGCGTGGCCTCCTCTGAACAAGAAACTCAAACACAGGCAGGCTAAGTGGAACACAGAGTCACTGATTTAGGGGGACCTGACATTCAGGCCAAGTTAGCAGATCATAAAATCACTGAGTGATTGAGGTATTGTAAACCAACTGAGCGGATCAAAGAACCACCGAGTGCTATTACTACCATAGACAAATTAGCGGATCACAGAATCACCAAATAATATATCTCTCATAGGCCAACAAAGTGGATCACAGAATCACTGAGTAACTATCGAAGGCTAACTAAGTGGCTTTGCTATTCTTAGCAAGGGCCTCCTCTTTAATGCAATCTCCCCTCACCCTAGAAATAAACTCTTCCCCGTAGGAAGGTTTCTCTCAAAGTATGTAGACTTGTGTATGTGTAAATTCAGGGGTCACTTGACTCCATCCACATTAATACTTTTAAATTCAGTTTGAGTATACTGTAGATTCACAGCAATAACTGGTCCAAGCAGTTTGAGATTGAAAAAGGCTTTGATAGAAGATAATTTCCCCTCCACACAATGAAGCTGCGACACAAAAAACAGACAGTTAAAAAAGAAGAATGAGAAGGCACACTTCCACACAACAGCTCAAATCGACGCCGAGTGTGTATAATCGCATATTTGATAATGATATGCATCTTCCTTTGAATATTTCCTTGCTGCTGGTTAACGCTTTAAATATCTGCTGTTCTGCATTTGATCACAAAGCATGTCAACTTTGCATATTCCTCTGTGTTTTCAAGGAGTTACGGCAACATCTCAAAGACCAATTAAAACAAGGAGGTTGGGGAGTTTCAGTGTGAAACATGGCGCAACCTGCCCGGCGCATTGTTCCACACAGTCATGAAGCCCAATTCCTTTTGGCCGTCTCCCGCTCTCACACACTAACCCCTGGACTTCACACTACACCAACACACTGCCTCCTGAGAGCTATAAATCTCCCTCCCTTCCTAATTGGGCTGCCCTTGAAAATAGCTGCAGGTTATTTATAGTTCTCCCGGTCAACTATCAAAACAGCAACCTTGAACGGCGTAGTTCGGCGCGAGTCACGTATCGTGGCCAATAAGTTTTGGAGGGGGGGGGGGGGGGCAACTCAAACGTTCCCTTCTTGGGGAGGGGGAGGTTGTCAGAGTTAGCAATGAAAGTTAACGTTCAAGAAGTATGCCATGTTTTCCTACGGGCAGGTCCCCTGGAGCTGCTCAAATCCCTACAAATCCCTACTAAAGACAGAATACAATTGTCGGTCACTGGCGTTTTGCGCGCGGTCAAGAAATCACCGGGTGCTGGTGGCGTTAGCTTAAGCTGACCGCCATGCGATACGCGACCTAATCAGCTCCACAGGTTCACTCCAGAGTTCCAAAAAAGCCCGTCAGGGTGGAGGTAAGAGTTCAAGTGTTGAAAAGGTCTGAAATAACGAGGAGAGCGCAAGCGTGCCTTTGCCGCCCAATTTAGACATGCCTGCCGGGGGGGGGGGGGGGGGCACTTTTCCTTTCAAAACGTTTGAGGTCAATTTACACAGTCTTTGGCTGAACAAGTCCAGTCAGGTCAGATGAAATCACCTTTCACGCCCTTGTCACACCGGAATGGGCTGCGGCATGCTTTCTGCTGGGTCACTACGTGGGTCAGCTAAGCAGGCCAGCATCGGCTATAGCGGGACATGTTTAGACAAGGCACATGCAAAATTAGTGTTAAGGAGATATATCAAAGTGACTTTTCTGACCAGACCGCACCACAATTTTCTGAGAAGCAAGGCTTGTGCTGGTATGAAATGCCAAACTAAATCAACCATATCGTTAACCTACTTCTCATTTAATGAAGCCGCAAATGTTCTGTGCATTGTATGTAAAATTTTATCATCTGGTGCTTACTCTTTAAATATACAGATGCAACATGCAATTGTGCACTTGTTCAATTGTATATCCTTCCTAATGCAACATAATGTGTAATCTGTACAATATTCCGACAATGTCTTGTTCCGCAGAATAAGATATTGTCTGAATACTCGTTGCCATGGCTATAACCGCTGCCTGGATATACAAGCTAATGTCAAGGAACCATTACTTTGCAAGTTGCTTTTGTAGAGCAGACAGCCAGGCACCCTCATATGCAGGGTGATTTTTATTCCAACTATTATCTTATCCTCCAGGAGTCCTATTTCTATAGCTATATATTTATACAGGATCAGAGCTTTCTAAGCATTCTGCCCAGAATCCAAGCCCACAACCCAACCACCCTCAGGTACTGACAACAGTTCTTTTGTCATAGCTGTACAGTGCTGCCAACGGACTGATCAGCGTCAGTGTTGAGTCAGTCTTGTAGTATGTGTGGCTTTCTTTGCAATGTCAATTCCTACACATTCCCGGAGACATCCGTGTGTATACAGGGTTCTTACTCGTATTTTCTGTTGACCCAGCAGTGTTCTCTCCGGGATTTTTTTCGCAGAGTGGCGCTCAGGCCTGGGGGGGTGGGTGGGGGGACGGGGGGAGGGGGGATTGTAATGGAGGGTTATAAAAAGAAAGTTCCGCACCTGCATTAAAGCAAGGTCTGTAATTGTTGGGTTTGCAGCGCGTGCCACACTGAAATTCTTGCACGAAGGAGAGAGGAAATCCGGCCTTTACCAAGTAAGCAGTGATACTTTTCTGATTAGGCTGACGAAAAGACACGGGTAACACGGGCTGTTATTTTGGTTACACAAGTGACTCCATTACATTCTTTGGGGGAGACTGCCTTCGCGATCCTCCACCGTACTGGAACTATACCCGTGTTTTAAGTCCCGCGACAAACACTTCAGACGTACCTCCTCCTCCGATGACATGCTCCTCCAGCGCCGGGCCTGGAAATTTCCACCTTGCCTTCTGCTGAGGACACCGCGTGTGCCTGATCAGCAAAGGACCTTTGGTTCGCTCCAAAGTTAGCAGGAGCTAATGCCCACAGGATCAGACAGTGAGTTCTGTCTGGTCAATGTCTGTCATATTAACACGGCCATCATGACCTGTCAGCAAGCGTCTGCCTCCGTGGCATGAAAAGGACTAGTGCTGAGCTGGACCATGTGATAGGTAATCTATTCCTGTTAGCGAGCATCTGGGAGAGCACAATGTTCCCCTTTCACACAGTGTCTGATGCCAAATAATATAATTTTATAAACACAAGCTTGGTTGTGCCATAAAGCGATAGAATGAGTTTTGGTTTGGTAAAGTAAAGTAGTCGTTCGGTTCTGAGCCAGATACCGAAGCCATTTTTGCACTCTTCTGTACGTTGCATTTTATGTACTAAATTTATGAACTCCGAGTATCACCAAGAGGCTTAGCTTGCCAAAATATTCAGTATCCGCCATCCACCGTTTCCTTTCGTCAAATACTTTTTACCAACAAAATGGCTCCACTGTAGAAATCGTACCATAGAAAGAGCCGTGTGCAGCCTCGCAGATCGGCTGTAGTTCGATGCCCTGAAGGCCTGTGGGACAAAATGCCAAGACTGCCCTGGAATGCTGCCTTGTGTGGAAAATATTCGCTAGCATCGGGCAAAAGAACTAATGTGCTCTTCGTCCAGCTGTGGAGCCCTGAGAGGTCGACCAGACTCGGGCTGGGGGTAGGGGGAGGGGCAGGGCTCCGAGTGGACTCCGCCCACGAGCCCTGATCCAGAATGAGCCAACCTGTCCCGGAATGCCAAACCGAACCATTCCGCGGAAAATTATTACACTGATCCAGGGTCGTCGATTACGGCACTGAACTAGAGGGAGGGGCGGAGCGCGTCAAACGCGTGCGTGATTCCTCTCTCACACTCTTGCTATGACCGGCTTCCCTAGACTCATTGGGATCGTTGTGAACTTCTGGCTTTCAGAAAGCTGCCCCGGTGGCTGAGAGAGCCCGGCACCGAAGGCTAGCATTAGCACGCATTAGCGTGCGCCGCATTCGCACACTTTTTCCTGCGAAAGTTCAGCGAAAAGACACGTGAAGAGCGAAACGGAACAGGAGCGTATACACTGGGCTAATGGACGGCCCTAGAAAAGCCCGGGCGCGGATTACAGGCTGCACATCTCGCTCGGCAATTTAAAACCACTTTGCTGAAGTCATGCCTCTCTCCCGCTCCAAAGGGGCTTTGCTTTCAGCTCTTGCGGCTCCGAATGGGGAAAGGGGAGGAAATAAAACACGAGGCAGTGACCTTTGAGTCGGCCTCGGGCTGCATTACCGCCCGAGGTTTAGAGGGTTAATCCAGGCCACGAAAGGATCTTACCACAGCAGAGACAACTCGACTATGCCGTCACCTGAGGTGGACTCAAAAACACTTCGACGGGGACTCGTGTACTGTCATACTTGACCCATTTGAGGCCAGATGTGAGGATTTATAATATGGCATAAATGTACTGCACAGTAACAAAAAAAAAAATTTCAATACAAATCATAGTACACTTCGTCATGGGAGAGGGTCATTTTTCTCCGACCGCCATATTTTGCAAGAACACAGTATTGGTATGAGGTCACTGAAGTGTGGACAAAGTGAAACACATGAAGAATCTGAAAATCACATTTGCAATACTGCCAAGCTGCTATGGAGAGGATGTGACACTGTTTGGCCGGGTGATTTAAGGGGGGGGGGGCAAAGGCTGTTCCTGGAAGGTTCCTATTGAAATCGCATGAGGAACAAGCCTCAACAGAAAAGATGAGGATCATCTGTCAGTGAGCTCAACTGGTAAAACAGTTATCTCAAGATCGCTGCTCGAGGATGAGTTGGGGGAGGGGAGGGGAGGGGGAGAATCTCATCTCCAAAGACATAACAAAGGCATAGTGTGTTTACAGGGCCACGCTGCTAAAATCGTGGAGTGTGAGCCATTGTTTGGCCATCAATGAGATGATCTCAATAATACTCAGGGCTCAAATTCAGTCTCCCAGGTCCGACCACAGGACTCATTGTATTATCAAGGACCAAGGACTAAGGGCATCCAGGACTCTTCCTTGAAAAGAGCCGCAAGAGCTGAAAGCAACCATCGCATAGCCCAAATGATCATTTTAAGTTCATATAATAAGTCGTGTATTTTTTGACAAGCACAAACCAATAGATGGCCTTCAACAAGAAATTTGCACGTACTTGGCGTGAAGGCTTTCCCCACGTTTTGATTTCTTGATAAGAGTACCCCTGCATGCCATTTAATTATTCCTTTTTCCGATACCAGTAAATTGTACTCTGTAAATTTTACTGGTATATATATATATATATATATATATAGGTAAAATATATCATTAGGCTTGTGATTACAGCATCTGTCTTAGGACTGAGGGCACTGAATTAACATCATAATAGTGCGAACCAGGAGTACTCATCGTCTCTCTGAGGTAACAACAGCCTTGTGAACTGAATTCTGTCCATAGTGGGAACTGGAACCTCAAACTGCTTCACACCACAATCATCAGACAAGCTTGGACCCTCCGAGTCATCTGGGCTTAACAAAATGACCCGCTCTTAGGATTCGGCCACAGCTTGTCAAAACGAGCGGTCGCGGAGGCAGTGACAACACCCCGAGGCTGGCTTCCGCAGCCGATGGGATAGCGACAAATCTCTCCCGTACTGGTGGGCGCTGCAGATGTACGGGGACGTCTTCCAAAAGACTCTCCATCTGCCACAGATATCCGATCACTCCCGCGAACTTCCTCTGCCCGTTGGATCCCGTTAAAAACAGATGGATGGTCTTGCTGGAACACCGGTACTTCGCGAGCTTGGATTCATACTGGGCGACGCACGCTCTTCAGTGTGGCAATACCACAGGGCAGAACGGTGTTTAACGGCGCAAACGTTTACAAATGAAATGGTGCTAGCGCTGAATGGTGCCGGTTGGACAATTTCCACACACACAAAAAGAATTGAAAAAAAAAAAAACCCTGCAGGCTATCCCCAATGCCGCTGACTCCAAACTACCTCTCCAAGTCATTTTTATGACTTGGCAAACTTTCACTGCGAGTAGTGCTGAAATTGAAAGTTAGTTTGTTATAAAACCAGGGAAGGTTAGCGGTATTTAATGAGGAATATTCAGCAATGCTGTCCTATCGCCAACCGCAACATCGCCTAAGAGCTTGGAGGTGTAAATAAAACTTTTTCTGCTGCCAATTCCTCGAGCAAGCAAATAAGGGTTCCATCGCAACGTAAACCCATAAACGCGCAGGACCAATCTGTGGCAATTAGCAGCTGTTTGGCTCATCAGAGGACACTTGGGGGGGCCTATCCAAAGCTGCAACTGGTTACGAGTTTGTGAAATCGGTAACACACGCTGCACGTCTGCGCCTTGTTTACATCACCGTGCCTTTAAAGATGATGATGTAACCATCTAGGACGTCTCTGTAGGAAAAGAGCCCAATTAATCTGCACGATTTGATGCAACACACATTCGGCAAGTAAGGGCTTGGCGTGCGCTTGGTTCGTTCATCACTATCTTTACAGTTCACCATATTGTCATAGCGAGTCAAGACAAGCAGTGTGGTAGTTTGAGCCATTAAGTATCCTAACAAAAGACTATAATTTAAAACAATGCCTTATTTCACCTCCGCATGCAAAGTGGCATTATAAAAGTTCAAACACGGCTGAACGTTTTCTTGCTGTTCATTTCAGAACCAAAAGAGTCAAACTATAGCACGGAACAGAGGCACAGCATGCATTTCTTATTATTCTAGGCAATCAAAAGCCATGGAGTGCCTGGAATTTCTATGCACACCCTTGAACACAATGCTGTTCCGCTGAATCTCCCACCACCCGAGCCCTCACCACTCTACACCGAGAAACACCAGGAGATTTAGTCTCTCTTTAAGACGCCCCGTTACTAAACCTACACCTTCAGCTTTACAGGAACACTATCGAAATCTGGAGCACGTTCCCACACAATGAGCCTTATCACCTCGTTTCGAAGCACCCCCGCAAAACCGACCACCTGATCCATCCCGGAGCATTTAAAAAGCCTGCCAAAAGGTTCTTACAACCAGCCATGCTCCAATGGAGTCCGCAGCGGCGAGCACTGAAAACAAGCTTTCCCTCATTGGCGGAGCATCGCCAAAGCCAGTTATCTTGAAGCATTTGCGAACGTTTGACAAATGTGGCCTTTGAAGGAAAGTCAACGGCGTATCAAAACGCGGAGCGCATGGGAGCACGCATCGGTGGGGTCTGAACAGGCGTGAACAGCGTCCTTCGAGTGCGGGCCATGGGGGCTCCCCTCAAACGTACTTGCCGCCACCTTGCAAACGTACAAAACCTGCGGTGAAGACAACGAGCAGCGCCAATGTACGGACCCAGCAACTTCAGTCAAAACGCCCGCATCATTACATCCATTTATAAATAGACCGCAAACTAGAAATAGCAGACCAACAGCAGAGTTCCGGAACAATCCAGCATAATACTTTCCTTTTATAGGAGCATCAATTAAAGCCTTGCATGCAGGGAAATAATGAGCTTTATGGCACCGGTACAAGCTTCCCCAATCAGTAGCGCCGTTCTCTTACACCGATGGGGTTTTATGTAACATTGCAGCGTGTACACAACACTGCATTCTTTTATCCAGCCCTGTCTCCTTTCACTTGTCTAATTGCGATTTCCAGTTGAGGACCTGCAGTACATTATTAGGTGAAGAGTTATTATTGCCTCATGTCTGAGGACAACTTATTGGAGGCATTTCACAGACCCCGGTTAATTCTGATCTAGGAGACAACTGCTCACTCGGGCTATGAAATAATAGTAAGCATTTGATTTAATGTGACCTCAGAGCTAATCGTGATCTGTAAATCACCACCTATATGCAAAACAGCATATTTTTATTTTTACCCGCAGATTGTGAAACAATACACCACTGATTTAGGCCCTGTCACAACCAGAAAATGTACTATTTTTATCATCTGCAATATCCTTTTAATGTCCTAATAAAATGAGTGTGCAAGTTGAAGGATATGTTCTAACTCAGTGCAACGTTTTACTGTCAGAATCCACCCTAGCACTCGGTGTGAACTCTGTGGTTCTGAAAGCAGAGCTTTCTGTGTTTATTTGCTTTTGATTGCCATTCGTAAGTTGAAACCAGCTACTTTAGTCCACAAGGTTAGCCGTGCCAGCAGCTGTATTTGTCGAAACACGCTTGCCTGCATCTCAACTCAACGCTTGGCTGTCAGTCTTAGCAAATCCCTTGTTAAAAACGGGATCAATGTTACCCTGCACTACAGCAATCACAGTAACTGCTGCACGGTATAGGCTAGGTCTAGTACTTTGCGAAACTGGCGGATTCAGCAAACCTCCAAACTTCCAAAGTAAACTTCAGTTTGTCCCTTACGCATAACTATAAACCAATGATTTGGCATTGCATAACTGAGTATGAATACAAATTATATCTCTACATCTCCTGTACAAAATGAGCAGCTGGCTACATATGCCATTATATAGTACCACAATCAACCCTATTGGTTAGGGTTCTTTTGGCAGTGCAGACGTATGCTTGGCACAAAACTCCACCGCAAAGCCAGGAAGTTTTGGGTCTGGATTCAGAGCAGAGTGGTAAGTCTTGTGAAGGCCCAAAATGTAACTGCACAGTTGGGTTGCACCTAATAAAGCAAGGGTAACACAGAAATATGACACAGAAAACCATGTCATTATAAGATCATTTAAAAGGCATGACCCCTTCACCTTCTGCAGTGAACGGATCCCTACTGAAACCTCTCTAGAACGTAATAAATCCTGACGCAACAAAATTCTTCCTTCAGGAAACGGAATAATACCTTTTCAAAGTCACAAACTGAAAGCCAATAAGAAAATATTGGGGAAATGTGTCTAAACACGTCTAAACCAAAAAATAACAAACATTGTAACATAGAATGCACAGTGCTGCTCATATAAAATGAGGGTGGGGTGGTGTGCAGTAGCCTATTACCTTGCTATGGCTGCACTAGTATTGTGCCATTTCTAAAGCTCTGCTGGATAGCGAACTAGAACAAGGAGGATGTGGCAATGTTCATGACAGTAAGCCCATGGACAAGTGTTTGGCAGAGGCTGCATTCATAACGTGGGATATTGCGTCTGAACTTCAGCGAGGGCGTGCTTCTGATGCACCAACAGATTATTATTCGGTATCGTATTCGCACGATTGGAAACTGTAAATAGACCACATTCTTTATAACTGTCAGTCATCTGATAACATTTTTTGTTAAGCTTTAACCATGCAGTCGAGGTTCGTTACTGTATCACAGGTCAGAGATTGCCTGGTGGAACTTAAAATAACTTAAAAGAACGTAAATGTAATACCAAGATAAAGCCAATAAACTAACCGTTGCAATAGCTTCAAGATGCAGACGTAGGCGAAATAAACCTCAATCATGAGGTTAAGTGTTACACTTTCTAGTTACCATTAGATGTATCCATACCCATTTTAAATTAAGATGATATGAATAACTTATATACATTAGCAGCCGGGAAATGTGTAAAATTAGATGGTGACATCGTGTTTTACGGACTTAGCTACATTCATTACAGCGTTCTGCAGTGTTTTGTTGGTAATATTACATGGTGTGCATCCTTTTTATTCTACGACTTTACAGTTTACACCATGAACAACTATCAGATGTTGGGGAAAACTATGACACATTTCACAATGTAATGCGTGCTGCGCTTATGAAACTCTATATGACAGTCCAGTTATCATTTACCAGTGTAAATATGTTAGAAACGAAGACGATTTTTGCACGGTTCCCCTATTCATCTGACTTGTAATGGCGAATCGCATCGTATGATTTAATGTAGAATAATAGGTTATGGGGTTACGCGAGTTAAACATGTCACTGCTCTAACGTTAAATGTGGCCTCAAGATAGATTAAAAACTCAGCAAGCCAACACAATGTCAATTTTAATGTGTACATGCTTTTACTGAAAACATGTAAACTCTCTCAATCTCACTTCTTCAATGATGCCAGTAAACATGTAACTTAATCTCAGTGTGGAAGATACAACCCCACCCCCACAAAACAAACATTACTTCAGCTAACTGTATTACATTTTATCAAGCTGCCCAACAAATTGCACGTCGTAATGTCTTCTGTGACGATCAGCATGAAATAGAAACACTTACCGTGCTGGCAATTTCGTTATTCAAATACAAACTTAAAGAAAAATGCTGAACACATGCATCTTTAATTATCGCTTTGAGGTTAGCTAAGCTTTTTTTTTTTTACCATCTAGATATAGCCTTACCCCCCACCCCTTTCCACCCCCACCCCCAAACCTCTCTCAAGCCGCAACTTTGCCCCATCTTTGGATCGTTAACTGCACACTGAACTTTTTAAATGGGGGAAGCTTAAGATATTCGCAATATCAAAAATAGCACGCACGCTAATCTGGTGGAAGGACTCACCTTGGAGCCAGATCTCTCCGCCTGTTGGGGGAAAAAGCAACGGGAGAGACGTAGCGACACGCGCTTGAGTATGGGAGTGCTTCCCGAAGATGCAATATTCTGCAAATGTAACGTTGCCCAACTCCTGTTGCAGTCTTCAGTGGTCAAACGTGCACCGTCTACAGGATCCGGGCTCAGCTGACTCCCTCAACACACACGAGACAGAACCCCGCCTTCTGAGCAAGTAACCCCTCCCCTTCACGCACTAAACACCTCCCTTCCCGGAAGTCTCACTTATTAACCCGTTAGCTGTGTGTGGGGGTGTGCACCGCGTGTGGAGTTGCAGTCAACGTCCACTCTCCGCGTCTCCTGTTGAAACCCCACCCCTTCTCTCTCGTGCATTATTTTCATTCTAGTGTGGGAAAGCATTCCTCGGTGTTTTTCCAACAATGATACATACGTTATGCAAGTTTCGTAAATATTTTCAACAAATAGTTTTCACACAGTGTCCTCCGTAAACAAGGAAACTACCCCATCGCAACCGCCCTCCCAGCTGTGGGCTAACGTTGGTGCTACAGGCCATTTCCTATGATATGAATGCAAGATGAAAAGGGGCATGTTTTACAAATTGGTCACGTTTTTGGTTCTTAATAGCTTTTCATTTGCATGATCGCATGCTGTGGTCAGACTTGAGAACGCATGCACAACCTCTTTGCCAAAGGTCCAGAACATTAAAAATATATCTGGAAACAATTTAACACACACTGCAATTTCTTACACCAGATAAGTGCAAAAAAATGTTCATTAGGAACACCAAACAAGTTAAATAACTGGTAAATCTGTGATATGGTCGTCACAACTATGACGTGGTTAAAAGAGGTTGAGATAAAATTAATACTATTGAAATGGTGGAGATACCATCAATGACACCAAACTGTTATCCAGTCAATTAGCTTCACTGGCCAAACATATACCATATGGCCCTTTTTGTCCAGTGATAATACTGGATACCATATGGTATGTAATACCAAGCATGGAACAGTTTCCCCCCCCCCTATATCCTCAACTTTAATGCAGCATAGGTTTTGATATGTAGCTCTTCTTACACAGTGAAAAAGGCTCAAAGTTGTGCTACAGTGATACACTGTGCATTGTTTAAGTTAGTGTGCCTGACATTTGAGCATATACAAAATACAATAGTTGGAGCACCACACAACTGTTATTGTATGAAACCTTGTTTATCGCAAGCTTACTGAATTACTGTTTCCTTTCCTCTTTTCCCATAAACCCAGTGGGAACATTTTTGCATCCAATTCATTACCCTACTGTCTGTTATATATTAATCACCATGCAAAATACTTTTATTCCTGTAAGTATTCACAGAAATTTCCAATTGCCTGACCAAGATGTTGGGTTTGTTTTCCATGAGGTTTGCTACCACGTGGCTTCTGTTGGCAGTGTTAATGTAATCTCCTTTAGCAGATGTGGTCGTGTTGTATTGTGGCGCATTCAATACCGTCCTGTACTTGTAAACAGAGTGGTTCAGGTTTTGAATCCTAGTTCTCTTGAGCAAGATGTTGCAGTGGCTTTAGCAAACATGAATAGATCTATTGCTTCAATAAATGGCTGTATAAATCTGTGTATAACCGTCTGATCAAGTAACATGATTTGAGGGCAGTGATCCTGTGCTTAATTCCATCAGCAGGCTCTCTCGACGCCTGTATCATAGTTGCATTGCTTCACAACCCCGTCAGGTGGGGCATGCGATACATGGCGTATCGCGTTTACGTGCGCACATGGGCCAAGGTGTATAAACGGTGCGTGCGTACAAAAAAGATGCGTGCGCCACTTTCCCCACGGACTTGGGATTCATAAAAACAAACTAGACGTCAAAATATGTGCACATGTATGCAGCGTATGTGACTTGTGCGCACGCACATTTTTGAGACTGCGGGAACTGGCGACTCCGATTGCGGGGAAACTAGCATACGCATATTTTATGTAAGTAGCCTAGGCACCCTTTATACATGAGGCCCATGGAGAGGATGTGAGGTAATGGCTAGGGAATGGTTAGGGTAATGGCTGAGGACCCAAGGATTCTGGGTGCTGTTGGAGCCTTTAACTTGATTCTTTGTCTCAGTTGCTGCAGAACAAGTACAGGTGCATGAAAAATATAGTTCTGAAGTGTGCGCTTACAGATGAGGAAGCACACATTCCCACAGTGGCCATACACAAATTATCACGTGTCATCTTAGACATGCCAATCTCCTGTGGCATGACTCTCCCATCCATCAATTGAACAGCTGTATCTCACTCTTGCTCTTCTGCTCCATGAATTCAAGTAGACGTGGAGAGTGATGAGCTGGTGACGTGTCCAGTTGACCCTATCCGATAGTAAGTTATTTGGCTATGTTGCACCCCCTTCTGGCAGACTGTGGAGTTGCAGTAATGCACAAACTGGGAACTCTCTCCTGACATTGCTGCGTACATCATGTGAAATAGCAGCATTGCCCATTTCAGTCACTGTAAACATCACTGCTAGGGGCAATGGAGTAAGGACCTAGCCTCTGGTTTCTCTAGACTGTGTCTGAGTTGAGCCAATCAGGAGGCAGCTCTAAGGTTGATTATGTGTCTAATGGCTCCGATGAAAGGCAGACCAGAAAACCTTGTAGCTTTCCAATGGAAAAATAGATTATTCTTCCTAAAATTTGGTCTGGAGTCTTCAAATGACCTGTAAAAGCAGACCAATATTTGCTGTATGATAAAGGGTGTTGGAAAAGCCAGAATTATTGTGGCCCTAGAGGCAAATAATTCCCACACCATGCGCTATAAACATCCATGTCATGCAGGGTGAAGTTTTTGAAAGTCACTTGGAGCACTACACATGCCCAGTTACTAGAATATTCCTCCACAGCAGAAAAAAACACAGATCATGGACTGATTGAGAAGAGACCAGAAGGTTTCTCGATTTTGGAAAGGGGCGAGAGTGTGGATGTGTCCAGCATATATTCTCAGTCTTGAAAGGACGAGACAATAAACAGGCCAGGGAAAACCTGGAGGGCTTTCAGCGCTGGAAAACCGGAGTTTCGAAGGTGTCTGACCCACCATTCCAGTGGATGTGTCCAGCATGTATTCTCACTCTTGAAAAGATGAGACAATTATAAACAGGCCAGGGAGTTTCACACTCCTGCCACGTGTCATAATCACCTCCCGACCAGTCAAAACTGCGAAGCCCTGCGCTCAGTGCTCAGAAAGCATGCCCTGCATGTCTCATTAAGACCCATCCTTACTTACTGGGTTTCAGCCCAGGTAATGTAACACTGAACGCCAAAATAAGCCCCAGTGCAGGCTCGTCTGCGGGCATTACACGGACCAAGAAACAACTGAACACTTTGAGTATCAAATTCTTCCTTTATGGCCATATTCCCGAGAACCCCTGGTGGACAATCTTAATCTGCTGCAACAACACCATCGGAGGAAACAGCAAGACTATTGTGCGAATGGCGTAAAATATCAAAATAACATGAAACTGGAGCAGGGACCCAGAGATTCCAAGCCGTGACGTAAAATTCTGCTAAAATCCCTGGTGTTGTGAAAGCGTGATGCTACTGAGGTCCTGCGTTGCCTGGTATCCAGCCCCCCCCCCCCACCCCCACCCCCACCCCCCGCGTGCTGTGACCTTAACTGTTGGTCTCACTTTGTCACCCCGGGATTACATAACAAACAGCCCTGTGTGTCTCGCAATATCAGGTTTCCTCCTCTGCTTTATTAAAAGCCACACTCAAAGCTCAAAGCCAAACAATACCCACTTCTCCTCCCCCTACCCCCCTCTCTAATAAATTCACCCACCACTGGGAATGTTTTGATGCCCAAGAATTCTGTGGCAAGCAGGAATTCCAGGTGTGGTAAAGGTGCCTCCAATCAAATTGATATTGCAAACACTGCCTTCAGTCGTCATGCCTGACCTTCTGATTTGTGCTTAATGATGTGTTTATTTAGCACACAACCTAATCCACAATCACTCGTGTACACTTAAATATTTAAATAGTAAGAAGGTTAAACCCAAAATACAAACTGAAATATATTCAGTTGTTCCCAAACAGATAATGAGTCCTGGAATTATTATATAATTGCTGAAGAGGATTCCAAATGTGTTTAACACGTTTATCTTGGGTGCAGGATAATAATTAAGCAATACAAAGCCCAATACAAAGCAGCCCAATGTGTAACTGCTACTTTATAAATATTTAATTTCGCTCTTCTACAGCAGGGCGACTGGCACTTCCCCCCCTCCGTGTCAAAGGCTCTCGCTTGTCCCGACTGCGGAGTTTTTCCACATTAGCTCCTCAGTGGTGGAATGAACTTCCCATTCCCCTACGTTCTACTCCAACCCTGCCTGCATTCCGTCGAGGCCTGAAGACACACCTCTTCAGACTCCACCTTGACTGATACCCTCACCTAGGAATATCAGTTCCCTGTTCCCTGTGTTTTCCTGTCTGTTCATTATAGTTTACAATAGTATTTGGAATGGTAGTGTGGTGTTGCTGATTTTCCCACAGCTTACTGTGAACTACAGTCGACGCTCATTGCTAGGGATAGCTGCTACATTATGTGAAGGATGTGCTTTGCCCTGTCTGTTCTGTAGTGATCTTGATAATGTCTCTGTACGCACTTACTGTACGTCGCTTTGGATAAAAGCGTCTGCTAAACAAATGTAATGTAATGTAATGTAATTTAAGAATTAGCAGAATTTGCATTCAAATATTCAAGTAACAAGAGGGGGTATTCAAATATTTATAGTGACTTCAATGGTATTTGATTTCAAAATGAACTCATTTGAATAAGAGTTTCTGACATACTCTATGTATCTTAAAATTATAGTAATTTTTTCAAAAATAATATCCCAGGTCTGGTGAGCATGCAGTTTTTTTTTTTTTTAGATCCCAACGACCAAGCGACTTGAAAACGTAAAAACATATCGCACGTAGTAACTCGTAGAACATTGAGGCGTGAAATAGACAGGTTTCTTTGTTTCTTTAGTTGTTTGTTTGTTGTATTTGTTGTTGTTGCTGTTGTTCTTTTTTTCTCAAAACAAACTTCAATCATCTGAAAATAAATGTCTGCCTCCAGATTTTAAAGGCAACTTTGATCCAGCGTCTAGTTTTCCCTTTAAAGGGTTTCTGCTGGGTTCTGGCCAGACACCTACGACAATTTCGTAACATGGATCGGAATGCCCACAAGAAAGCAAGAATTCCGACCCGGAGAAGGCCTGAGGATCAACCGCAGCAGTCGCTGTCGCCCGGGGAAGCGGGACGCCCTCGGTAAAAGAAAAAAAACCATTCCACAGCGGTTGTACCCAGAACTGAGTGGGCCGCAGAAAGAACCGGAGTGGTAGATGGGCTACTCTCAGGAACGTGGAGCCCTCTGCCCAAAACCAAACGAAAAAGAAAAGCATTCCGGTTGAGCATTGATCCAAAACGAATTCAGCGCAACAAATTCGCACACAGCTTACAAATGATTGAAAGATAATTAAAAATATATACTGCGAAAATGATACTACATTTCTATGCACCGTGTTCTGAGAACACACACGCGACTGAATTACGCAGCAGTTCCATCCTTATTATTCTGTGTTTTTTTTTTTTGATTGACCTAAACAGACGCACGAGGAAAAGACACGTTTGCACGGAGATGATAGCAAAGGGGTCATGTCTCTCACTATGACTAATATATTTCCGGAAAACATGGAAGAGCGCAGATATTTTGGAAAACGTTTGTCAGCCCGATAAACCCATCTTTGATATCTCGCCATAAACGGACTAATACCCTTCATTTGGCAAAACGTAGCTTCATGGAGGATCACAAACAGCGGAGAATGCTGAACCCATGAGTGAAATGGTTTACCGCAGGGATGCTCCAGACGACCCAGTCAGCGTGTGGCCTGTTTATATGGGCAATATCGATATACTGTACGTCGTTGTGGTAAGCCACGCAGCTAGGTTTTTACTTGCACAATGTTGACTTACATTTTTTTTTGCCGTTACCTTTTTGTGTGCTAACCCCTCTCAGAACCTAATTTTACTTTGATCTGTGATGTGCATCTCTTAGCAACAGATAATCCCTCACTGGCGCATGTTTTTTTAAATTCAGTAATATTGCATAATTCACCGTGGCGGCTGTAACTCCCGTGCCTGGGACAAAAATGTCTGTGTGTGTGTATCATTCAATAATATTTACCAAAACCTCACAGTCCATTGGACCCCCCTCCTCCAAGGCCTGTGCAGGGGTCTTCACGTTAATTTCAGTTCATGTGGTTTGATACATAAGTATCGGCTGCCCCTTGGGCATGGCAGTGTACAGTCAAGCCGGAAAGTCTTTCACCTTCTCCATGTTTTATTACGTTACAGACTTATACTACAATAGATTGAGTTCATTTTTTGCCTCAAACATCTACACACAATAGCCAATAATGACGAAGTGAAAACAGGTTTTTAGAAAATATGCAATTTTATTTTACTGACAAAAATAGGTTATTTAGGGGTTACATATCTGTACACACCCTTAGCCTAATACTTGGTTGCTGCACCTTTGGCAGCGATTACAGCTTCAAGGCGTCTTGGGAAAGAAGCTACGAGCTTGGCACACTTGTTTCTGGACATTTTTGCCCATTCCTCTTGGCATATCCTTGCAAGCTCCGTCAGGTTGGATGGGGAGCGTCGGTACACAGCCATTTTCAGCTCTTATCACAGATGTTCAATTGGATTCAGGTCTGGGCTCTGGCTGGGCCAGTCAAGGAGATGCACAGACTTTCTCCGAAGCCACTCCTTTGTTCTCTTGGCTGTGTGCTTCGGGTCGTTGTCATGTTGAAAGTTAAACTTTCGCCCCAGTCTGAGGTCCAGAGCGCTCTGGAGCAGGTTTTCTTCAAGGATCTCGGTGTACTTAGCTGCATTCATCTTTCCCTCTATCAGGACTAGTCGCCCCGTTCCCGCTGCTGAAAAACATCCCCGCATCATGATGCTGCCACCGCCATGCTTCACTGTAGGGATGGTATTAGCCAAGTGATGAGCGGTGCCTGGTTTCCTCCAGACGTGACGCTTGGTATTCAGGCCAAAAAGTTAAATTTTGGTTTCATCAGACCAGAGAATCTTGATTCTCATGGTTTGAGAGTCCTCTAGGTGCCTTTTGGCAAACTCCAAGCGGGCTGTGATGTGCCTTTTACTAAGGAGGGGCTTTCGTCTGGCCACTCTACCATAAAGACCTGATTGGTGGAGTGCTACCTGGATGGTTGATCTTCTGAAAGGTTCTCCCATCTCCACAAGGATACACTGGAGCTCTGTCAGAGTGACCCTCGGGTTCCTGCTCACCTCACCGTCTTCCCCGATTGCTCAGTTTGGCCGGGCGGCCAGGTCTAGGAAGATTCTTGGTGGTTTCAAACTTCTTCCATTTACGAATGATGGTGGCCACTGTGCTCTTTGGGACCTGTAAAGCTGCAGAGATTGTTCCGTACCCTTCTCCAGATCTATGCCTTGACACAATCCTGTTTCTGAGGTCTGCAGATAATTCCTTTGACCCCATGGCTTGGAGTTTGCTCTGACATGCACTGTCAACTGTGGGACCTTATACAGGCAGGTGTTGGCAATCCCCAATCATGTCCAATCAATTGAATTTATCACAGGTGGGCTCCAATTAAGTTGTAGAAACATCTCAAGCAGTATCAGTGGAAACAAAATGCACCTCAGCTCACTTTTGGGTGTCATATCAATATGCACACTTGTGTACATATGATATTTTACATTTAGATTTTTAATAAATTAGCACAAATGAAAAACCTAAAAACCTGTTTTCACTTTGTCATTATGGCCTATTGTGTGTAGAATTTTGAGACAAAATCTATTGTAGAATATGTCTGTAACGTAATTAAACGGAGAAGGTGAAAGGGGTGTGCAGACTTTCCGGCTTGACTGTAGCTGTTCTATGGAGGCATTGGACATTATTTTTAAGGGCCTTGTACACAACTTGGCTGCATCTCCCACACTGATGTTTAAGCACATCGAGCTTAAACATCAGCTCTCTCGGCGCAGTTATGAGCGCCATTCTGACTGCAGAGTGCCGGATGCATCTGGGAGCCCCACTTGATAATGCGTAATTGGTCAGAGCATCGCCCAGGGAGGAGGAGCTTCTGTCGACACCTCCCCAGCATGCGACAGTGACGCATCTGATTGGTCAGGGTCCTCTCGTGCGGCCCTCTGTAAGAGCTGTTCAATACCCTCACACCCCAGCTGTGGGGAAATGCACATTGAAGAGGATCGGAGGCTGGCTGCACTTGTTTCAATGGATGTGGGAGATGCAGCCAAGTTGTGTACAAGGCCTTTGCACAAAAGTGGAAAGTAAGTGGTAGTTCCGAGATACTACCTGTCTATTTCCGCCATTTTCCCCATTATTCCTTTAAACACAGCCTTAGGCTTCAGTAACAATATGTGATATTCACGCCACGATCAGATACATTGGCGTCTTGTGGCTTAACTGTTTGTTTTCATTTGATTTGTTCAATCTGTCAATGAATAAGAAATGCTCAATGTCACATTTGCTATAGGAACATTTCTTACAAAACCTAATCAATCTATTTAGATTCCGTTGAAATATACTAACATAGAGAAGGGTATTGTCGGATGTTATTTTGCTTGTGCATTCGACCGCTGAGCAAAACCAAAAATATTTTTAAAAATCACACTTGAAAGGTTCCCAGGTGGCACATCGAGCTTAAACATCAGCTCTCTCGGCGCAGTTATGAGCGCCATTCTGACTGCGGAGTGCCGGATGCATCTGGGAGCCCCACTTGATAATGCATAATTGGTCAGAGCATCGCCCAGGGAGGAGGAGCTTCTGTCGACACCTCCCCAGCATGCGATGGTGACGCATCTGATTGGTCAGGGTCCTCTCGTGCAGCCCTCTGTAAGAGCTGTGCAATACCCTCACACCCCAGCTGTGGGGAAATGCACATTGAAGAGGATCAGAGGCTGGCTGCACTTGTTTCAATGGATGATTCTTGTGCCAGAGGGCACCCTCCTGAAATGATGGAAGACGTAGCAATGAAGAGACAAACACACTTATGACTAGGCCTTCTAAACTGTAAAATAATGAAACTGCACTTTCAGAAATCAAGGTAAAGTGTAGGTAGATTTTTGTTTTTTTAAGGAACACATTTCCCAAATGTACCCTGGACTGGAAGTACAATAATGTTATTTGGGTGCAAGCAAAAAGGTACAAATTAATTATGTATTGCTGGCTAAGGGTACAATTTTATGTGCCTATAGGGTACCACCCCAATGACAAACATTTGTACCTTTTTAGGCACTTTTTCATACCTGTTTTCTGAGAATGCAGGATATAAAATAGTTTTGAGAAAACACACTTTCATTTTCTCTCCAAGTTCTTTCCAGCTCTTACCAGTTGGGAATTGGAGGAAATTCCCTCAGAAAAAAACAATTTCTGCCAGGAAGGATCACAGCCTAGAAATCAGAGTTAAAACCTTGGCATATTGGCAAGGTTAATATCAAACAAATAAACTATTTTCTTGGTGAAATGTTGCTGGTTATGGCGCTGGGATAAAAAAGTAAATTAGCCATAACTGCAATTGCGATGTGTAAAAGAACACCGGGCATTTTATGTGTGCATACCAGTTCTGCAAATGAAACATTCCTCTGCTCGGGACTGTGGTATTCTGGAGAGTATCCTTCTATTTTCCTTCCCTCCCTCCCTCTGCATATAATTGTGCATTTGCAGTGTGTAGCGCTGTGCTCTCTGAAGGTCCATGAAAGTCATTTGCAGGATCAAGGGTTTAGCAGTTGATTAATCCAGAGAACATGATCTTTATTTACAAAGAGCTGTGAATTCCACTCATTCCTCATGGTGAGCTGGGCAAGGAACTCAACCCCTTAAAATCAACATTGTTTTGGTGTTCACCGCACTGGCCAGCTGAAAAACGATACTTGTTGGTTGTAAGGTTTTTCTTGGACGGACACATAAAAATGCACCACCTTCGCGTCTGGCGTAGGGGAGGAATCAGAATAGATTCCCAAGAAATAGAAGCACATTATTCTTTCTTGACATGATCGCTGAAATAAGGGCTTCCGCCTACTTTCTGATTTTATTCTAAAACCTGGAAGCCATTTCCTTTCCCAAAAACACTCTCTCCAAAATCAGACAAGACCAACAATAATCTCAGGAATAAACTGCTATTTGAATTTAAATATACGCTTTCCAAGCAGAAATCCATTTTCCTCCAATGTAATGAAATGTATGCTAATGTAATATGGAATGTGGTAACCTTAGTAAGACGGAGCAACCAGGGGGGTATTCCACAAAGCAGGATTACTGCATTAGCCAGATAACTGCACTGAGTTCAAACCTGAACCCTCCCAAATCTGGAACTGAAGTGAAAAGCTCTTCCGGATTTTACTCGGTGCAGTTATCCAGCTAACTCAGTAATCCCGTTTGTGGAATTCCACCCAGGTTTAAATTCGGTCAGGGTCGAGTTCAGGCAGTAAGAACACACTTACGGAAGGTGCTGTTCCACCTGCACCATTTTCAGAGGGCCTCCCAGGGCAGTGAACATGGATGGCTGCTCAGAGTCTCCACGTTCCCTCCCCCTCTGCTCTGTCCTGTGTTAAGTGCTTTCACATATCTGGTGCCAAAGGGACAGGCAGCCAGGAGGTAGCAGGGAGGGGACCACCGAACCTAACCACAGCCGCCGAGTGCTCCCGCCCCTTTCTCTGATGAGAACGACCCGTTACAAACAGCTGCCATGTGAAATGAAAGCGTTGCACAACAAGGACTGTAAATGGATACATTGAAATGAACCAAACACATGCAATGACCCAGTAAACTACTCTACGAACCAGAGCGGAAATAAGTCCAGCTTCCGAGCTACAGCTTGTCAAGCTATGCTATACAGGCAGGCCGATATGTTCATCATTCGCTGCCTTTATTTCAACTTCAGTGAAATTATTTTCTGCAAAATGAATCCTTGGTCTCCTCAGTGCATTTTATCCATAGACTGTATACAAAGATGGACAAAGCCACTGTGACGTCACCCATTGCCTTTCCACGGCCTCGTAAAAACTGAATTGAGGCTCCGGATGTCTTTTTTCGCCGCCCGTTTGTACAAACTGCGTCTGCTCCGTGGAGCCGAAGAGGACTCAACCTGTCCCTCTGATTGGTCCTGAACAAATGTTAATACCCTGTCCAAATGACACCATATTTTAAAAAATCAGCACATACAGAGGCATTAGATGAAGGAAAGGCACCTATTGCAATTACATTTTTTTCTGGGAAAAATTTATTCACTGAGTATTTTGACCACATTGCTGCCATTGACTTACATGGTGAAAGACCTATACTGGAGCCAGTCGTAGTGGCGCTAGTGAGCAACGGAACAATTGCCGCTCTCAGCCCAACCAGGAAGTGAGCTTCAAATGAAAGCCCAGTCTTGGCCCCTTGATTTTATCTAAATTCTAAATTTCTCGACATATTACGTGCTGTGATTCCTTTCACAGCCCCTGTGGAAAAAAAATTCTTGATTTTTTCTTGTTTTTTTGTTTTGTTTTAATTCTGTGTTTGTCAGATCACACTCAGCTTTGGCAATCATTGGACAGTTTGAGCATGTGTATGAAATTGCTTTCCATTTGCCATAGGTATGAAGCAACCCTCAACGTAAACACCAGATGTACCTTTTTCATTTCAACAGCATCACTCCATCTCACTATTGATATATTTGTTTATTTGATGTATTATTATTTCTGGATCGTCTTGCACACAGAATTGTATCTGAAGCGATGTTTCAGTTAGTATATGAGGGTCTGTTGATACAATTATAATTGCACATTTGATAGCATGAAATTCTGAGTGAGGGTATGGGGAAATTTTCCCCAACTCAAGAAAAACTTCTCCTCTTCTGCACCTATAGCAAATGTATAGAAAGGCGGTAGCTCAAGGCGTCCATTTTGAAGACCTTAACAGACACTTTCACTTTGAACGTTCACAATGTGTAACCCGAGCTGAGCCCGAACTCTGCTGCAAAGTGGCTGTAAACCTAGTAGTGACCTCTTCCCACAGTGAAGATGCACACTGGATGAATGAACCCATTGCCCTCGGGTCCATGGTGGGGAGGAGGGCCTTTTCCAGAGAAACACTTGAGTCACGCTTACTGGAAGCTGCTTCCCTTCGGCCAGTGTAGAAACCCCGCTCTCCGGCGGGTACCGCCAGCTCAAAGCTTCCACAGACACAGTGGCACTTCTGTGGCAAGGGCGGCCTAGTGATTAGTCACATCTCAATATGCCCGTCTCATTTTGCTTACCATTTTGTTTGATTTCTATCGGAGCATCGCAGTCTGTTGATCTGAAACAGCGTAGGAAATGGAGGGCCGGTTGATAACACTGCTCTGTGGTGAGCGAGTAAGATGTCAGACAGGACGGTCCACGTTCGACGCTGTATATTTTTTTAATTTAAAGTTCAGGAACATAAAAAAGAGCTCACAGAAAACTGTTCAAGCCCAAAGCTAAATGGAGCTGCAGGCTTCAGAGCACGTCGGCGCAAAGACATCTGGATTCAAAGGGCCTAGAAAAAATTGAGGTCAAGGCTCTTCGTGCAATAAAACAAGCATTTAATACGCTGCAGAAACAGTGAGATGTTTCTTATGGCTTGTGTGATATTTAATTAACTGTAGCACTAAAAGATGAAATACGGAGTGGGCGGGGCTCAGTGAACACAGGGCTTGACACGTCCGAGTTGGCAACGCCAGCCAGTCTCCGTTATCTCTTGCTGATAGCCGAGGCTTCGGTCCAACAGCAACACGGTCCAGGTGACCGTGGCGTCTCTTCTTGGGTAAACATCCTCCCCTGTTTTCTTAGGGTTGAGGGTTCTCATTCAGACTATTGCAGTGAGAATCCTGTTCTTCATAAAAAACGAGGCATTTTGGGGACCGCAGTAGTATGGTGCGGTGTGTCCCACCCTATCCTACCCAAACTATACACATGCTGCACGGCACGCACACACGCAGTAAAATGTTCAGTGTTAATTCAACTCTTACAGAGTTTATATGGCCAGAGTGGACTCATATGAACTCTGTTAGAGCTGAATTAAGACTGGACATTTTACTGTGCGTGCACGCACGCAGGCACACACACACAGGACTGTGTGTGGGTGCATGTGCACACACATACACTATTGTATGAGCATACAGGCTTCATTGTGATCATTATCTGTTAGACACCGACGTTTACAGAAAAATGATCAGACTGTCTTTGGCTCTCCGTACTGCACTGTGTGTTACAGCAACACCTTGCACAATGCTGAACTGTAGGAACACAGTTCTTAATTATGTAATTATGTATCTCAGCATTTAAGTCAGGGTGAATTATATTAAATGGGAAATAATTTGTTTCTATAAACAATGTTTCTATGAATACATAGTCAGCTACAGGCAGTAAAAACATAGATCTGAAGGGTCCTGGGTATCATAGCTGAAAGGTGCCCAGGAATGGGATTTCAGTCAGTTGGATGACCACGCCCCTTTGTTCAATTATGGGGATCCACATTCTACCTGCACAAGCTGTACATGACATGCCTAACTGGAGGACTAAGGAGTGAAATTAAGTGGTTGACATGTCTTGAAGACAAACACATGCTTGTCCGCATTGCCCCAAATTGACAGTCACAGTTATTAGTACCAATAGACGTTTAGGCGTTCAAAATTGGGGGGGGGGGGGGGGGGGGGGGGTTAAAACGTAAAAAAAATGCACACAGGTAGAACAGTATTTAAATGTCAGGCAGAAGACAGCGGCTTGGAGAAAAGGTCCCAGATAACATCTAAAATTCTCATTGCACAGTTTTAGGGCTGTTTGATACAATTTCACAGCAGCATTTTGGGAAATGTTACGACAGGTATTCACATGGCTGCCATTACGTATTGTATCAACCAGTGCCCTTGGTGTCTTTGTACTGGCTGTAATGCAGGACCCAGTGCAACTGCTGCAGCTAATTGTCTCCTGCTTCAAGCTGTCTTCACACCATTGTCTCCTATCCTTCTCCCAGGCTACTGCTAGCAATAAACCTACCATTATGGAATATTGCCAAAATGCTATTAACATTTTACAAAGGCCATATTCTCCCCAGAGAATTATCCCTGCCACCTTCCTGCCTTTTCATCCTTATTAAAAAAAACAATATATGTTAACATCTTGGGAAATATTCAGCCGTAAATGTAAGGGCCATGCTAGCATGTGTAGCATAGTGTGAAACATTGGAATTGCTCTCATTGTTATAAATGCGACTTTATGCATATGTTAATAGAACATATTTTCTGTTATGCATAAATATTTACCATGTTTGCATTTAATTAGTTTCAAAAGAATGATGGATAGGTCTAATATAATGCATCCTGGCGAGTGGAGAAAATCTTTAAAAGTTTAGGTCCAGATTTTAAGAAGTCCTTTGTTCTGAGGGCAGCGCCACGCCCAGATATTTGCTATTGAATTATAATGCTACCAAGTGGCCAGTTAATTGAAACACAGAAGCTTTTGGCTATTGGTATTATATAAAAACACGAGAGAGAAGACTAGAGGAGGAGAATAAAATGTGTACATGTATGTAATGAGAATAAAACGATTCGCATTACATGTCAGTCGCGCCCATTCATTACAGAAATCAGGTTTAATTCCTCCCTTTATTCTTCTTCAAAAGAGACGTAAAGGATCTGCGTGGGTTGCCTTGTGTTTGTATGCCTTGTCATGAGCTGTGGGGGGAAAACAAGGGCTCTGGGTCTTGTTTCACTTTTAAATGTAATGGCAAACCTGCGTTTTAAATAATGCTTTTAACGGCGGTCTCGCTCGAGTGACATTAACAGCGCTCAACGTCGCCTCGATCCAGCCCCGCGGCGGCTCAGCTGTAAACCCCGCCGTGACCTCAGCCCGCGGCGAAGATGCGCGGCGCACCGATGAACCCCCCGCTCGGGGGGCCCCGGGCGGGGAGGAGGGCAGTTCCCGGAGACGCACTGAGTCACGGTTACTGCAAGCCGCGCCCCTCGGTCGGTGCGGGACCCCGCCCCTCGTGCTGCGGAGGGGTCTGGCTGCAGGGCGGAGCTGGAGCGAACGGCCGGAGCCGTCCCTTCACACGCCATCCACGACAAAGGGTGATTTTTGTTGAGTTTTCTTCTAAAAAATACTCATCGCATTCCACTGCTGAAAATTGTGTATCTAACACCTTCATTCATTGTTGTTGTTCCTGTCCTACCTAGCAGTCTTTTCCACATTTGCTCAACGAGCAGCAAAAATGTATCTATAAAAGATTGCATGTCCATATTTCCTCGTAAAAAGTATGTTAATATAATCAAATGTTCATCCTCTCCAGCAGGGATACAGGCTTGTGAAAGCTAGCTTACAACAGCAACCCTAACGTAACATTGGTCATCGGGAGCAAAGGCAGTTGTATGTTTTTACAACACCACTACAAATGTATATATCATGCTGTTCTTTTCTATGAAAGCTTGGGAACTTAATGAACTTCCAGTTTCACTGTGTCAATGATGATGTATATCGCTCCTTTTTCTCATTGGAAAGCAATATGACCCTAATCAGTTTTGGCCTGGCAGGGTTCCAGTAAGTTGTGGGGTTCAGCCAGTGAAAAAGAACAGGAAGATTTTACAAAATGTACTTTGTAAAAGTATGAACAGTCATTATAATTCATCAATATCAAGCAAACAATTAGTTTAGAGTTCATCATGATGTTTTTATTAATTTATGGCAAATAACATAACATAACAAATGACATGCCTCTGTGGGTATTTGCATCAGCAAGAGGTGAAATTAAAGAGAGATCTCTCTCAAATTCAGTTTACTCTCCACAAGTTATAAAACACTTCCATTTGCAGACCCATTCATGGTCCATTTTGAGCCAAAGCATCCCAATTTAAGCATTAAGCATTATTTGGCCATGCTGTTGTTTTTAATTTTGATGTTGTGGTGTGGCTGTGATCAAGTGCCCAAATGCTTCAGTACATTTACCACAAGTGGAAAACAATTGTCCTATTCTGAGATTAATTAAGCCATCTTTTTAATACAAACCCCAATTCCAAAAAAGTTGCACATAAAAGCAGAAAGCAGTGACTTGTAAATTCTATTTTACATATATTTAATCCACAGGTAAACAGGTGATGCTATCATGACTGGGTATAAAAGGATATCAAAAGACTCTTGATATCTTATTTCCAGGTACACTTACAAGCGATACTATAACCTCTCTGCATTTGAATGGATCTCTATGGGAATTTGGGGGTGGGACTAGATTTAGCTGTAAATTATATGGGAATAGTATGGAACCCATGGTTGGATAAATGGCTGTAAGTCATCAAGGGTCTGAGGTATCAAACAAGCCTCAAACCATCACTCTGCTGCCAGATATGCAGTAGATATGGATGGATCGCTTGCAGGGTTGTTTCTCCTGACTTATTCAATAAGTTCAATAAGACTCTACCTCATCTACCTCATCTTAGAAGCTGTTTCTAATCAGTTTGCAGTTCTACCATGTAGTAGACCATCCACCCTCATTTAAAAAAGCGAAGGTTAGTCGGTCCCCTCGCTCTTCTGACTCAGAAACACTCTCATCAGTTCCTACCATTGGAGTTACCCAAAACTGCACTGCCCATGTCTGTTTTCCCAGCATCCTCAGCTCTCTGCTCATCTGTGGCAGACCACAGCACAACTGCAGAAATACCAGAATGGGCTTCTTCACAGAACATTCTGAAACAGCTTGGTAAGAAAAAAAAAACCCCAAAACAAAACAGCAGAGAGTGTTTACGGAAGGCGGGTTACGCAATGCGCCGATTGCGATGTTGAAATGCGCTGCTCGAGTCTCTCTGGTTAAAAAAATACAGGGGCGCAATCTTGTACACGCTGCCCTGAAGAAGCCCCCACAATCACTGGCTGCACAGTACATGACACACAACCTGTTCAAACCAACCTCCCTTACCAAAATATGCAATTATTATTCAGAGTGAAAAGGAAATCAACTTCCTGATAATAGCTTATGCATAAAAAAATTAAAGGCCAAGCAAGAACGGTTTACCTCAGCTGTTGCTCAGCAGACCACGTTCATGTAATCATGGAAGACTCTCCTTTTATCAAAACTGGCAACGGCCCAAGTTGGTTTTACCAGAGGGCCTAACACATGCTATTATCTAAGCTGGCGAGCACACAAGTGCATTTTGAGTTGTCATATTCCTACAATTGGCCGCTTGGATTATCTTATCACCAGGCGCTATTTTCACCCAGCAGTTAACTCACATCTGAAGTGCTCGTTGACGATAAGCAACAGAATTTACCGGTTGACTGGTAAGCATTCTGAAACACACGCGCACGCACACACACACCAATTGAGTTCACAGTATATACTGGGACACACCATTAAAACTGTCAAAATAAAACACTAGCAAAGAGGCAGAGAGTGAAATGCTTTGCATAGCCGCAGAAATGAGAGAGAAAGCAGGCTGAGTCATGGGAGGGAGTGTCACAACTCAGGGTTCACCCCAAAATGGCTTATGCGTCACCAGAGAGCCAGCATCAAACCACTGTGATTCAGATCACCCTTTAAAAAACAGTTCTGGGAATAACAAAACAAAAGGAATGTTAGGATTCTATGTTACGAACCAATTATATGCTGTTTAAGGCAGGACCATAGAGTATTATTATCACAACAGGATACACTACTGTCCTTCCCACACACAATGCTGAGGTTTGTGGGATATTTCAGATTCGGAAACATACTAGCAGTTAGCGGAACTTGAAGAGCAATTTGAATCTTTATTTGCCTCAAAAATGCAAGAGGACAATTGCTTTGTTCTTGCAGTTGCAGTAAAGGGAGAGTGTCATATTTCATAACATTCTTTTTTTCAGTTTCAGAAGCGGAGAACGCTCTGCTCAGAGTGAATATGACGGACGCTAATTGAGTCAGATCAGAAAGATAGAAGAGATAGGGTTTGGGAGGGGGGTAGGATGAGATGTTATTCTCCTTAACAGAGAGACACAATGATCCCAGCCAGACTGTAGGTCTTTTCAGCGTGCTGGTCTTATCTGAATGCTGATCTCATCCACAACACTAAACACAGGGGGAGGGGGGTGGCAGGTCTGGCTGTGGGTTGGGTAAAGACCGAGTACAGGCCTAGGTACCCTTAACCACATTTTTATCACCCTGTTTGAAATATGCAGACCGTAGAAAATGGAGCGGAGTTCGTCGACCACGTTTTCAGCCCCGTGCGTGTGACCGGGAGCACTGGCCGTGCGCTCTCTTGACCGATTACCCCACGTGTGAATCAATGGCGCTCTCTGCAAACCATTGAAGAGCCAGGCCCTCACTTTTGAGAGGCCGAATGGACATGTTTTTAAAAGAATCCCATTCAAGTGCCGAACCGCTAAGTTATTACAGTTTTGCGGGGCTATTAATTTAAAGCGAGGGTGCCCAAACCTTTCAGCTGGCGGGGCCATTTTCAGGGCAGAGCAGAGGTCGGTGCGGCAAAAACATCTGTCTAATCTACATTAGACACACTGCCTTGTCTCTGTATGTACTGTAAATTACATCGCATGTTACGGGGCCTGGATGATAAATTCCCCGGTGTCAGTGGACTGCAGACATGGCAAGACGAATGCCCTGAACAAACACTGCCAGAGCCCTTACGCAGACCCTGAGAGGGCATCTAAACAGATCAAAGCGCAAAGACAAACAGGGATTCTGTCATTAGAGAGATAAGCGGCGGGTGACACGGGCGATCCTGAAAGGGGGCACACACGGGCCATTCTGGATGGGACATCTTTGCTTAACGGAATTTCATAATTGATGCATATCCAGGGTCCTGACCCCGGTTGAATGCAAGTATTCTTTTCATGTTTTCAAAGGTTATGTTTTTATGGCAGTCGTTGGCTGTCCGTTAATGTCATTTCACATAGCCTCTCTTCCCTGTTGAGAGGTTGGTGAACAGACTGGTCATCTTCACTTGATTATGGAGTGTATTTTCAGTCAATGCTTGGTTTGGGAGGAAAAAAATTGAAAATTAAAACAATAAAAAATTACATTTCTCCAAAATCACATGCAGCCTAACTCAGAGCTCTTGAAATAGCAGTTGTCTTGTGCAGAATGCATATAATAATGTAGCTAGCCCAGTTAGCTAGTGGAGTAGACGAGTGTATGTTGCATTTTCCAAGCCATTCCGTAACATTAGCCCATCAGTACCGGTGTCTATGGAGTGATAGGCAGCCTAGCTGTTGTGAAGTGCAATTGTTGAAACAAAGGCGGCTTGTGGTTTGTGCCTGTTGAATTTTCCAATCCATTTTCATACTGTTGTTGTGTTGTGCAGTTGTTGAACTGAAGGTCTGTTTTGTGAATAACACGCTTTCATATACAGTAACCCTTGAAAGTGTACTATTCATTACTTGTCCGATGTAAGACTCACCGCTTGTGACAGAAGCTACAAGCTACTCGCAGGGGTGGAGTTTCTATCGAGAGCAACTAGTGAGGTGGTGTCCTGCATTGGGTAAGGATTGCAGTTCTCCCTTGTGGACACGAGATGTAGTATCAAATGAAATATTGTTCTTTTACAATACCCCCTCACAGTCCACCCCCACCCAGTCATATTTGGTCCCAGCCATGTTTACAGCCTTGGTGCAGATTCAGATAAAATATTTCATAGGTTCCGGAGTACAAATCAGACTGCAATGAAAAGCAATATCTATACACTGCATTAAATGTTAAATGCTCACAAGATTAATGTTACATCATCTATTTTCTTCACCAAAGAGGACAGCAGGACAAAGTTTCACAATAGCTCATTTTCAGATTCAGTGCAGATGGTGCTTTTTTGCTTTGTCAAAATACAACTGGAGCAACAAGCTAAGTTTATGTTCAGGTTACTATAAAAACATAACAAAATCAAGCAGGTTCAATTGAAGGGATGCAGAACGCCATAAAAAAAACATGAAGTGCTTCTTGTCCCTTCTAGAATTTCATCCCCTAGATTCAATCAAACGCACTTAGCCAATTTAAGGGTATATGCAATTCAGTTAAACCAGATTTACGTTTTTTAAGATTACATTTTAAAAAAGAAAAACATTCTAAGTTGATTGAGACTGAAAACTCCAAGAAACAAGAAAAGGTGGGGCCAGAAAATAGAAAATAGTGCCTGGAAGGGGTGTGGGAGCAAGTCAGCTTGTCCATTGCAAAGCATCTCTACGCCCGTTTCCAGCTTTAGAATCCTCACAGTTTTAAAGGGGCTATATTAGGCTTTGACTTGTTGCTTTAGCAGCATGTTTGGGGTTGTTGTCTTGCTGTAGGATAAAGCACTGTCCAATGAATTTGGAGGCATTTGCTCGAACTTGAGCAGATAAGATGTTTCTGTACACTTCAGAATTCATTCTGCTGTTGCTATCTGCAGTTACATCATCATTGAAGACGTGTGAGCCAGTACCTGTTCGGCCCATACATGCCCAAACCATAACACCCCCACCACCATGTTTCACAGATGAGGTGGTATTGCTTTTGATTTGGGGTTTCTTTTGGCCTCCACACTTTGCTGTTGACATCACTCTGATACAACTGTTCACAACTGTTCACAACTGTTCACAACTGTCCACATCCACGCCTGCCTCCTGAAGAGTGTTTCTATTCTGTAGGGCAGCTGTTTCGGGGGTCTTCATTATGGTGAGAATTCGTCGGTCGTCGACTGTAGAGGTCTTCCTTAGCCTACCAGGCCCTTTGCGATTACTGAGCTCACCAGTGGTCTCTTTCTTCTAAATAATGTTCCAAACAGTTGAATTTGGTGAATTTTCCATTATATAACCAGGCCAGTAGCTATTCATCTAGAAGTAGCAACAGCCTATTTCCACACAGCTGGATATCATGCTGTGCTATGGAGAATACTGAGGTTAATTTAGCATGTTTGAAAATGTGAAAACCCAGACACAACTTTAAGCATGACAATTTGGGCATTTTAAAGAGTGGCCTGACCAATCAGTTGCAACCATGGGTGTCAATCATTCCACAAAAAACAAATTTTCACCACTTACTTCCTTCCGGCGTATTGAGATACAGCGGACTTTTATTGAGATTTAATGCCACCAATTTTGCTATGGGGTGGGAAGCTGGTATCTGATACAGAACTGGCCTGGGATACACATCTCTGCTTCTCACCACCCCCCCCCTCCTTCGTCAATGTGCCTCCGTCTTCCCCCCAAATATCCCAACAAAACCTCATCAGTTCGGTCATTCAAGACAAATTAATCTATAGACAGGACGATCGTTTCCATTGGGTCACTCTGTAGTTAGGATATGAGCTCAGCTTCACAGAGCAAGTGTATATGTGCAGCCAGAGGAAACCAGAGAGATACAGCACAGTTGCTGATTGTTCTATATTCTTCCATCATCGCTTTGTGAATAGAATGGCCTGTCACTGAAAAATCATAGTAGAGTATCTGGCCCAAGTACGAGTAAACATATGATATTCCTTCTGTGGGTGGTGTGCTGCAGGGGACAGGCTTCGGCCTATTCATAAAGAGACGGTCTGAATAGTGACACTTCATACGAGGGGCCCGGACGCAGCCCGCTCTTAAGAATCGCCCTCTTATTCTGTTTCGGAGAGCGTGGTGGACGGGGAGGGGTGCGGTGAAAAGCACCATGGCAGCGTAGCCTGACAGGCGATCAGTTATGAAAACGCTGGTGCCACAGGAGTGTTTCACAATGGGCATTCCTGGGAAAGGGCCTGTATACACAGCCACGCATACTTGAGTGACACATGAGCTCGGCGAGGCAGCGGGAACCGGGCTCTGCTGTTTCACCTGGTTTTCTGGGGACTGACTGTACGAAATGTCAGGCATGCGGTCTGAGCCTACGCCGCTGCTCGCGTGTGCGTTCAGCGCAGCGCGCGAGGAATGGACGGGGGGTGGGGGCTGTCAGCATGGGGGGTTGTTCCTGTTCAGTAGATCCCCTTTGGAATGGAGCTGGGTCATACCTCTAAAATAGTCTAAATGCAATCATTACACATATTATTATTAGGGGCCAAGGCATAGGCACCCATTGTAATTATTCTAATTTTCCACTATTGTCATTATAGTTTCTGCCATGGGAGTCTATGGCTGCTCAAAGAACCTTGGTAGATTTTCGTGAAATTTGAGAAATTGATAGAGGACAGGTCAAGGTATCCGGACACAAAGTTTTGGTTCAGTTCATCTACTACTCTCATGCCACCAATGGGCCATAATTGTTCGATTTTTTTTTAACAATTTTGCCCCCAAGTCATGATTCTGTTTTTCCCCATGATCCTCAGGGCCTGCCGATTTTTAAGCCATATTGTATTTTCTGACATTTTGAGTTTGAACAGATCACCACAAAATTTGGCATGTTTCATCTTGAGACCAAAAATGATTAAAATATAGTTGCTAGATCAAACAATATGGCTGCTGTAAAGAATCAAATTTGATGGCGAAGGTGCCAAACAGGAAGTGATGAGCCATATCTCTGCAACGCTTTGTTGGATTGATGCCAAACCTGGTACAAGGGGTACACACCAAGTTGCCTGAAATTTGACCACTTGGGGGGGCAATATCAGGAAAAATATGTATATGAGGATTACTCGGCAACCAAAGTAGATATTTTAACTAAGCGTTTTGTGGACCATTGCAGTAATGGATCCCAACAGTGAAATCATATGCTCTTCGGCCATTTTGTTTTTCGGCCATCTTGGTTTTTGTCAAACACCTATTCAGACATCTTCTCCTACAGCTATCACCCTATCTAGCTGAAACATTTGGCATGATCTCTTTGGAGCATTGTCTTTAAGAGTTATTAAAGGAGAAGTTCGGTATTTAGCATGTTAAGTCCTGTTAAAAGGTTATTTACGGTCATATACAACGGTCCATATCAACATTTTGACAAACTTTGCAGTCTTCAGATATATTGTTTATTGCTCATGTCACAGCTAACGTCCACAATGGATCTGGACGTGCACAATAGAAAATCCTTCAAAAAACACCATAAACTCTCGTTTTCAAAGACGGGAAACTCACAGAGTGGTCACTGGTGTCCGTTGATGTTCTGACACAAAAAACGTTGCAAAGTATCCTTCGTATCGGGCTTTATTTATCATTTTATTAAATCCATTGACTTGTATTGACACCAACGGAGGTTTAGATATACATCCGCAGCCAGAAACTGGAAATACTTCTGAATTATTTTGGAAAGTTTGTTGTTTTCTGTTGCTCACTAGCGGTCTTGTGCGCTCGCAGTGAAGGAATCAGTCGCATAAACGTACACTAATTTAGCAAAATGGATCCTTTTGAAGAGTTCGTACTAGCTGCAAAGCAAACCCCAACCTTTGCAAAGCAAACCCCAACCACTTCTTCTTCTACGGTAGAATTCAAACTTTGCCAAGACATGCCAAAATTTCAAGCGGAAGTTTACAAACGTATGGCTGTACGGCGACTGAAAATAGTTCTATAAATCTTTAAACGGTAAATATATCTCAAGACTGCAAAGTTTGTCAAAATGTTGATATGGACCGTATATGATCGTAAATAACCTTTTAACAGGGCTTATAATGCTAAATACCAAACTTCTCCTTTAAAAGATAGTTGCTTGGTCGAACAATATGGCTGCAATATACTATTGAAGTTGTTGGCGAAGGCATCAAAAAGGAAAAGTGGCAATATATCTGCAACCATTTTGTCTATTGGCATCAAACTTGGTACACATGCTTACTATGAGGCCTGAGGGCACACGCCAAGTTTTGTGAAACGTGGCCACTTGGGGCTGCTATACCAATTCTTTGCAATTCATGGAAACTGCTGGAGAATGCTTAGCATGTGCACATTTATATATGTTTTTTGTTTTGTTATTAATCTGAGCTACAGTTTGGGGGAAAGGGTCAAATGGATTGCAGATGCCATAAACTACAGAAGTCCATTCAGGCCTTCTTGCTTTATTACTACAGTTGTGGAAGTGCCACCAGCCCTCTTGACAAATAGACACACACAAACTCTGTACAATACCATAGCCTTTGGTGGGAGAAGTTCCCTAAAATAGTGACAAGTAAAATAAAGAGCTTACCTCAGCACACGCTGGACTAATCTTCAAAGCTGTGTCATTTCATCAAACCCGTACCTTTGCAGTGAGCAGCTCCTATCACCTGAAAGTTAATAACAGAAAGCTTACATCTCTCCAACAGTAAACTGTTAAATGGGTATTTTAATCCCTCATCTGTCTGTCATTGCAGTTCCACGGGGTACATCACTGAGACCAATATGAGTTTTATACTCAGACATGTACTAAGAAATGCTAAGAGAAAACATGAGGAAAACGAATCACTTCAGTGTGTCTAACAGCGATGACCTTTGACCCATCTGTACCGTTTGCAACTCCGTTAATCGTAGTCCTTCTCTTGACAGATTTTGCACCCTCTGGGATGAGAACTGGATTGGAGCCAAGAAACAATTTTTTCCTCTCTCTCTCCCTCCCCAGTGGATCGGTTATGGTGTGACATCACAGCCTGCATGACTGCAGATGATAACGTTTTTAACTGCTGGCTTTACAGATATATCACCGTTACACTCAATCACCTTTGTAGGGGAGTTCACTGCAGGGAGGAGAATGTTTCATCTTCTCTACTAAGCAATGGGAGAAAAAACAAATTGCTTCACAAGCTGGAAAAAATCTCCTCTACTGCAACTCATCTTAACACTATAACCAGCAAAACCCCACACAACACCATTATGTTGCCACAAAAGACAGTGTGGCTGAAATCTGATGAATTTAGAATGCCCACTATAGCACAGAATGTAGGATAGAGTTAACAATAATTGAGAAATCTCTCAAGAGAGAATTCAAGGCCAAATTATTCCTCATTACCTTTAATTTCAAATTAAATACTGTCGAATATTTATATAAAGCATTTCACAAATTTATCTCATGTATCACTTATGCCACACGATATTAGTATTTATTATGCATAATAGCATGTTAATATAACTATTTAATAACATGTAAATACTGTGTTTGTACTTATGAATCAGCCTCTTGCTACAAAGTAAACTGATCTCAATAACTCTTGCCTGACTTACAGATAAGCAATGTTTGAATATCTGAGCTGAAATGCAATTACACAAAACTTACAAGAACATTAAATTTACAAATGCATTTGTCGTATTCTAGATTCAGGCAGTAAAACCAGCAGACTTATTGTGATGTATTGATGCTGGGATAACCTGCACGCGAGGCTTGGCGGGAGGGGGGCGGTGGAAGGGGCGGATTTCAGGAGCACTTCAGGTAAAGTGCCATGGTGAAACGCTCAGGGGAGAATCACAGCAGCCCTGGGGATAGAAGAGCAAACAGAGCACTTTTTTAATAAGCGGAGGAGGAGGGGGGGGGGCATGTTTCTCCAGTGTCTCTGTAGGGCCGCATTTGACGCCACATCATAAGCACTCCCACAGTCAGAGCGCGTATTGTTTTACAGCAACGGTGACCCTGCTCACATCTTATTTCTCTGCTTTCTCTTGCGTCACCAGGCAATGGGAGATGACTAATTCCTTCTCACAGTCATTTCTGTTTATTTATTAATCAGCATTATTTTCGGGGTGGGGGCGTGGACTCGTTCATATGGGTCAACAGAACTCCACTCTCTGTCTCTGCGGCCCTCAGTTCAGGGACACTGCTGCCCTATTAATTCCAGAGCGCACCGCACAGTTAACCCCATATCCCATAATCCACTGCACTTTAAGCACAGCATATTTGTACACTGCCTTGGCATGCTAAAGCTATAATACAACCCACATAGACCATTGTAATTATGAATGTGGATGCCAAGGCCAAAGTTGTGTAGTATTAAGAAGATTATATTACAGTTCAGTGCAGTATGAATTTTGTACAGCGTGCATCTATAGAGGCCTAGTCACCTTTGCTCTACATGTGATTCTGTTTTAGTGCAAAAATGCGACTACAGTAGGATTGCATGTGCGGTTTGACGGCTTTTCCTCGATAGCATGATAGCATTTGAAAAATGTATACCATGTCCTCCGTACTTCAGGCTTTTTAAATTGAATACAGGAGTCGCATAACACAGAGCAGATGTGACCCAAAAAAAAAAACACCACAAAACCATTGCAGGATGCCACATTTCAGCAATGAAATTTGAGCTTAATACACGAGAACCGGTTCACCATTGACTATTGTGGATTTTATGCATTTCATAGTCACAGACATTGAAAACCTCCTTCTTTCCCCCGGTTGATCTTATTTATCTTTTGGCACTTTGAGGATTGTGAAGAAATATAAGCAGTGACAAGAGGTACTTTTTTAAACTAATGTGTCCCACTCTTTCTGCGTACAGAGGGCAGCCCTGTCTGTGCAAGGCGGTGAAACGCTCCGCTGACATTAATGTATTTGTTGGCAGGGAAGATTACTTTTTTTAAATTTTTTTTTTTTTTACAGGGGACAGAAGATCAGATTGGATTGAATTTGATGACTCACGGGGGCTCATGGTTTAAAAGGTTTTGTCATTGAACAGGTTTAGAGCACACAATAGACGTAGTAAAGGCCCAGCCACAAATCACTCCACCAAGGCCGGGGGACTGTCCAGCGGTTTATAGTCCTTTCAACGTGCCTGGGAAATTGGGAGGCCTTGTCAATTAACCGCGCTCTTTCCAATGAAGACGCGCAAAATAAGGTTCTCTGTTCATATGGAGATAACTTAAATCTGCGGAGGTTGTTGCCAGTGCCACCATATGTATCTTCTCAGATGCACAGAACGGAGGGCGTATCGATTTGGCGTCGTCGTATCACTGTATCATTTTACAAGTGTTCAACCAGATATTATTTGTGGAGATTGCAAGGCGGCAATATTACCCTGAATATCGAACCTGAAAACACCGTGAAAATACGTAAGCCGTCATAAATAATAAATATGCAACTAAGTGAACACATGAATAATTCACATAGCAGCTGTGTTCCCATTATCTGGGGCGGAGGAGTAGAGAGTTCAACTCAGTCCAGCGAACCACCATCAACAAATTAACTCCGATATTCTCCAGGTCCAAAGGTCAAAGACCAAGGTTGTAGCCATTCAGTGAATCATTCCTTTTTTATAGCCTTCTGATTAATCCTGCTGCATTCAAACTCAAAAATTCAACGGACAACAAAATGAAGCGATAAAGACGCTTCCAAATCAATGCCCTGTTTATAAATGACAACTGACGAGAATTTATTGCCTCATTATCCAAGCACTTTACCGATTTAACAACAAACGGTGGACTGAAAGCTCTCACGCAGTGGACAATTTTAAAGCACTTTACAGTAAAGGCCAGTGGGGGCAGGGGGAAGTGGCGGAGTTCAACCATGCTCCACGCACCAGCTGCATAGAATGCACAGTTCTCTGGCGCAGCTCAGGTAGTAGACTTCAGAGTAACGTGAAACTTCTCAGAAGACCAAGGCCGTGTCCAAATCAGAGCCCTATCTACTGCGCCCTATCTACTGCGCCCTGTCTCCTGCGTACAGTGCACTGGCAGAAGTGTGCTGTTTAATGTGCACTGTTTAGCACGCAACGAGCAGTACACAGAAAATAGCCGCCATACCTATTTTCCAACCGTACTGTGGAAGGGTCGTAAGATGCCCCACCCATGTCACGTGTTGTTTTTGTTGTATTTGAAGGAAAACGTCAGTGAAGCTGCATCTCATTTTTTAAAAACGAAGCCAAAATGTTTGTGTATCATATGGGGATGTATAGTATTTTTTGAGAAAATTTCACCTACTTAACGACTTTTTCATCCTGCCTACTCAACAAGCCTACCTAATAGTATTGAAGGGTGCTGATTCGGACACAGCCCAGGTCTGCACTCCAAAACTGACGGATATATTTCAGCAGTATGAGCTTACAATTACAAGTGGCAAATGTCAAACTTTCAAAAGTTGCTCACAAAAAAGGATGATGAAATGATTTGATCGGCAGCCCTCATACAACACTAAACGCTGGTAAGAGGTACCTTAAGAAGGCCAACAATATGGTTGCTTGCCTTATCATTTTCCACACACAGTATATGTACCCGGCTACCTTTCCTAGAAATAGAGAATCGGAAAATTAAATCCACATATAGTTTTTCAATAAACATACCAAGCATTTTTTCCAAGCACACAATTTCACGAGGGTCTTTTTTTCTAGCCCAGGTGCCTTTTAAGCCTTTTAAGAATGAAAGAGAAGACGGTCATTGGAAACGCAGCGCTCAATGGGTAATGTGTTTTTTTTTCACCCACTTTACACATCACAACAATGGCACTTGAAAATATTTGTTATGGCTTGTTGCATCTTTTATTGAGAATTTACAAGCCTGAGCAGTGCCCTGTGAGGGATTTCTCCATGGGCTCTGCCCTTACAGCAGCCCCCACTGAGCTACTTTCACTCTCTCCCAGCTCCGCATTCCTGCACTTCTCCAATCAGAAGGTGCATTTGCCGCGCCGCTATCATTAATTAAAATGGCCGCTTTGTTCTTAATCCTGAAGGAATCCTGGCTCTTTTGGATAGATTTTAATCAGGCCCCCCTAACAAAGTCCAAGCTATTTAATCGCTAAATACAGCAACCTGCTCCCAGCGCTGGCCACTGGGCCTTTATAGTCGGACCACACACACGCTCGGGGCGGGGCGCGCACTCGCATGCGAGCCGCAAACAAGCGCTCATGCGCCGCAGGGTTTTGAAGCAGAATTACACTGACACGTTCGCTGATAATATCTAACTAACAGCGGCCTTGCGCAAAGCACTAAAGCATCAACGTGGCAGTCGCGAGTGGTCGGTGCTAAGTTTACCCTTTTCCGCTGAGAGACAAAATCAAGCCCATACAAGACGTCCCCCAGCGACGAGATGGATATCCGCCGGTCATTTCACAAGTCCAAGTATGTAGTAGGGAGGGGGACGGATAGGTGGGATTAACAGCTGGACTCCTTTGGATTGAGTGTTGAGTGTCAGTGTTCCTTTGCAGCCAGTGTAAGCTTCCAGCTTTAAGGGAATGCGGCTGCTCAACTCGAAACGCATGTGCATTGTGAACAGTTTCAGATGCCGCATGTGGAGTTCATTGTGAAATTACAACTCATACTGGAAGAGCAATGAAGTACAAATCCCTGCTGGGCGCTGGACGTCTCTTCCAAAGTCGTTAGATATGCTCGTTATTAGAAGTGAGACACACCTCATGCTCTTAAAGAGTCACTTTAGCAATAGCAAAGTATTCAACTTTGAATATCTTGTTCTGAAATGAATATATTAGAAAATTACACTTGTAGGACGTATTTACTATAAGAAATTGCAATCTTGTGATTTAAAAGAATCTATGAATTAGAGCTACTGGGTGTCTCTTAGGTGATTAGAGCTACAGGGGGTCACTTCGTGTTCTTGTGAATGGATGGGCCCAACGTTCTGGTATTCAATCTGGACTGAGGCTGGCAGCCCTACAATTGGCTCTAGCATGTTATAAGCGCAAAACTGACCTTTAAAATTAAAATGTTCTCTTTTCTGTCAACAATTAAATACACATTTATACGAGAGAAAATATACAGTAAATTACAATTGAAACAATCATAGGTGTCTCAATATAGCCAAGGACCGCTGATAATTAAAAAATACCCATCTTGGTAAAAGATAAAACTCAGCAATGAAACAAAACAGTGTCATCTACAGACATCTACACACCATCCATGTGGGAAAAGTTATGGAAAATCCATTCTTTAAAAAACTAAATGTACGATAAGAAGGCGGCAGCCCTTGTGGCTGGGGGGGTAGTCTCGCTTTGAAAATCAGGAAGTTTTTCACTTCAGATCTTCCTGTATGGGAAACGTGTAGAAGTTTGGAACAAACTTGAATGCGTGACAATACACTCACAAAATTATGAGTAAGACTGATTTTGTTGTTAGTTTATGTGTGCGTGTCCTGTTAGGATAGGTTTTCAGGTCCGGCTCAGAACTTTGACTAATCGTGCGGAGGTGAATGACTTCCTGCTACCCTTTCACCACTGACTATCACTGAACTGTGCTGAGCCTGGCTACACTGAAATACGCCATTACTGTGGAAGTGAATCAAAAGAGCGAGTCGTTTTACAAAAGATGGCCATTCAGTCTGTCTGCATCATTAGGGCACCAGGCCACTGGTGAAGATACAGACTTGGGGTGTGAGCTGAGTGGATGCTCTGTCTGGGTGTTTGGAGATGCATTATACATTTGTACGGCGACATCGGTTTTCTCAGGGGCTGAAATCAAGGGGCCTGCAAATCTCCAAAAACCAATCATGCTCAGGCTTCATGGATACATGTTCACATACTACAATAATGACTGCTGAAGAGGGCTAAACCTCACAGACAGGCCAAAACTTCAGTCCTACACTGTACATCTGAAATTCAACAACTCAGCTAGTCTTTACTAAAATAAAGGGGGAGCCATAGAAAGAATGAGACTGCCGTATTCCCACAGTACTGAAAACAATATTCTGTAGCCAATACTGAGGATGTCCAATTTGAAAACAATACAAAACCAATGAGCGCTGTCTGAAGTACAACCGAGTTGCCTTGAAACTCCACAGCTGCTTCTCCTGAGCCATCACAGATTTGCCTACAATGAAATGGTGGAGAAATGTAATTTTCCATCAAATGCTTTTCAGACGCATTCAGCCGCGATGTTTGCGAATACAGCCGTTGTACGTTTCACAATTAAGAATTTTTGTCTCTCTTGAGCCTGGCTACAGTCCATTCTGTCGCTCTGATACGACTCTTACTTGAATGCATAGAAGCAGTTCAAGGCTTTCTTAGGGAGAAAACTAGAGAGAGGAAGTAGAGTCAGTCTGCAGGCTTCTGCTCCGGCCCAGCAATTGACCACTTGATTCAGCTAATGACAGTCTTGATTAACCCAAATTTGGCTTCCCGCTACAGTTCCGGGTTTCAGTGGTTCAAAGAGAGTTGGATGTAGTACTAAATGGGAGGCCTGAGGGACCGGGAGTTAAGCAACAGGAGTCGGTAATATGCTAATCACCCTTCAGGCACTGGAACAGCAGCTTTGTCTGGAGCCAATTAAAGGTGCCTTGGATCAGGAATGTAGTGTGTCCCTACCCTGGATTTGAACCCTCTGCCACATCTGCAGTCCTCAGTCATGTGACTTGCGTCATATGCTCCGGGGGCGGCGTACATTTTATTCCCCTACAATTTCACCGTATCTGCACCGGGCTACGTGAGGTCACCGCGACACGGTGTCAGGTGTATTCCCAACGCTGTGCTTCTGCGTTTTTCTAAACACCAGGCCTGTGAAACGTCTTTTTTTTGTATTGTTAAAATGCATTTGTGGTGCGCACGTAGAGCAAACAGACTGATAATAAAGCAAGTCTCCGTGCACTGTATAATGTGGCACAGAACGTGAGTTTCAGAACAGCATGTCCATAAGTTTATAAAGAAGGGGAATGATAACTTGCGCAAATAGCTCGAGTATTTAGTCTGACTATGACGAATACATGAGCTTGGGTTACATCAACATTTGTCCATAACTTTGACTAAAGTGTCAAACATGTTTCTTTCCCAAATGTAGTTTGGCAGGAACATTTTGATCATGACTGCACTGACCAGAAAAACAACAACAATTACATTTAATTATGAGTTAATGTTAAGAACATTTGTTAATTGAAGCCATGCCATGTCTTTTATTGCATAGATATGCAAGAGTTGTTGGAATATCTTGTGTCACTGTTATGTGATATTATTACATTGTATCTAGTAACATCCGACAAGTAGCTCTTGGGTAAAAGGCAGAAAATGCTAATGCTATAATGGACTCGAAAACAAAATGGTTGACACATTACCTCACATTGGCTCGGTTGAGCACAATGGCATTTTTTCAATAAAATGAGTGGTTGCTTCATAACAAAATTAATTCTCATGTCCACATTCAGTTATAATTAACGAGATAGCCCCAGTCTGTGTTTTCAAGTTGCACATATTATTAACAACTGCAACACCCCCACCCCAGGAAGGCCTTTATGGCCTAAACTTGAGCATGTGGATATTAATGACATTTTCTTTTAACATACTCAGAAATTTATTTGCTGGCTACATTTTACCATTTACTATTGCAAACCACACCATGGAAAAAGGATGGACGACTGCATTACATAAAGATTAAAAACAAACTGCCTTCCCAACTATCAACAGCTGTTATTCTGTGCTTTAACAGGATATCCCCGTTAGCACGTTACCTATAAATACAGGACTCTAAACAAACATGTTATCCTTATGTGGAAGGAAGTCGGTGATTATTCCTTTGACGCACTCTCCCAAAATAGATCCATTTCCCATACGTTATATACTGTATATTAAAAAACAAAACAAAACAAAAAACATTTCACAACACTATTTCGGTTTGTTTTTTCATTTGGTCTGGTGGCCAGGGATTGCATCCCAGGCCATTCATTTCTACTGACACTGTTTTCAAGCAACACTGAAAGGTCAGCATCAGACACTTCATAACCTACTCTACAGTGTTTCAGAATTGCGAGTGAAAAAAAGTATCTCTCTGCAAAACAATGCAATTAACCAATGTAAAATAATACGTACATTTATCAATAAGTCCATGCAAGCATGAAAATTATGTTTGTAGCTTGGGCAGAGGAACGTGTGGTGATGATATTTTCGCCGGAGGAGATCTCGCTAGATTTAGGTGGAGCTGGTTTAATTCTGCTGGTGTGTGGCCACAGATAACGACCATAAATAAACCACTTAAATTTCTGTCAGCTGTCAATATTTCCAATGAAAAAAAAATGAAGTCACATCCCACAAGTGTGCTGTGCACGCACCGGCGCATGCAGGCGCATGCAATCGCACGCATGCATGCATGCACACGTAAACACGCATGCACACATAAACACACACCTCTGATAGGGAACACTTTGTACAACTGGAGCGACTGAAATGAACCCATGAAGGAAAAACATCACCCCTCTACTGCCTTCCTCTCCTGCAGAGGACTGTGGGGACTGTACTAAGCCCACTCGTCGAGGCCATGTGACTACATCAAAACTATGACATCGGAACGGTAATTATTTTAGGTGGGGGCATCACAGTTGGGGTAATATACTGCTGGACGCAGCCAAAGACAAACTCAGGCTTTTTTAGGTGTGGAAACTAGACCTGCTCATATTTTCAGCCCACCGCAGGAAGACGTGACCGAATGATGCCATTTATACAACGCAGGTCGCACCAGGAAATCCTTTTAATGAATTTCAATGAATCTTTCAAAAGTATTACTCGCTGACGCAAAAGCTACATCCAGACAGACTTCCAAACAATAGGCGCTTGAATGATGTGTTGTCATTAAGAGAGATTTAATATCCATCTGAGCTTAAAAAGCACTGTTTGTACTTACAGAGGTTCAGAGGCAGGCAAAGAGTGGAAAAATGTATAGTGCTGTTCTTCTGAGAACGCAATGTTCTCTCGCCCCAATGAAAGTACAGACCACCTGGCATCACACAACTAGTGACATTTAGTATATATAACGGAAATAACTGTTAAACTGTTCACACAAAAAAATAAATAAGTGTTGACTTTCAATGAAACATTTATCTAGAGCCAGGCAGCGTCTGTGCAGACAACAAGGGGACTTTGGGGGTTTGAATACCCCATTGAGTATTGTATCAGGACCTAGGAGGACAGGAGAGACGAGCGGTTTCTTGGCCTGCGCTTTTTGAGCGCCAAAACCCTGAACCCTCACTGTGGTTCGCGAGGAAGGAATTCAGGGGGACTCCATTATCTCCTCCCACCGATGACACCAAACCGCTGGCCTTGCCTGAAACGACACGCTTTTGTTTCTCAACCACTTCATTTCATATGGCCGTGGCAGAGAGGTGGTCATTCTGCTACCTTTATCACGACGAGGGGGCTTGCATAGCATACTATAGGGAGCTGGGGGTGGGGGATAAATAGAGGATGTATTTCATCCTATTTGATACAATCTCTTCAATTAGACTGATCAAGAGAGCACACTGTACAACTTTAAATACTACTGTAAAACGCCAAAGTGCGTTTTGTTTGTTTTGAGGTGTGAGCACGGTACATTGGTTTGTAATTGCACTGCAATTGCTGCAGTTGTTTGTAGTCCGTTAAGAGGCGCGTGGGTGAAACGTACAGGAAAAACATAGTGCGGTCGAAAGGAAAAACACTCGCAACGATAATAAACGATCGCTCATCCTCCTCTTCTAATCATCGCTGATTGCCCTGTGTTCCCCCCCCCCCCCCGCCGCCCTATCTGCGCGTCCACATCGGCCACTTCCTGCTTTCCCGCTTCCTGATTTCACAGCCCTGTGCTGCTTAGAGCCGACAAGTTCAAAGTCGCCGACGCTGAATGGAAAGAAATTCCAAATGGAACGCCAAAGGAACCAACAAGCGTCGGCTCGCAGTTGCTACCTTCATTCACTCTTTGTGCATCGTGTTCTTCTGCGTGAATTCATATTAACAAATCTGTTTAACCTTCGTTTAAAGGTGTACGTACAAATGCATTTACTAACATGATGATATTCTGTTGAAGTCTATATTTAACGTCGCGTGTAAATCTACAAAGTGATTTTTTAATTAAAAGGAAATATCTCAAATGCCAAAAGCAATAAATCTATCAAATATATAAAATTTTCTGTTTAATCGTGTTTCTTTTATCCTTTTTTCCGAAGCTTTGAGCTTGCAGTCTAAGTATCTGGGGGTGGGTGAGTTTGAATCCAGGGCACATACACCCCTCCATCAGGCCAGCTTTAATTGGTGCCATAAATCCAAATTCAGCTATATAAATGGGTTATAGAATGAGTTAGACATGGCCCTGGTACGGGTTTCTGCTTAGCAAATTGATGTTGTGAAACATAATATACAGTACTACCAAGAGAGCCTTCTGAACCGCATGCACCTTCTCCTCGTCCCTCGATCACTAAGACCTTTTGGTCACGATAAAGGACTTGTTTTTACAGGACCTGTAAACTGCGCCGAACAGCTTTCAATCAGTGTGTGTGTGTGTGTGTGTGGGGGGGGGGGGGGGTCCAAGGAAACCACATTTGCGGGTGAAAGGTGAAAATCGGCTACAATAACCAACAATAACATGCCTGATTTATCAAGCTTTTAGAGCTTCCTATTCGCCTATTTTCTGCCGCTTTCCCAAGGAGAGGAAGCAATCTTTTCTGGGTGTCCCAGACGAGGAACTTCCTCCTTTTGTTGCGAATCCAAACGTTCCAGGAGGATGTGATGAGCACTTCTGAGATCCTCAGATAAAGAGTCCCCCGGGCTCTTTCCAAAAACAGTGCGAACCAAGCTGGCCTTACAAAACAAATTTCAAGAGTGCTCGCCTTAATTAAACCCTTGTGACATCCACATTCTTACCCACGTCCCCTTTGATAACACCCTGAATCCCAAATACACATAGATCACTGGTACAGAGCTTTAACTGACAAGCTTTCAGAAACTTCCCTCACGAACAGCCGACCTATTCCAACAGAACCTCTGGTTCCGTTACGCAACTCATCCCACAGTGGGGGGCCCTGGATGGGCTGGGACGGGACCTTCCACCACCCCCGCCCCAACCCCCCCACCCCAATTATGACAGCTTCAGCTTCCCTGTCAAGCAGAGCGATGTTTCCAGTCCTTCTCACTTATCTGTGTAGTGTTTACAGAGAGGGGCCACGGCGTGGTCAGGCAGGGGCCCGCGGGCCCTTCGCAGCTCTCCCTCAGCTCTCTTCCCATCTGGGAACGCGATGTTCTCCCTTTCCGCCGTTCAACGACAGGCCGTGGCGCCTCGCGTAGGACGAGAACACCAGGGATGGCCAGACGTTTCCACGATTTATCAGTGACTTAAGACTCCTGTGAAAGAGTCGAGTCATTAACCTCTTTAGGCATTTCATCTCATTTGGGGAGCCACTACTTGGACCTGACAGACTGTGACATAGGATTCATCTCGTGACGTCGTTCATTTGCTTGGTTGACTGCCCTCACTGTGGTTAATTCACTCCACATTACTTGCATTGTAGGCACAGTCCATCGGCATGGCCGGATACACAAACGGGTTACCTTGGTCAGAGCAACAACAGTAGGCTTTCAACAGGGATTAGAATCCCGAACCTTGTGATAGAGCCCAGCTCCCTTCAGATCCGTGCCACACTGCTGCGTGTTCCGCCTTCACGCTGGATTGGGAATGGAATTCTCCCAAGCACTAGTGGCACGGACAATGGAAAATCTGAGGGAGCCCCATCAGCGGACCAGCCTGACAAACAGACTCCTGGAAGCAACCGGAGGGATCGCACGGCGCCGCCAAGAACCGGCCACAGACCTCTGCCAGGGAGCACAGCTGGAGGGGGCCTGCGTGCCAAACTCTTGCATAGCATTGCATAAACGTAGCGAGGCACTCGGGTCCGCGGAGCTGCGCTGTGGTCTGAGGCGCATTCCGTCTCCCCGTTCTTACCCGTCCAGCCGCACGACGGCGAGGCCTCCGGGCCCGACCCTGGCTTCGGCCCCCCCCGGATGACGGGACGCCACGTCCTTCGCCGCTCTTCACCCAAAGGCCGAACCGACCAAACACACGGCGTTTGATGTGACCATGCTCCAAAACAAACCTTTAAGTGCGCACCGCACGTGGGCCCAAACCAGGCTGAGCCTTTCTGTTCAACTGTCCAGAGCTTGGAGAATGTGTAGTCCAATTCTGGCTAACTTATGGAGCATGTACCGTCAGATGGCTCCCTTTCTGCTCCCTGTCCATAAAGCTAACGTTCCCCTCCTCTCTCGGGTGACTGACTGCACACACCAGCTGTACCGATTACCCCCGGGCCTCCTGCTCAGCTGGCATGATGCATCGTTTTAGTTCCCATGCTTCACTATGGTGGCCCCTTGATACAATGTGTTATTGGGCGATTTCAAGAATAGATCTTCAATATACTGACTAGGGATGCGAGTTGTGTGTCATAAGATGGCAGCTCTGCACGAAAGAACACAACTGCTGGCACACCAGCACCCTTTAACCGCTGAAGTTTCCTCAGAGATTGTAGGCGAGTGTATGGTCAGCACATGGGATATCCTACTTTCTGGCTTTGTATTCACTGTGCACCCATTCTCAGTTTGTGTTCAACTTCGTGTTCCACATGCTTTTTTTTCCCCCCCAGTCCGTCCAGCTTTGCGTCCCCCACCCACCTCCGCATTTCCTGGTTCAAAGCACAGGCTTTGGACACACAGATCACTCTGTCCTAACATTTAATTGCATAGTTCAATGTCTGAAGCTTTTTTAAAAAATCTCCATATATCAGTTTTGATGTGTTTTCAATTCCTCAAGGCAGTTTTGCGAGTGATGAATTAAAGCGTATAAATCTTTAATGTGATGTGTGTGAGCAATGGGCGCAGCTTTTTGAGATGCGTAATCTTCTGACCCACCGGCCGCCTTAACAATTGCCACCACTCTGGGTCTGTGGTCTAAAGCAAGAAAAGCACTTCAAGTGACTCCAAGGCAGCTTTAAATACTGGACATCCCGATCCAGCGCCTTCCTGTCCTTACGGTTTCCCCAAGACAAACACGATTCCCCGCCGCACGCCGCTCGAACCCTGCCCTTTTGAGGGACAGAGGGAACGGCCCGCCGATGGAGCCTCGGCCTACCGACAGCCGGAACCCCGCCAGCCCTGCTCCGTGAACCCTTTGCTTTCCCTCCTCATTCCTCAGTGCGACGGTTATGACTGGTAATCAGCGATTGCAGACAACATCCTCCTCTTTTCCCAGCAGAGCACGCTGGTCATTGTCTAAGTGCTCTTCAGCTTTTAAGAAACTAAAATAAACACATGCGCATAACATTTTTAATTTTTTGGAGGGGGGGGGGTGCTCTGTTTCGGGAGCGCAATCAGAATCTGTTCCTGTTCCTGCTCAGAACATAACGTTCAGAAAGGCTATTGCCAGGAGCGTTACGCAACTTTAATCAGTCGCAGCGCAGCACAGAAAATGAATTGCAGTGTAATAAGAAATAGATTTCACAGATCACTTCATCCACAATGAAAGCAGCAGTGAAAGGAAAGATGAAATGAGATAGGTGCGAACTTTAGTTGCAGACAAAAAAATATGGAACGGAGCAGGTCTCGATAAATTAGAGAAGGGGAAAGAATCCCCGCTCCTCTCCAAGGACAACTGTGTCTGGCTGTACAACTTGACCTGACACTTCGGGTTGGAAGCTGCATTCTCCTGGAAAAAAAAATGCCTTGGAAAGCTGGATCTCTCAGCGATTTGTGAGGACGTGCCATAAAGATGATATAGGTCTAACGCAATTTGATAAGTCTACTGCACACCTTCCAGGTATAAAAAATGGCTGCTGCAGCTTGTGCATACCTCAAATATAAATAGCCCCTGCTGAATCAAAGCAGGGACTATTGTTTATATTTGAGATATTTGTAAAATGCTGCATCAACAGTATATAATTACCTCCAGGAGATGTTTTTTTTTTTGCTGTGAGGTTCTAGTCCGTACATGAAATGTTTCTAAATTTCACGACTTTGGCTGTACATTTATTTCTGCCATGGAAAACGCATTTCGTATTTTTAACTGACTGAGATGCATAATATTGCAATCATTTATTTACTGTACATATTCACCGTTTTAACTAGGGCTCGTACCTCCTGCTGCCAGCAAGATAAATTTACTTGTTGATGAACACAGTACTTTACATTTTACGATTACTATTATTCTATTACAATATATGGTGTTTTTTTTTGGCAAATATTCATGTTATTCCCACTTTCAGACATAGAAGCACAACTTTCCTTAGATTTCGGAATGTAGGTAAGCACGGGTCAAATCAAAGGAAATGCTGGACTTGAACAGGACTAAACTTTTCAGGGATGAATAATCTGTAGCAAAGCGCATACACACCTGTGCAGTTAGGTGTACACCAGTAATATATATTAGAGGTGGATTCAATTGATGAAATGCAAAGGCAGACACTACCATCTAGTGGTGGAATATTTGTACAACTTTTACGGCGGGATTCAGGAACATAGATGTTCAGACATAGATCATGAACACAAGCAGCAGCAGCACATAAAGCGCAATCCTCTGATTGCTTCAGACGGGGGGCGTTTGGGGCGGTTTAAGAGGCTGGGGAGTGTGGGTGATAGAATAGCAGCCATTCGCTAAAAATTGATTTCTGCAGAGGAATTCAAATGAAATCGAGATCAAAAGCGACATACAATGCAATTAGCAGAACCAACAATGTTACCAGCATAAAAACAAATATATGCACACTATGTTATATACAGAGTATATACACTCATGTACATTGCTAACGAATCTGGGCCTTTCTTTGGGTGCCAGTGCTATATATAGCCTATGTGTTGTACAATAAGTAGTCACACATATGCTCTACGGCGCAGCACCGCACACAGCGTTACAATGGGCGTTATTAGCATGACAAAAAGCACAACACGGTCGTTTATAGTGAGAATGTCCACTTTGTGTTCACATTGGATTGATAACTACAGGCGATTTAAAGCAGTCTGCTCCCGATAGTAAATGAGCGTTATGCCAAACGGCACCATTTTGGATTGATTTCAAATGACAATAAGAAAACATAGGGGAAAAAAACGAAAAAAAAAACGATTGATGGCTCTGATTCACTCAGTCTCTTGAGCAATTGCAGGAAGCCACGCCCTTGACCCCAAACGCGCAGACGGAAGACGGAAAACTGAACACAATGAAACAAATGAGAAAAAGCCGATTATCACGTTCCATGTTTAATCTCAAAATAACTGATGGCAAAATAAAAATATTTACAGCACATATCGTGTAAACACTTATGGTTTCTGTACAAAGAAATATACATGCAAAAGTAAAAAATTATTCAAATAAAAACATTTAAAAATGATAATACACATATATATAAAATACGATGAGGTTGGAACAGAAACACATCCAGTCAAGAGTTCCCGCGTTTTTGTCGGTTTCTGTACACTTTTACAATGATGAATAAATAAAGAAGGGACATGATATGGGACTGTACAGATGGACCCACCACTCTCCCCCCTCTCTGGCTGAGAAGAACAACCCGGGCTCACCTCTCATAACTCCACAGCACTTTTACTTAGCTGGCACTTATACAACCGGTTCAAATTCAATGTGTAAATAACTAATGATTTAGGCCTGATCGCAAGAGAGGTCGCAAAATTTAAACGTAGCAGTCGACGTCGAGCACGGGCATTGGAATTACTGCTAGTGCGAGTAGGCTACATCTTTTACCAATTGTAAGGGATCAAGGGCAGGGTTTACCCCCGAAAGGACATCCAAGATGATCGACTTAATTTTTAAAAAATATCTTATAAATAACACAATTCAATAGGGTTACATTTTCCTCCTCTAACACATCCACTACGCTAGTCCAAAGAGCAAGACTGCTCCCAAACAAACGAATCTCCCACATCAAACCAGCGGAGATTAGCCTGCATACCAAATCCCCGACCTGTGCCGAGCTCAAAACCGCCAAATATAAAAGTGTCGCCGCTAATCTTAGTTTCAAAAACATAATAAATAAAGAACGGTAAACAAAAGTAAATGCCCATTCCTTTAGGCTTCACGTGGTATTTATAATTTCGGTCTGTAAAATATTACAATTTAAAAGGGGGAAAGAAGCTTCGGTAAAGCTAGGACAACTTTGGTGCGCTGTGGTAACTGATTTATTTTAAAAAAAGCGAAAAACAAAAGTCATAAGTGCCATGCGATAGAGGTGGCTTTCACCATCCGTCAAACAGACTCCCGGGTTTCACTGAAATAATACTGAACTAAGGGACACAGTGTCAAAGAAACACGAATAACAGCAGAACTTGCAGTACCAAGTACGTGCTTTTCTATATATTTATTACAGGTACAACAGATGTCTTCATAAATAGTTGCATAAAATGTTAAAGCCGCAACATTGCACATGATATGAATTAAAAACATAACATACAATGAGTGCATTTACAGTATATCGTCTTCCTTTTGCCATGTGATTGGCGTTCTGTGCTGCCACTCAAAAGCTATGCTGCCTTGGGACCTCTCTCCTTATTGGCAGGAATCGCTTTCCCTGCTTCAAGGCTCGCCTCTTGCCACGAGCCATCTTTTCAAATGAATAGCAACGGAAGGCAGATACAGTCTATTTACAAAGTAAGGCTTATACATCTTAATCTGAGCAACACAATTTGTTCTAGTAAAAGCAAAAATGTTTTTTTTTTTTTTTTTTGTCATTTTAACGGAGTTTGGACTTGCAGCAGTTAAAATCTGTATTTTTACTTGTTTCATGGTTCCTTAGAATAAATAAGCGAGGCAATCGAAAAAGCTCCATTTTGAGTTTGAAATGTTCCAACCAAGCAGTCATTGGACGTTCAATGTCTAAATCAAGGTTTTTGTCTCTATTCTGTCCTATGTAGTGTCAGAAGGGTTCAGAGGAGGGTGTTTCCTTGGTTTGCTTTCAGTAAGTATTTTGTTTTTGCTCCTTTTTTTAAACATGTTCTTGAAAAGTGGGCAAAGACTTTGTTTCTTTGTGGCTTTTTAATTCATATACATTGTTCTTTAAGAAACAGGTTTCTCTTTAAAACTCTTAAATTTCCTCTGTTCAATCCGAGCACCTGAATTGAATACTGTCAAAACAACCGCTTGCTCTCTGGCTCGGGCAAAAAAAAAAAAAGCATGCGCTGTCTGGCTCGCATGTTTCTTTTGCATCGTTTTGTTTTTGTTTAAAAAAAGTTCTGCTTCCTTGTGCAGATATGCTTTCCATACAAAGACGGGGTAGCTAATGTGGCTAAATCAATTACTTATAATATTGGGCTGGTTTATTATTTTTGATTCGATTTTAATTCAAAAGCATTCAGCAGCACATACGACCGAGGACCGCAGGATTCCTCGAGTTTGGATTGGCTGAGGAGAGCAGGGCTCCTCAAGTTCTTTTTTTACTTGATTGGCCGAGGACCGGAGAAGTTCCTCGATTTTTCCATTGGCAGGTGAAAGAGAATGAGATCATCTTTATTTTTTTTTCTTTGCTTTCTTTCTTTTTTTTTTTTCTGTGTGCGTCTCCCCCCAGGTTAGACCCTGGGCTGGAGCCTACTGTGCAGGAAGGCCTTGATACCGCCGATGGGCCGAACATCGTTCTGGTGTTTGCGCCGGTCTATGAAGGAGATGAGTCGGGATGTGTCCAGGCACTCTGCGCTACGGCGCCCCCCGCTGGGCTGGAGCCAGGGCTCGTGCAGGCAGGCGGTGGCGGCGGGCCGCCGGGCCGGGTCGGCCTGGAGCAGGAGCCGCACAAAGTCCCGCGCGGCCTGGCTGACGCCCTGGAAGTAGTCCTCCGGGAAGCTGAAGTCCAGCCGGCAGATGTTGAGGCACGTCTCCTCCACGCTCTCGTCCAGGAAGGGCGACGCCCCGCTCAGGATGACGTACGTCACCACGCCCAGGCCCCAGAGGTCGGAGGCCAGCGCCGCCGGCTCGCCCAGGACCAGCTCGGGGCCGGCGAACTCGGGGCTGCCGAGGAGAGGGTGGATGTAGTGGGTGCTGTTCAGCTGCACCGCCTCGCCAAAGTCCGCCAGCTTGACCGTCGGCTGGGTGGACGACTGATCCACCAATAGGTTTTCAGGCTGGAGGGTTACAGACAACAGGCGACATTAATATACTGCTGTGCTAATGGACACAGAACAAACACACAACACCAAAGATCAACAACTGCACATTCAAAAAATAAACATCTAAAAGGTACCTTCAGTGCGTAATAGTTTAAATTCAATTTAAAATCTGTAATTATATATGACAATGCAATGAATCTGTTGGCAAATATGAAGACCTCAAATCGATAAATATGGATACCCCATTTTGAAACAAATATAATATGCTACATGAATTGATAAATTGGATCGTTCTGGTTTTTACTTCCTTCTGGGAGATCCAAATCCCTTCCTACCTTCAAGTCCAAGTGGGCTATTCTGCAGTTATGCAAGTACTGTAAAGCTTCTAGAATCTCCCGTAGGTAGATGGCCACTTTCTCTTCGGTGAGATTTCCCCAACTCACGATGTAATCCAGCAGACGGCCTTGGTCAGCCCTGGGGATGCAAAACAGACAGCATTGATCTGACGGCATATCGATCAGGCACACAGACCAAGCATGTTACTGAAATCCAGTGCCTTTATAAAGGTACGCATGTGTGCATGCATGGGCGTGTGCCTGGGTGTGTGTGCTTGTGCGTGCATGTATGGGTGTGTGTGTGTGTGTGCGCGCGCGTGTGAGTGTACGTGTGAACGCGCTGGACCGGCCAGGCCCAGTGCACCTACATCTCCAGGATGAGCACGTAGCTGGCGGCCGTCTCAAAGGTGTCCAGCAGGCTGACCAGCTGGGGGTGCTGCAGGCGCTGCAGGATGCTCAGCTCCTGGGTCACCTGATCGCGCTTCATCAGCTTCTTGTTCACCAGCTTGGCCGCCACCGTGCGTTTGGTTCCCTTCTGCTCACACCGCTTCACCACAGAGAAACGGCCCCTGCACGGGAAGTCATAGCCATCATCACCATCATCATCATCATCATCACCACGACCACCATCATCATCATCACATTCAGTCCTCTGACAGCATGACCTGGCACAGCATCCACTGTCATTCACCACAGTAACTGAACCCATTCCGCCGACCTGGTCAGACTGTTACTGCCAAACCTTTCCTAGTGAAGATGAGCCTTTCATTCATGTGCCCAGTCTAGCTGGTCAAACTGGGTCAGCTTGAATCCTCAAAAACACAGGTAGCATTGGCCACAAAATCCTAACCCACTCTAATACGTCCGTTTCTGCATGCGTGCAGTTCATTGGGCTACATACAGAATTTACAGACGGCATCATGGATTAATGGTAAATGGCTGAAGCTGGTTATGCTGTAAAAGCAGAGTTATGATTCTAAGACATGCGCTGCTCCCTCATCATAGATTAATGGTAAATGGCTGAAGCTGGTTATGCTGTAAAAGTGCAGTTATGATTGTTAGACATGCGCTGCTCCCTCATCATGGATTAATGGTAAATGGCTGAAGCTGGTTATGCTGTTAAAGTGCAGTTATGATTGTTAGACATGCGCTGCTCCCTCATCATGGATTAATGGTAAATGGCTGAAGCTGGTTATGCAGTAAAAGTGCAGTTCTGATGGTTAGACATGCGCTGCTCCCTCATCATGGATTAATGGTAAATGGCTGAAGCTGGTTATGCTGTAAAAGTGCAGTTCTGATTGTTAGACATGTGCTGCTCCCTCATCATGGATTAATGGTAAATGGCTGAAGCTGGTTATGCTGTAAAAGTGCAGTTCTGATTGTTAGACATGTGCTGCTCCCTCATCATGGATTAATGGTAAATGGCTGAAGCTGGTTATGCTGTAAAAGTGCAGTTCTGATGGTTAGACATGTGCTGCTCCCTCATCATGGATTAATGGTAAATGGCTGAAGCTGGTTATGCTGTAAAAGTGCAGTTCTGATTGTTAGACATGTGCTGCTCCCTCATCATGGATTAATGGTAAATGGCTGAAGCTGGTTATGCTGTAAAAGTGCAGTTCTGATTGTTAGACATGTGCTGCTCCCTCATCATGGATTAATGGTAAATGGCTGAAGCTGGTTATGCTGTAAAAGTGCAGTTCTGATTGTTAGACATGCGCTGCTCCCTCATCATGGATTAATGGTAAATGGCTGAAGCTGGTTATGCTGTTAAAGTGCAGTTATGATTGTAAGACATGCGCTGCTCCCTCATCATGGATTAATGGTAAATGGCTGAAGCTGGTTATGCAGTAAAAGCGCAGCTATGATTGTTAGTCACTGTTAGCGTTGCTCTCCTTTACCTGCCCAGCTCTGCCACCTCCGCGTAGAAGGAATCAAAGTTGTCCTTCCAGGTGACCTTGAGCCCGTCACTGGAAGTGCCTGCAAAAAACAGAATAATTTCTCTAACATTCAGCCAAAAATGAAGTCACAGCTGTGGCCATGGGAGACTTTACAGTAGTGGTAAGCAGAGAAGAACTAGCACAATCACTGGAGTCCATTTCCATGAAAAAAACATCCAGGCTGCGTTCGGAATGGCTCCCTATTATGCTTATAGTGGATTGGCCATTGTCATGGTTTCCGAATTCTCAATTGAGAACACTGAGAATTAGCACATCCTACAAAATGGCTGATTCCCTAAATAGTGCACTATAAAGAGCAAAGGGAGCCAATCCAAATGCATCCCTAGTGAAAAACAAATGAATTGGAACTTAACGTGGACTCGAGGCATTCGTACCAAAGCAATTTATCTTTGTATAACAAATTTGTGTGATTTGTGGTTTCAGGAACACACTAAACAGGCAACTGAGGGAGCTCTGGCTCAAATTTGTCATTCAAACTTAAGGACAACAGCACAATGTGGTCACGTGGAATTCTGCTCTGAAGACTTTTCTAATTCTCATGCCATCTCCTGTCCACTAGAGGGAGATACAGCAATAGAATAAAAACCTTCACTGTACCAACAACTTCAACAGTAGGTAATACAGTATGCTAACTTCAATGCAATGCATATCTCGCCCTCAGCACAGCACAACACATGCACACACTCTTATCTGAGGGAGCGAACGCTGACTCACCTAATACTCTGAGGCAGGCCGAGGAAGAGACTGTGCCCACGTCGTTAGTGGCAACGCAGGTGTACATGCCGTCGTCCTCTGCGGACACGCCTACAATTCGGAGGGTTGCTTCTCCTGTATCACTGTGCGGTGGAGAGGAACATTCAGTGTTAAAATGGAGTGAAGTACAGCACTCCTCCTGAGCTTTACTTCATCGGCATATTTTTCTCTTTTCTTGCAATACACACTTAAGTCACCTCAGAAATGATATTTTTTCTGGACTTTCAGGCTTCAACCTTTAAGACAACGTGGCGCTGCCTTCAAACAAAGCCCTACAAAACCCCGTTGTTACAGGACCATTCATACAATCTACCAAACACGACCTGTCATTCTGAGACGCTTGGCACTAAGATCAATGCCCATTAGAGAATAGGAACATCTTGTTTTAACCAGAGGGGTACCGATACGTCAGTTACTTAGAAAGCTAAGTAAGCCTTTTTTCTAGTGAGTAATAGGTTCATCAGCCAGCCGGGAGTGTGGAGGCTGTACCTGTAGGCGACGCTGAAGTGGCCGTTGTTGCTCAGAGTATTTTGGTCGGGTCCCTTCCAGGTGGCCGTGGCTTTGGGGCGGCCGCAGACCTTGCACCGGAGCGTGACGCTCTCGCCGTTATCGCAGGTGACGTCGCTCAGAGGCACGAGGAACTCGGGGGGAACTAGGGCAGAGGTCAGAGAGAAGGCACACAGCTTTTACGACACGGCGCCTCGCTCAGGGAACGGTGCCGAGGCACGCGGTCCACAAATGCATTTCTACCAGGAAACAATGTTTTAAAGAAAGTATTAAAGCTTACCGTCATAGATGTAGTTGGGATTTAGAAGCTGAAAAAAAAATCATAACGACTGAATTAGAAACAAGCTATGATCAAACAAACCCCCTGTGCCTCAGTTTTTGAGAAAGGGCTTAGCTTACCTTTACAGAAACCTTATTGGCTAAGCCATCACGGGACTTCCTGTAACCGTTTTCTAGTTTGCTGTCCTTCTTGCTCTCCTTGTCTCTTTTTTCCGACTTCTTCCTGATGCGCAGTGATGTGTGCCAAGATGAGGATTTTCTACTCCAAAGAGGACAGAGTAAAAAAATTAATAAAAAATTTTAGAAAAACAAAAAAACCTTCATAACCATAGGTGACAACCTCCATTTAAAATACCTAAATTAATTTAGCTATGACATCAACAGATGACACTTACGATGTGTACACATGCATTCGAAAATTGTAGACCTCGCTCTGCGCTGCGTTCGGAATGGCTCCCTATATACTTTATAGTGCAATATTTAGGGGAATGGCCATTCTGATGGTTTCCGAATTCTCAATTGAGAACACTGAGAATTAGGATATCCTACAAAATGGCTGATTCCCTAAATGGCGCCTATAGGGAGTCATTCTGAACGCAGCCCTGGAGGGATAGCAAACAAACTCAGCGCAGCCAAGAGGCAGGCGATTGCGGAATGCTGTCGCCCTGGGGACGGCGGCTCCTTACTTGATGGTTCCCTCTGGGATGTCGGGGATGATGGCGGAGGTGTGGCCCAGCACAAAGCCGGGGATCCAGCCCTCGGCGGCCGGGCTCTGCTCGTTGGCGGCGCGGAACACCAGAAACATGTTCTGCTGGTTGCTGGCCAGTATCTGCACAACCTCACCCTGGTACACGTTGATCTCATCCTCCTTCACCGCCACGTAGTCCTGCGTCACTAGCATGGTGGAGATGTTGCTGCTGCTGCTGCTTTCACTCTGCAGGGGGCGCACAAGAGCACAGATCTCTATTTAGTCCACTACACTCACACTACAGGGGATAGGAGTCTGACGTTGGTGCACTACACTGGCTGAACAGTCCCATCTTAGTTCACTACACTGACTCTAGAGGGGACAGCAGTACCATGTTAGCGCACTACACTAACTAGAGGGGACTGTTCCACCATGTTAGCGCACTACACTAACTAGAGGGGACTGTTCCACCATGTTAGCGCACTACACTAACTAGAGGGGACTGTTCCACCATGTTAGTGCACTACACTAACTAGAGGGGACTGTTCCACCATGTTAGCGCACTACACTAACTAGAGGGGACTGTTCCACCATGTTAGCGCACTACACTAACTAGAGGGGACTGTTCCACCATGTTAGCGCACTACACTAACTAGAGGGGACTGTTCCACCATGTTAGCGCACTACACTAACTAAAGGGGACTGTTCCACCATGTTAGTGCACTACACTAACTAGAGGGGACTGTTCCACCATGTTAGCGCACTACACTAACTAGAGGGGACTGTTCCACCATGTTAGCGCACTACACTAACTAGAGAGGACTGTTCCACCATGTTAGTGCACTACACTAACTAGAGGGGACTGTTCCACCATGTTAGCGCACTACACTAACTAGAGGGGACTGTTCCACCATGTTAGCGCACTACACTAACTAGAGGGGACTGTTCCACCATGTTAGCGCACTACACTAACTAGAGGGGACTGTTCCACCATGTTAGCGCACTACACTAACTAGAGGGGACTGTTCCACCATGTTAGCGCACTACACTAACTAGAGGGGACTGTTCCACCATGTTAGCGCACTACACTAACTAGAGGGGACTGTTCCACCATGTTAGTGCACTACACTAACTAGAGAGGACTGTTCCACCATGTTAGTGCACTACACTAACTAGAGGGGACTGTTCCACCATGTTAGTGCACTACACTAACTAGAGGGGACTGTTCCACCATGTTAGCACACTACACTAACTAGAGGTGACAGCACCACCATGTTAGTGCACTGTACCAACTAGAGGGGACTGTTCCACCATGTTAGAATGCTCCACTGACTATAAGAGACAGGGGTCTTATGTTAGTCCACTACATTGACTCCAAAGGGATGAGGAGTCTTATGTGAGACAAATGCACTCCCAAGGGACAAATGCAGCAGAAGACGGGAGTCTCTGTGCCGCGTACATTAGTCCAGCGATACGCTAGCGCAAGTCTGTACTAGGGGACACAGACCGTACGAGTCTGCTACAATGCATTTTCACACCGACTGATCTGTGGAAGCTAATAGACCATCAGTGATCAGATACGCCTCTGGAAAGGAAAGTTCTCTCTCGCCGAATGCCAAGTTCATGCACATTCAACACCGGAGATCAAGCTGACGTTCCCTCTCGCCATCTGGACAATCCGTTTTACTTGGCTCTGAGGCGCCAATTAAAACTTGGAATGCCTTACCCAAGAAACAACATGCTACTTGAAATGGGGAAACTGGGCAGAGGCACACTATAAATAAAACTCAGTCCAACATATGTACACCTGCTTGTCTTCCTAAAGAGAGTGAGGTGAACATTTTGTATGGCATGCTAGCCGAAGCTGCCTGTTAGAGAAAGGACCAATGGAGAGGCTGAAATCTGCATATTTAAGAGGTTTAAGTTATTTTAATCCTCTCAACACTTAGGAAAGCCCACCACCAAAGCACGACTTCTGACAGGAAGGAAGGAGCTGGGATCAGAGAGATGTGGGGGGCGGAGTTAGCGGCAGACGGAAGCTTTGCTCTGGCCGCCGCTGCACCGTGCTGGTGTGAATCGACGAGAAAAGCCATAGCGGGCGGAAGGAGAGCAGTCATTGGACAGAGCTAAAACCACTCCCAGATTGCTGTGCACACACACAGCTTAGTTTACAGGGAGAGGAGGCGGGGCAGACGAAGCCAGAGGGAAGAAGAGGGCGGAGCAATGATATTGCAAAAAAAGCATCGAACAGGTCGACAAAATAAAACAAGCGATTCAGATCACACCCGCCTACTGCGATTTAAAAAAAGACTGCGCCACAGACGTCAGAGTGAAAGTGTTAATGAAGAGAAAACCCCACAGACTCACGCCGGCCAAGAGCGAAGTACAGGAGACAAGAAGCAGAGAATGGCGGTGAGAGTTAGTGTTAGTCGCAGTTATCGCAGCTTCACAAGGCGTGACAAAGCAAGGAGTTAGAAGAGAGCTGGCGAGCAGCAGTCCGGCCACCGCAAAGTACCGCTGTGTCGCGCAGAAGTGAGTCGAAGAAATCACAGGGGGCGTTAAGAGTTAGTCAGCGTTGAGTTACGGGCTCTGTGTGAAGCTCGGAGCTCAGAGCGGTTAGTGCAAGCTTGATTAAAGAAGGTCGGAAAGGCGGGGCGCTTGGCCGCGCGCGAGGCGGAAGCGGATTAGGCGGAGCTCCGGCGGTCTTGCGGAGTGGCCGGAGGAGAGACGCAGGCAGGCAGGCCAGCCCGGCGGGGAGGGTTAGTACAGCCCCGGTACGGCCCTTACCCCGTTGCTGTGGGTGGACTGCACGGACTGCTCGCTGGCGGAGGAGCAGGTGCTCATGCGGTCGGCGTCCTTGCTGTGGGTGGAGTGGCGGTGGCTCTGGCGGCTGAGAGAGCCGTCCGTCTCGCTGGGGAAGGTGAAGGAGCCGGGCCGGCTGGCCGGCGAGGCCGGGACGGAGCTCCAGAAGGGGGCGCCCTTCTGCACGGGGCTGCCCGGGGGGAAGGACTCTTTGCCGAATGCGGGCGCGGCCAGCGGCGAGGCCAGCGGAGACACGGTCCCGGCGCGAGGCTTGCCCAGGCTGAGCGGGCCCACGGTGGCCCGGGGGACGGGCGGCGGGGGGTGGGGCTCCTCCCGGGGCTCCTTGGGGCCGCCGTCGGCCGGGCCGGCCTGCTTGCGCCCGCGCGGGCTCTCCAGCGCCTTCGCCCGCGCCTCCCTGCCGGGCTCCTGCTGGACCGGGTCGGCGGGGGGCGGGGCTTGAGCGGGGGCGTGGCTGTGGGCGGGGCGGGACGACGTACCTGACATCTTGTCCGGGCCCTCGGGGTCAGAGGAGCCCATTGCGGGGGAGTGGTGGCGGAGGGGCTGGGGGAGGCGGGAGGGCTGGGGAATGCGCGAGGGGCGGGACCGGGAGCCTGCGGGGGCGTTTCCTCCCGGGACCACGCCCACAGGCATGCTGCTGCTGGGGCCAGGGGCCCCACTCGCCCCAACATGGTTCCGCTGGTACTCAATGGGAGATGTCAAGGCTGCAGAGAGAGAGTAAGAACAGGGAAAGGGGGATATTTATCGAAAATGTTCAGCAATATTGGTCCCAAGATAATCACTTCACATTAGTCACAAATAACTTGCATCCAATGATGTCTAAAATAACAAATCTCAGACTTATGACAGTTAAATATTCTATATTGGCATCCTAAAGAAACAAAATCTACTCTGCGGATAATAAAGTATAAACATACTCCAAAATTTCATCATAAGATATTGAATTGTACTATTTACAATGCTGGAAGTGTTCGGACACCCTAAGTGGGAGGTTATCTGTAGAGGGGGGCGGTCCGGGGGGGCGGGGCGGAGGCGGGACGGGGGCATACCGTTGAGGAAGTTGCGCTGGCTCTCCAGGATCTGGCTGATCTGCAGCACCCACACCTGCCTCACGCCTGGGTGGGCGGAGTGCAGGACGAAGCTCTCCGTGCTTCCGTTGGAGATCCTGGAGGTCAGGGCGAACTTGCAGGGGTCGCCGTCCACGCTGTCCTCTAGACCCAGACAGCTCACCTACGGGCGTGGCAAGAGGGGGTCAGGGGTCAAATGTTATCACTTTCCACTGTGGACACCTGGTATTTAGTTTGTCATCTTGAAAGCATCTACATCTACATACAAGTGAATAACTTTGACTGGCACAAAATAAGCATGTTCTGAGGTCTGAGCTGAATGGATGGCGATGGTGTCCTGCTCTGCGGTACCTTGATGCTGTTTTTGTAGAGGAAGCCGGGCATCGAGAAGCCTCTCTTCTTGTCGAGGGGCTCGCTGAAGATGACGATCTGCTCGAAGAGGAAGACTCGCCGCTCCTTCATCCGGGACAGGGGTCCGCCGTCGTGGTCCCCCACCAAGAAGGTGTCCTGCAGGAGCAGTCGACCCTGCGCTACAATCTTACCCTGGAGAGGAGCGGAGAGAAGGGGAGAGGGGAGGAGAGGAGGGGAGAGGGGAGGGGAGGAGAGGGCTCTCAAACCTGGAACTCTCATACACAGGCACTCCTGCATGTCTGCAGTACACACTATCAAGTACACTGACACTGTACAGTACTGAGTACTGACCTACTACATCCATCCCCTCACGTACAGGAAGCATGTGCACACATACACACCTGAAAAAAACCTCCTCTAGTTTAGGCGCACTAACTTTAATGGATGCGGTTATAAGGCGATATAACACTTTGAAGTCTCATTACATGAACTCTACACAGCCTAGTTATTCAAAGGTAGTTGTGTTCGTAGGGGCCTTACGTCAAATCCTTGGAGTCGGCCCACATTCATCATGTCGTTGCATCTTTTTGGTACAATGCACATGACCTCCACCGCTTTCTACAACACACAGACACACACACACACCACAGGGAGAGGGACAACCTGAATACAAAAGTCAAGATGATGGATACATTTTTATGAGAATGAAGCCCGGTTAAAGCCTTTTTATTCTACAGAGACACTTCAAAAGACGGCTTAAGTTCAATAAAACCACAAAAAAATGGAGCTACGGACATTGGAACGTAACCGAATCACAAGTCTCCCCCCAATAGTCCTCTCGCCCTCCCAGGAATATCAAACTGCGCAAAGACAGAGGACCGCTCACCTCCAGCTCCGGCGAATCCGCCCCAGCCTTTTTGGAGTATTTTAGGAAATCCTGAAAATAAAAAGAATGGGTGAGAATCACAGAAGTAAGTCCTTGACGTGTTGGATGTAATAATGTTAACACTCCACCCGTGAAGACACTGCTGCTCTGACAGGCCTATTCAAAGTGCTCACACGCTTCATCTTCCAAGCCTCTCTGGGTGAGAGCTTTTGGTAAATGGATGTAATATAATGTAATGGCATGATTTTATCCTCAAACAGGGATGAACTAGGAAATTAATACTGCAGCTTAGTACCACATCTAAACAAGTCAAATATATATACATTAAGTGAAAGTGATTGACTGTCAATGTTTGTTACCATTGGGCAAGTGAATTCAGAATACTAAATAGTGTTTGTCAAGACTGATAAAAAGTTTTAGTGTCAGTTGTCAATCAAAACCAAATGAATTTTCCACCCCAAGTGTTCAACAACTTCAAATGTGTCCTGAACTCTTGGACTGGACCCAGAGGGAAGGCAGTATCGACAAGGCTCTCTAATGACCTGTAGCTGCCTGGGTGGTGTAAAATGCAGCAGCCGGAGCGCCCCCTACTGACCTTCAGCAGGAGCTGGTACTTCATAATTCTCTGCACGGGTTTGATGAGGAGATCAGTGAGCTGCAGCCGGTGGCCCAGACGCTGTTTCAGATCCTGAAAAAGGGAGGGAGAGCGGATTGGGGACGGTCCCACAAATGCCGGCCTGCGCTCTGCAGCCAGCTGAGGGGAATACACCGGGGGACTAAACTGCCCGGATGGACAGCTGGCCCAAACCACAACATGCTCCACAGAGCCATCACTTCCCTTTTAACAAGAAACTGAAACAAAATCCCACCAATAAAGACCCTGGAGTTGTAATATGTTTTCAATGGGACATTTTAGTTATTTTCTAAACTTCTGTTTAGTTATATTCTATGTCTTATATAATACAAGATTAGAATCATAAAACCCCCATTTCCTAAAAGAGAGCGTGACACTCCAGGCTTGCTGTGAAATAATGACTTGATATCTGCATTCGTGCAGTCATGCACAAAATTATTGGAAAATTAAAGGAAAACTTATGGATTTCACTTTTAATTAAGGAGTATTAAAAAACTGACTGAAGCAATGAATTGGCAACCTCACAGTATAATATCTGAATACTCATTCTCACAACTGGTTGAATTCCAAATGTCAGTGAGTGGTGAAGGCACCCATAACTCGCATAGGTTTAACTGACATATCTTTATACTGTACTTCCATACTTTAAGACTGCTAGACAGAAGCTGAACAGGCCCAGCCGTGAAAGCCAGCGCAGCGCCCTGCCCTGGTGTGCCCAGGTCTGCTCTTACCTCAAAGTAAGAGTCGATGTACTCGGAGACGACGTGCTCCGATTTGGGCTTGTTTTGGCAGTAGACAATGTACATGTGCAGCCTCCGTTCCTGCAGGAGAAAGATGAACAGGCGTCACACAGGACAAACACAATTCACTGCAACAGTGTGCCATTACGGTCCTACACTCCAACTTAGAAGAGCTTATGTTGGAGCTATAGGAGATGTACCCCATTGGAGGAGCCTAGGGTGGAGCTATTAGAGATGGACCCCATTGGAGGATCCTAGGGTGGAGCCATTAAAGATTGACCCCATTGGAGGAGCCTAGGCTTTCTTAAAGGGATAGTTCGGAATTTTGGACATAATGTCTCAATTATGACTTACCCATGATGGAGTTCATTGATGGAAATCATTTTCAGCTAATTCCATACTCTCCCTTCTTTTGGACATACACACGGTTGCTAATGCTAGCGCAACTCTATGGCAACCGGTAGAATCCACTACCAAACGCACTTAAACACTCCACAGTGCACCCAAAGCAAATACAATACGACGACAGTCTATCGGGGGACCGATACTTTACGTTACCTACGAATGTAGTGCCGGCACTGGTCGACTACAACAACAAAGAAGAATAACAAGTTGCAATGGCCACGGTCCGCCGCCGTACTTCCACAGAGAATATTAGGTCAGCACAAAGTAAAGGATTCAACAATAGTTTGACTTCAAAAATGATGGTATAAACACTCAAAATAACCCCAATAGACTGTCGTAGTATTTTATTTGCTTTGGGTGCACTGTGGAGTGTTTAAGTGCTTTTGGTAGTGGATGCTACCGGTTGCCATAGAGTTGCGCTAGCATTAGCAACGTGTGTATGTCCAAAAGAAGGGACAGCATGGAATTAGCTGAAAATGGTTTCCATCAATCAACTACATCATGGGTAAGTCGTAATTGAGACATTATGTGCAAAATTCCGAACCATTTCTTTAATAATTGGCTAAAAGACGTTTTACTACACTGTTGAGGTGTCTGACGTTCGCACCGTCCCCTACAGTGAGAGGAGTAACTCACGTGTTTGACGAACAATGGAGCCAGCCTATCAGGATCCTCAAGGCACTTCTCCAACTCTCCCAGGAACAAACTGAGATGGAGAAAACATTCACTGTCATTCACCATCCATGACATAACACTGGTACAAGTGCCACAGTGCATCTGGGCTATTCATAAAGCATCCCCAAGTAAGAGTACTAACCTAGGATCAGATTTCCTGTCTATGTCTCAGCCTTTTAAATCATGAGCGAAAAGGCAAAACTGATCCTAGATCAGTGCTCATGATGTATTATGTATAAGAGCCCTCTCATCCTGATATGTACGTGTTTGAGGTGTACGGTCGGCTGCTCTTACTCTTTGTGCCAGTCGTAGATCTGGTGGATGTTGCCGAAGACGATTTTGTCCTTGCCCTTCATGTCGTCCAGCATGCCGTCATCCTTCATGCGAGCCATGTAGCCCTGGAACACAGAGGGTGGAGGTGAGCGGGCGGGCGGGCGGGGCCGACCAATGGCACGCCCCAAAGGGCCACAGGACCACAACCTACATTAGCTAATGTCTAATGTCTCGAACCGCCATCTAAAACAGCCTTAAGACTTACTCAGAGAAAGGAGCGTTTCTGCAGCTGCTACTGCTAATGCTAACCCTGATGATCTTTGCTGTACACTAGTTTCTCAGGCTATAGAAGTATTCTAAACAACTGAAGACTGAATAAACAGCACTCGCAAGCAAGCCTCTGACATCATTTCCACTATATATATATATATAGTATACTGCTGTAATAGACCTCAATTTCCAGGTGTAGCCTACGTCTGCATTTAAAACAACTGAGCATTTACAATTGTCTTTTGGCTGCAACAGCAGTGCTAACAGGCAGGACACACTGTACTCACCTCCACCACCAAACCGAGGTCTCTCACATAGTCCCTCTCAGTCTCCACCAGCTCCAGAAGTACGTAACTGACGAGACGAGAGAATCAGTGGCCATGTTAAAAATTAATGTTAGGGGCGGCTGGGTAGCTCATCCTGTTAAGGCACTGTTCTACTGCGCGGCCATGGTCTGGTTTCGAATCTAGCGTCGCCCTGGCAACCCCTGCTGGTTGACTGGAGACGAAGTGTGTGAAGTGACTCACCGAGCCTGACTGACACTGAAAGCACATGCTTATCTGCGCTCTCTGAATCAATAGCGGAGGTGAACCGATTAATATGATTGAGCATTCCAAATTTGAGAGAAAAAGAGGACAAAAATATCTGAATGTGAAGCCGATGCATGACTTGCCCATAAGAGTGCGTTTCATGAGATATTCCCAGGAAACCCAGCAATACTGCTTACTATTTTTACTATCTTGGCAAGCATGGACATGGATAAAATCTGGGTATTTTTATCTTCATTACAAATGAAGCTTGAATGAATGAACAGTCTGAACCGCTGTGTTTGCCCTGGCAACGACAGCACAGAGACACAGAGGGAGTGGCAGAGGAGCGGAGAGAGTGGGAGGAGAGGGGGCGGAGAGAGAGGGAGGAGAGTAGGCGCTTACTGTCGTCTCTTCAGGAAGCCCGTCTTGCGCTCCTCCATCTCGTCGATGGGCGAGGACGAGGACAGGAGCGAGTTGTCGGACGGGTTGAAGGAGGGGCTGCTGCTGTCACCCTGCTCCACTGAGAGAGAGCTGGGGCGGTCCTCCAGGGCCTGGGGAGGAGGAGGGGAAGGGTGGCAAAGAGAGGTGGACAGAGGGCGAAAGAGAGTGTGAATGAGGGCGAGCATGAGTGTGTTTGTGTGTGTGTGTGTGAGTGTATGTCTGACGGTGTGTGAGCGAGAGGAAGACCGAAAGAGAGACAGGCAGCAAATGTGCGCGTTTGTGTGAGAGGGAACCACAATATCAGCATCCCCCCCCCTCCCCAATGTCGCCCCCTGCTGGTGGGAGGACCGGCTGATTAAAATGTCGGGCTCTTACCATCTTGCTCTTGACGAGCTCTTCGATGGCGCTGACCAGCTCGGCGGCGCTGGGCGTCTCCGAACTGGAGGGGCGCACGGACAGCCGGGAGGACGTCTGCACGGAGCGCAAGTAGAGAGACGGAGCGGTTAGCACCTGTGGACACGCGTCCTACCTGACCTTTAAAAACATCCCTGTACATCTATTAAGAACTATGGCCTGTTTATTAAGACTAACTGAGAGGACTGTGGTGTTGAAGGAGATAGGATTTATATTCTTTAAAAACAGAAAACAACAATCAACAGCAGCTTATGGGACACTAATGGGACTAAATGTTTAAAATGATGCAGACACGGCCTGGAAGAGGCGGGAAATGACAAATGTGGAAATTACCTGACAGTGTGTTGATGGACTGAAAAAATACTATACTGCGGTAGCCTATTAGAACCCACCAGGTCTGAATGAGGTGGGACGTATTAATAGTGAAGATTATATGGTACGTTTAACCTTGGTAGCACGTAAAAGGTCAGTATGTTTATATTTAGTTTAAATTTTCTTTTTTTTTTTGTCATCACAATCTTTGCCTACGTAGGGCTATGCAAAGGAAATGTTAAATATTCCAGCAAAAAAATAATATTTCATTAAATACTACACATGAAGAAACATTTGTTTTTATAAGTAACAGTACAAGAATAAGGTTAAACAACAAATTATTTAGAAAAGTGAGAAAAAAGAAGCAAGCATACAGAACTGATTATATCTGAAGTACCAATTTTGCTTGCTAAAAAAGCCTATTTCACATGACTAGGGTTCCTATGGATGTCAGATCATAAGTTCAGATTTTTGAGGAACCGAGGCAAATGCAGAGCACTTATCAATACAGTCCATTACAAATATGCAGAATTTTTCAGAAAATCTCACCATTGCTGTGCCTTCCAGCCATTCCAAATTTCCCCAAATTAGAAGGTATTGGTGTGGTCTCTGGCCGCGCCAGCTAATCGATGCCAATTACAGGCTTGCATGGATAATGGTAGTCAACGCACAGGGGGTGGGGGGAGGCTGGTGGGGTGGGTGGGGCCTCAGAGTGATTGGCGGGCACATGACTGATTGCCGCGCGACCGCCGCACACGCGCCGCATGTGCCGTTTAATACTCTGAAACTGCGTTAGGCGAGGAAGGGGGGGGGGGGGGGGGGGACTTCGGGCAACAGTCTGATCAGTAACGTGTTTGAAGGAACGAGGCTGCAGAAAATGTACTGGAAAGGTAGTTTTTTTTCCTCAATAAAGAGGAATCAATGAGGGTGGAACGCAGTCTCAGAGAGCTGAGAAATGCGAAGCCGTTTGAGACACGCTACGGAACAGGGAACTTTCTTTAGTAGGAGGAGTTAACTACAGAGGGAGGATTTTAGCCAAACTTTTTCTAATGAAAGCGGTTAGAAACTAAACAAAATATCCACTACGTTTGTTAAATGAGGAAATTTAACTGTTACTGAGGGAAAAAAAGAAAAAAAAAGAAAGAAATGAAAAAAAAAAAGTAGGAGGAGCAAGGCCAGAGAGGGGGAGGAGTCATATGGAGAGGTATGGGAACTGAGATAAAACAAAGACGGGACATAAATCAACGTAATGCTATGGCAAACAGTACAGTTAAGAACAAAAAACGAAAGAGAAAACAAAGAAATTAGTGTCACAGGAACTTTACTGGCAGGGTGATTGCAACCTTACTTCATTCATTTCATTGCAATCGAGTCGACGCACAGCACGGGAGCAAGCTAAGGACGCCGCAAAGGGCCCAAGCATTAACACGGAGCGATGGGCAACACATCCGAGGCGTCGGGAGAAGCCCACAAAGGCTACGACGTGGCGACGATCAGCGTTTGACAATGAAAAAGGTCTTAGAATGTGAACCGGCCTAATTAAGGCCGCACAAAAGAGAAGCTTCTCCCGCGACAAAAGGAAACGTGTTACTCAGGACTCCTTTGCCAAAGCGTGCATTCAGAAACCGTGGCTTGGTGCAGTGCGATGCAATTCAATGCATGATGTAATCGTAGTCACCCAAAGCACTTCAAAATTAGTTCAGCAATTATGAGAACTGGCTGAAATGAGAACAATGCAGGTTTTTATTATTTTTTTATTATTATTATTATTTTTTTTTTTTAGAAAAACAAAAACTGAAATTTTAATTGTAAAAGAAAGGATGAGTTTTCAGAACAAAGCCAGAAAAGAAAAAGAACACACACAAAGGACCCGTTAGAACCAGCCGTAATGAGAATAAGCCTCTCTGCGAGGTAAAGAACAAAGGAATAAAATCAAGTTTGTGATCTCGGCCTCCGACACACATCTCCCGCTTTCCCCAGAGCGACGATCACCCCCCTCTCTCATTAAAGCCCGTCTAAATTTATTGGTCCTCATTTTTTTTATACGTCTAATCCACACTTATGGAAGTATTCCAGATGAATCAGTTTACAGATACTGTACATTATTAAAGACATGTATACTGTATGGTTTAAGAACACACTATACATGCAGAAAATAGTTACAAGGACAAGACTGCCAGGTCATACACTGCAGAAAGCTGTGAATACATTTCTGGGTGCGATCATGAGCAAAACTAGGCCTTAACTGGCCCATTTAACTGTAATACTTTAGGTCCAAATCATTACCAGCATACTCACTATCACAAAAAGTGTCCCCATAGTCCTGCTCAAGGAGGTCTCTAATGTTCTCAAAATGAAATTTCACTATTAAATACCACTGGGATATAATATATACTATCTTTACATTATACATCCTCACATAATTATCTTTGGGTTAAAACATTTAATGATTTATTTGGTATGAAATTGATTGATTTGACAGGATGGTAATGATTCAATAGTGTGCACCCCCCCAGCTGGTGGAACACACAGGGCCTCTACGCCCCTCCTAGAGCAGGACAGAGGATCAGGCCTCTCCCCCCCCGCCCCGCCCCGCCCCCCGCCGTGCCACGCCCTCCCCTCACCTTGTCGTCCTGTGCGTCGGGCTGCAGCAGGCTGTGCTGCTGAATGGCCATGGGCGGTGGCAGGGGCACCGAGTCCGCCCCCTCCTCGCCCTCCTCCTCCCCGCAGCTCTGCATCCCGGACGACGACGATTTGGAGAGCGTCCCGCTGCTCAGGCCCTCGTTCCTCACCCTCTGCGGGAACAGCCGGGGGGGGGGGGGGGGGGGGGGGGGGTGAGTCATGCACACAAGCTCAGCTCCGCCCTCAGTCACAGTCTTCTGAGCCAGACACGCTCTCAGCAGACACATTGATTTTCTGTGATCCAAACCCTTACAGAAATGTTAACTTGTTAAAATAACTGCATCCACACAAACTAGTGCAGTGTTTAATTAGACTGCTGTGAATGTCCATGTGAAGTGCATTGCGGTGTACTTGGGAAGTATTTAGGTATATTTTCCATATTTTTCCATCTCCTGTCCCATGGATTGGTAACCACCATCTTGGCACAGAGGGGGCATCATCAGCTGAGGTCCGGAAAACCCAAAAGTATCCTGATAAGAGGACTAGTAACATCTGAACTACCGTATTATATAAAAAGAGCGTTTATGTTGTGTCCATTTCTTTACTTTTGACACCAGATGAAAATGAGTCTCAGGCTCCCATTCTTTGGATTTTAACCAGGAGGTTGTGGGTTTGAATCATACGTAACCACGGCAACCACGCCCTTGCACACGGTACTTCATCTGAACAGGCTCTGGTCAGTGTGCAGTTACAGAAAATGGATAATGTGCAGAAACGGAGGCTATATTTTGCGTAAGGTCATCCGTGGAGCAGATGAAAAAACAAACAACGGTTTCCATGTCGACACACTGACGCGCACTGTCCCTGCTCTTAAAACATGGTGGCGCGCCGCTGCGAGACGCGTGGAAGGCGGAGATCGACACGGCCGCATTTTGAAGCGCCGTTCCTTTCTCGGTGGAAGCCCTCCCGTACGCGGCGGGGATTCGCGCGATGAAACATGAAAGGCTGTAATTAAGGAGCCTGATTAGCGATCGTAGCGCGCCGCTTACCCGCCCCGCTCGCATTAAAGGGGGGGGCCAGAGGGGGGAGCTGCTGGGCCCGGTTACCAGTCTTACTGCATTATCCCTGCCGAAAAGCCCCCACCTCCCCTCTGACTGATAAACATGGGCCTGGAAGGCCGCACAAAGCTCAGAAGACTCGGATCAAAAGACGGCTAACGCCGCGCCGCGAGCCGACTCACTCTCGCGCTATTAATTTCCTTCGAATTTTTTTAAAAACCGTTTTTTAACTGAATCCTGCAATGTCCCTCTGAACTTACCACAGGACTGCGACAAGACTTTCCACAGACCGATAGAAGAGTATAAAGTGGAGAATTTAGCAAGCTCAACTCCAGCACCCCATAAAAACACACTTGGGTACAGCAGTGCAAGCGTGTTGGGGTGTGATGGTGGTATCATACGATTCATGGAGAACAGTTTGCTCTAGCTTTACACCTGTTAACCTTAAATAAGAGTGCTAATAAGTGTTTGTATACTTGCCATACGGTCATTTGAAATGACTTTAAATAAAACCATATAAGACTGACATCATATTTAAAAGAAGGGAACATAAGAGAAGGGCAGATGGACAGACGGAGAGGACGGCGGACGGACCTCCTCCACGGTCTCGTCCTGGGGCGTGGCGGCGCTGTCGTCCGAGTCTTTCTGGGAGCCGGCGTCGGCGCTCTTGCGCACGTCGCGGCTCTTCTTGTGCTTGTGGGCCAGCTTCTTGACGTGGCCGTCGGCTTTGCCGCTGCTGAGCCGGCGCACCGGGCTCGTCAGCCACTTGCGAAGCGTGTTTCCCGGGCGCTTTGGGCCCGGCGAGCTCTGGGAGCCAATCCCGTGGCCCGGCTGAAGCGTGCCGCCCGAGGTGGGCGGGATGGCGTCGTTACTGCACACGGAGAGGGTGTCTATGGAGGCGAGAGAGAGAGAGAGAGATGCACGACACGCTGTTAAACACGTAACACCCACCAATTCAAATGCCACGTAGCCAAATTTCCACAAAATGTTTTTTTACCCACCATACCTCTACAGCTCACAAATTTTACAGATATATGTCGGCTGTACTCTGCCAGTTTCTGGGGGGAAAAGATGATTAAAACTCGACCGATCTAATATTAATTCGGAGAAGACCGGCTTCTGTCTATGATTGCCTTCATAAAGAATCCTCAAAGCCTCCAGCTGTGCTGAGGCAAAGTGTGCAGAAAGAGCATCATTTAAAAGCAGAGCACACACAGCCTAGGCTCGGCCAGGATGATGAATTATGTAATGCACTCATAAAATATTCTCCGTCTCTATTGATCTGCTTACAGACAGGCTTCTCCCACTCTCTCTCTCTCCCCCTCTCCCTCTCCCTGATCTGGGCTCCTCCGGGAAGAGTGGGCGTTGCTGTGCTATTCGTTGCTTAGAGCTGGAGGTGGAGCTGGGTGGGGGGTGTTGGCTGTGAATGGCTCAACGTCCTGCTGTCAGGTTATAAAGCGTGGTAAAGGACGGTAAACGCGCGCCCGCTGTTGGAGCTTTCTATAGGCGAAACGGCAAGGAAACGGTCTGTCCGCCCGCTTCCATAACACGTTTTTAAACGGCAGCTTCTGGGGAGTTACAACGGCCCACGCCCGCTGTTCCTTCGCCACTAAGCTTGTCCTTTTGCCCAGTGGAAACCAGTGGGTGTTTAGAGGCACTTTAGTGGACTGATAACACACTGTGAGACAGAGAGAGAGCAAGGAAAGGAACGCATTACCCCGGGGTAGGGATTTCTTGCACTCTGCGGGTTTAATAGCTGCAGCACATACACTGCAGGCGGTACAGAAACAAACCTGTTACCTGCACGTAAAACCCCATATCTCCACATCTTATCCCTGTCTATCCAGCGGAGGGTTCTGTTAAATGTCAGCTGTGTTCACTTGCTCTTGAGACCTTACTCCCCTTATTTTCCTTGTCTAAGCTGTTGTTGCATGAATCTCCGCAGGACGTGAATGAATCAAACCGTCAACCAGCCACTGACAACCAGGTCTCTGTGCCATCGGCTTTATGCGTCTGAGGAAATATAACGAGGCTTTTTGTCGGCTTGTCAATCTGTCGGGTTGGAGGCACTGCTGGTGCTGTCTGTGTCGGATTTTTCTATAATGTCCTGCTGAGATGCCGTGTGGTGTAGGTCCAGACCAGATGTCAGGATCAAAGGGCGGGAAATCTTAAAGCACACACGCACACACTCGCACGCGCAGACACACTCACACGCAGACACACACGCGGACACACACACACACACACACACGCACACACAGAAATGCAGACACACAGACGCGCACACACAGACACACACACACACACACACACACGCACACACAGAAATGCAGACACACAGACGCGCACACACAGACACACACACACACACGCAGACACACACACACACACACACACACACACAGACACGCGCGCACACACACACACACGCACACGCACACACAGAAATGCAGACACAGAGACGCGCACACACAGACACACACACACACACACACACAGACACGCGCACACACACAGACACAGACACACACGCAGACAGACACAGACACACACACACACACGCATACACACTGAAGGAAGACACTGAAAAATGAACTGGCACTTCGCAGCAGTAACTCAACAGGCCTCTTCACGACGGTCATTAAGGCTATTTGCCTACTTGATGTTTACCCTCATTAACGTCCGCCTGGCCGTTCAATTACACGCCCGCGTTATTCCCTCCTCTGGTCCAAGCAGTCTCGCACTAGCATCAGACGATCACTCAATCGCCACACGCACTTCCTGTGATAACAGGCCCTCAGGTGAGTAAGGGCTGGCTCGGCCCTCGTCCTCTTTGTGTGAAGTGGACCCCTGGGAAAGCGCATTTATTCAGGGCCTTGTTCTCTCACAGCCCGAGGTTATATGGGGCATGAGAGGAATGGCCGGAATGCGCTTTGTCTCTCTCTGGGCAGAACGCATCTCGCCCTGTTTGTTCGGGGCTCGTTAAACCGAGCGCGGTCCAGGTGTGGAGGAAGGCGGCGGGAGCAATGCCGGGAATGCGCCCGGCCGCCTGCGCCGACAGCTTCGTCCGTTAACCCCCGAAACGCTTCAGCGGCTACCGAGCGAACCGCACGTTTTAAATGAGTAACGGCGGTCCATGGATCTTCCGTTTAGGTGCGTTTTCAGGGGAAATCACAGGTGCTGCGCTTTGAGGCTCCAGTGACGCAGATCAAAACCAAACGCAGTGAGGTCGCATCCCCATCTCACGAAATGACAAGAAGTTCACCTCCGTGCTTTCAAAAAAAAAACTTACAACACTGACTAACACCTGAAATATTCAAATTTAACCTAATCAAGTGACACTAAGCAGTTATCTTACCATATTTCAGTAAAAAATAGATGCTGACAAGTTAGAAACTAATCTTATCTTATCTAATAGACAGACTTACAAAATTATTTATATCCGCCCGAAATTATTAACAAATACAACATGTAACCTGATCCAATCATTCAGCACACAGTTCACCTCAATCGGACTCACACAGCCTAATGCAGGACCGATACACTGGTGTTAATAACACAGAACTCAATTTGCCCCAATCCGCCAAACATACCCAGATCCAGCACCCAAAGCCTGCAGCTGTCCACCGTCCTGGTTGGAGAGTTTATGTAGTACAACGGCTTTGTGGTGTTCGCCATATCGCAAAGTCCTCCAGTTATGGTAAACCAATCCAAAATGTGCTGTTCTTTTAAAAGAGTGGAGCCTCTTATAAATAAGAGGCACATAAATTGCTCCACGGTCAAGAAGGATGAGAGTGTGTGTGTGTGTGTGTGTGTGTGTAGGTATGTATGTGTGTGGGGGTGGGGGGGGTGAAAAGGCGGAGTCTCTTTATGAGTCAGACTGTGGACTGCAAGTCGCCGCCCCTGTGTCCATATTTGGTAAATAACTATACCGTAATTGCCCAACAATAGGCTCCACATCTTTTACGTTTGACGGACTGAGTCTGAGCAACCAACAAATGCTGTTTTCTGTGGGTAAAAAATGTTAAACTTTATTGAATTTAAGACGATCTTAGGAGTGTGCGCGCTGAAGTTTGACAGAAATCCTATTTGCAGGGTTAATCAGACACAGTCGCTTCCTGCTGCTACAGTGCCGTGTGTGATATTTCAAATGTTATCCCTTAGAAAAACAACAGCTTGCCTCGGGTATTTCTGGAGCAGCGACGGAAGCGGGCGAACTTACTCACAGCTGTTTGGTTGACTAAACAAGGTCGACATGCACCTCACACTGCATGTTTTTCTCCAGAAAACAACTTGTACCCGTTTCCCCAAGCCACTGCCTTCTCCACAGAGCTTTGGGTTTTAAACGGAGAACAAGTGGACAACATCTCTTCCTTAAGAGAGCTTTTCCCTCCACAGCACAGCCAGGCTATGTCTACAGAACCATTCTGAGAGCCTCGCGAACACACACACACAGACACACACAGACACACACACACACACACACACACACACAAACTACCCACCTCACCTCTTATCATACTACAATACACGACAGAGAGCTTTGTGACGCATCACACAGAAAGGCTAGTATCCCACACTGCTGTCCCTGTGTAGTGTGAGAGGTGCTTGGCACCAGCGTAAGAGTATTGCATTTCAGAGATGATCTGCCCACTCACCATGGTGTCAGATCTAAATTACCACGGCGCTGCTTTAATCCTGCCGTCCTGGCCCACTCGCTCTCAGCGACACATGGCCAGAGGTCATCGAAGGTGCGGAGGAGCGCTACAACGCGGCAGCGGAGTCTGCGGGTCGGCCAATCAGGAGAGAGTACGCGCCTCGCGCATTGCGACCCGACCACAGCGCGACGCCGGGACACACCGCAGGGTGCTTTCCCAAAGAGGCTGCGCCCCGAATAAAAGCATTAGGTTACTGCCGCTGCTCCTTGTGAGGAACGGAATGGGAGGCGTGAGCCCTGACCTCCGACCTTTGTGGAGTTCCAGTGACAATAAGACAACAGCCTATGAATGATTAATACAGCGAACTGCAGCATGTCAAGGCAGCCAGGCTGACCAGTACAGGCTTGCCTCAAAGGGGCCCTCTTCCAGGACTGCGGCATGGTCTAATGGTTAGGGGACTTGTAACGGTTGTATCTTTGATTCCCAGGTGAGGAAATCGGGGATTAAAGTGGAAACGATAATCTCATGACTGAAACATTGTTACCTTGCTGCTGCATTGCAGAGGCTCTGGGAAGCGTTGAGTTCTGCTCAACGCCCAAACACTAAAAGCAGTTTTATGACTACAGTCAACATCATGTCAAAGGTAAAACCATAGGTGTGGAGTTAACATCGGGGGGTCACTCTGGAGGGGAGGTAATTTGTTGTGGTGCCGGAAAAACGTTAATGTTTGGGAACTACTGTTGTACCCTTGAAAAAGGTACTTATTCTGAATGGCTTCAGTTAATATTCATATACATGTATATACATCTTCACATGGATAAGAGCCTATAATATGTGCCCTGACGCCCCTACGGCAGGGAGCGGAGCTCCCGCGGACGGTACCTTTGTGGTTGAAGATGCCCTCCATCTCCATGCTGCTGCGCGAGTGGGCGATGCAGAGCATGGCGCTGGGCACCAGGCCCTCCAGGGCGGGCGAGCGGTCCGTGGTGCGCACCAGGCACCAGTCCGGCTTGTCGTGGAGACGCTCCAGCACCTCCACCGTCTGGCCCCGGCGCACCGTCAGCTCGTTGCTGTTGCTGGCCACAAAGTCGTGGATGACCACGGTGAGCTCGCACCCGCCCGACAGCTGGGGTGAGAGAGAGGGAGAGAGAGAGAGAGGTAGGGAGGGAGAGAGAGAGAGTGGGAGAGAGAGCAAGAGAGGAAGAGGTAAAGGGAGAGAGAGAGAGGGGGAGAGAGAGCAAGAGAGAGGAAGAGGTAAAGGGAGAGAGAGAGAGAGAGAGCAAGAGAGAGAAAAAGAGGTAGGGAGGGAGAGAGAGGGAGAGAGAGAGAGAGGTAGGGAAGGAGAGAGAGAGTGGGAGAGAGAGCAAGAGAGGAAGAGGTAAAGGGAGAGAGAGCAAGAGAGAGGAAGAGGTAAAGGGAGAGAGAGAGAGGGGGAGAGAGAGCAAGAGAGAGGAAGAGGTAAAGGGAGAGAGAGAGAGAGAGAGGGGGAGAGAGCAAGAGAGAGAAAAAGAGGTAGGGAGGGAGAGAGAGGGAGAGAGAGAGAGGTAGGGAAGGAGAGAGAGAGTGGGAGAGAGAGCAAGAGAGGAAGAGGTAAAGGGAGAGAGAGAGAGAGAGAGAGAGAGAGAGAGAGCAAGAGAGAGAAAAAGAGGTAGGGAGGGAGAGAGAGAGAGAGGTAGGGAAAAAGAGAGAGAGTGGGAGAGAGAGCAAGAGGTAAAGGGAGAGAGAGAGAGGGGGAGAGAGAGCAAGAGAGAGGAAGAGGTAAAGGGAGAGAGAGAGAGAGGGGGGGGGGAGAGAGAGCAATAGAGAGAAAGAGAGGTAGGGAGGGAGAGAGAGGGGGAGAGAGAGCAAGAGAGAGGAAGAGGTAAAGGAAGAGAGAGACAGAGAGAGAGGGGGAGAGAGAGCAAGAGAGAGAAGAGGTAAAGGGAGAGAGAGAGAGGGAGAGAGAGCAAGAGAGAGAAAAAGAGGTAGGGAGGGAGAGAGAGGGGGAGAGAGAGCAAGAGAGAGGAAGAGGTAAAGGAAGAGAGAGACAGAGAGAGAGAGAGGGGGAGAGAGAGCAAGAGAGAGGAAGAGGTAAAGGGAGAGAGAGAGAGGGAGAGAGAGCAAGAGAGAGAAAAAGAGGTAGGGAGGGAGAGAGAGCAAGAGAGAGGAAGAGGTAAAGGGAGAGAGAGCAAGAGAGAAAAAGAGGTAGGGAGGGAGAGAGAGCAAGAGAGAGGAAGAGGTAAAGGGAGAGAGAGAGGGGGAGAGAGAGCAAGAGAGAGGAGGAGAGAGAGCAAGAGAGAGGAAGAGGTAAAGGGAGAGAGAGAGACAGAGAGAGAGAGAGAGGGGGAGAGAGAGCAAGAGAGAGGAAGAGGTAAAGGGAGAGAGAGAGAGGGAGAGAGAGCAAGAGAGAGAAAAAGAGGTAGGGAGGGAGAGGGGGAGAGAGAGCAAGAGAGAGGAAGAGGTAAAGGGAGAGGGAGAGAGAGAGTTAATGATTACTTTGAAGACTGCTACTGAACACCTTAAGAACGAATATTCCTTTGCCACCGAAAAGTTCAATAATAGATCAAAATACATTAAACAAGCGGAACGTGTTCAGCTCATACGCATTCAACGCAGGCACCGAAACAAAAATGAAAAGAGCCTTTCATTTGAAAACTCAAAGATCTTTTAAGCCTGCGTTCCGTACAGGGCCCCTGGCGTATATTAGAACTGATAATGAGTCTGGAGGAGAGGGGCTCAGCCTGTACTCGTATTCGGGGGCTATGAATATCCTGGGCCGGGGAGCTGGCGGCAGGAGGGTGCCGAGTCTCACCTTGTCGCTGTCCAGGGTGTTCTGGGAGGTGCGAGAGGCGAGGGAGATGGTGTCCGGCTGACTGCTGCCGTCCCCCTGGCTGTCCAGGTCCTCTCCGTCCCTGTGTAACCACGGCAACAAGTCGCTCTCAGACTGGACGTAACTGCCAGGTCATCTATGTACTAAGTTGATATTTACTGTTGTTACAAGATTCTGCACTCAGACGGGCTTTTCAAACTGAGATCTCCATCCTTGTCGTTTTAAGTGGAATATCTCGCTTTATCAGAATACCTTCATAAATTGGTGTGGGACTGGCGTCAGCATTAAACATCCGCAGAAGAGCTGCGATCCAAAAATGAGGTGAGACTGAATGTGTTCATATTTTTCTAAATGTCGGGAAAAACTTTTTTGTGGAAATGTTAACAAAAAAAAAAAACCCAACTGAAAAAAAGAGCTTGAAACCTCAGAAAGAGGACAGTCGTGAATCGGTGTGCCACTTTTAGAAACTATTTTGGGCCAAAGCCGGCTAAGAGACTCTGAGGCGCAGAGTGTGGCATTAGGTTTTTATGAGGGTGTGAGAGCGGTGCGCTTTATGGGCGGGGCGGGGCGGGGCGGGGCGCTTTACACTACCTCCTGCCCTTGTGTTTGGCCGTGGTCGCTTTGGGGATGTGGATGGGCTCCTTGAGGGCCCCCTTCAGGTGGATGGTGCGCTCCTGGATGACCTCGCGGATGTGTTTGATCCAGTCCTGCTTGTTCTCGATGCTGGAGGCCTGTGGGGGCGGGGCAGAGGGGCGGGGCGGGAGAGTTAAGTCCACGCCCACCCGGTGCGCTCTGCTCTTATTGGATGGCGTTGGGGTTAGTGGCAGTACTACTCACCATGGCTCCATGCTTGCATCCCTGACTTGGCTTTGTTTAAAATATAGAATAGACAATTTCACTACTTTTGATACGGGTTAAAAAAATATATGTACACATTCACGATGACAGATGGCTCGCACGGACGGACGGATGGACAACATCGACTGCTTCATCACGCCCAATTTGTGCTGTGCATTATAATTGGTGGTTTTCCGAGTATAGACAACTATCGGAGTCTAGATATTCCCCAGTAAACTGAATCCCCTCAGTGCTTATAGGAGCCAGGATTGACACACAGAGAATTATCCTGTCTGGCTTTGCGGTTCTGCATATAACCCCTATATATCAGTATGCAACCCATCTTCCAGGCATTAGAAAGATACGAAACGGTCATTAGTATGCAGTAAGTATACGGTTACTGGCAGTTGTATTAAGGAAATACAAGCTGCAAACGGATCAGAAGCAATCCTATTTTGACGACCGTAAATTCTGCACTATTGAGAAGGCCTTAATCAACAGTACAAAGCAGTCTACATTACATGCAATTAAGTTTCAGCCTTTTGTTAGTAAAAAGCCAGAAAAACATCCTTTTACAATGCACACTGCAATCGGCGCGTTCCTAGCAATTAGTTTGGTAGTAGGCAGGGAATTTTCTTTCACCAATATCACCAATTTAGCTTAAATCTGGTAACATGCTTTTCCAACAATTGACATAGCCAAATGCCTTCAGGATGAAGACATTACATTTATTTAGCTGGGTTTTGGAGAACGGGGTGGGGAAAACAAAAAGGCAGTGGGAGGGGTTTCACTTAAAATGGGGGCTGGGGATACTTTTAAATGGAGGACAAAATTGGGATTGACGTTTAAAAAAAAAAAAAAAACTACCATTACTTTTCTTTGTGGAAAAGTAACGGGCATTTGAGAGCCTGGAGGGAATTTCAATGTACAGGGAAGTTCTTTGAGGGGAAAAATAATGCCAATTGTGTTAGCATAAGCATGTTATCATCCAACAGTCATTACTTGGTGTTCAGAGATACAAACATTTTGTGTGACAGCCTTATCAGTACAAATACATTGATCCTAAACAGTATCCAGACCAAAAACAGAACTCATTTGAACTGTGAGAGGATAAAGCTACGTGACCATGTGGTGCAACCTACAGCTAGCGTCTCTATGAAGCTGGACCACGGCACGTTCATGCGAACAGCACACACCACACGCCGGTTCTGCCGGCTTCGACGCACACGCTGGAGGGTCTGGTTACCTTCAGGACGATCTTGTTGTCCGAAGTGGGGGTGCGTCCAACCCACAGTGCGAACTTGCAGGGGTCACCCTCCACGTGCTCTGTAACCCCCAGTTCCGAGGTCTATACACACAGAAAACAAAAACACACACACGTTGACAGAGGAACACACACACGTTGACAGAGGAACACACACACGTTGACAGAGGAACACACACACGTTGACAGAGGAACACACACACGTTGACAGAGGCACACACACACACACGCACACGCACACGCACACGCACACGCACACGCACACGCACACACACACACACACACACACACAGGAGGGAAAGCCAAGCTGAGGTGAATGACCGTCTCCCAGCAGAAGAGAAGAACAGAGGCAGAGTATTGCTGTTTAACACTTACGAAGAGCTTGCTCTTGTAGATGTACTTGCTCCGGCCGCTGGAGTCCTTCACCTCCTTGCTGAAGACGAGGGACATCTCGAAGAGGAAGAGGTGGCGCTCGCGGCCCTTGCGGATCAGGGTCTTGGGGTCCCACACCTGGAAGGACTCCTGGAGGATGAGCTCGCCCTGCGATTCGATGTTCTCGTCGAACCCTGGAGGGGGCGGGCAGAGGGGGAGCGTTACGGTTGAGCTTGCGCGTATGCCTGCACATGTTAGCGCGTGTTAGCGTGTGTTAGCGCGTAGCTCACCTTCCAGCATGCTGAGGTGCATGGCGTCGTTGGCACGCTTGGGCACGCTCAGCATGACTTCCAGGCCGTCCTTGATCTCCCCTTTGCCCTCTTCGCAGCACGTCAACAGCTCCTGGGGACCGCAGCGCAACCGCAGGGTGTTAGCACCACCACGCTAACACAGACGCAGAGATCCCTCCACACAAACTCAGAGCCAGTCTGCTAGCTTCTCATTAGGAGGACAAACAAACTCAGAGAAAATAAGAGCACGTCCAATAGGCCGATTATCAGGGACGTGGATCCTACGAGGCTCCTCATTCGCACATCTGGAGAGTGTTAGTATGACACTGTACAGCCAAGGTTTCCAACAGACCCCTGGGGCTCCTTGAAGGTACTGTAGGGGGTCCCTGGCCAGACTTAATATGCAATGCATTTATATAGACTTGGGAAAATATTTCAATATATAAAACCCTTTTGTTACATATAACCCTTTTTAATTTATGATGGGGGTCTCTGGAATGCCTTTGAGCCTGGTAGGGGGTCCCTGGATCAGAAATAGGTTGAAAACCCCTGCTGTAAAGTATGGAATATGTATATGGAGATGTGTGTGTATTGAATATACATGTGGGTGTTTATAGGGTGTTTATGGGATACTGCGCTGTTGTGTATTGATATGATGCTGCGTAGTAACGTGTACCTTCAGTAGAAGCTGGTACTTGGTTATTCTCTGTACCGGCTTGATCAGGTAGGAGGAGATTGAGTTGGCCAGTCTGTGTCTTTGCTGGATTTCCTGCAACGCACACAGAGAAAAGGGGTGGAGTGCTTAGGGGAAGAAACACATCAATCAGCATTCTGACCAATGGCAGTCTGAGGAGGGGGATCCCCCTGGGGTCATCGCCAGGCAATGGCTCTCAAAGGTCACGGTCTTCGGTGGGAATGTGCACAACCGGGCCCGCGTCTTTACCTCAGTTTCCCGTACAAGCAACATTTACTGCAGGCTGACAACATTGTGCCGATAACGTTGTTGTCAGTGTGGCTATGTTACTGGAAAATATATTCAAAATCATACACTTCGCTTCAGAAGTGCGCTTCACTGCAGAATGCACCACACAAACAAACGTTAATTCATAAGTTGATAAAATGTAGTCGACGGTCCCCGGCTGTTCCGTGCCCGCATTCAGCACTTTGAACAACAACAGCATGCATTCCTTGGCGTTAGTCGCCTACTGCTGACAGCGCTTTCTTTACAAACGGAACAAATGACGGGCATTCTGAGGGCAACGACCTTTGGCCTGTGGGGCTGGCGGTCACGGGCCACAAGACAGGGAGCGGTCGCAGGTCACTCACGTCAAAGTAAGGTCCGGCGTGTTCCAATATGAGCTGGGTGGAATCGGGCTTGTTCTTGCAGTAATTCACGTACATCTGGAATTTGTCCGCCTGCATGAAGCCAAGCAAACAGATTTTGTTTGTTTAAACGAATAAAAGAAAAGGAATGAATTAGATCTTTGCTTCTCTTATTCGACATAGTTGCATTTGATGCATGTTTAATGGAATAGGCTTGTAGACGACAAAGCAAACGGACTTCTGGGTTTTTAAGCGCAAGTTTAGACTCGGAGGCTGTTCCATGTCAACATTCTTCGAGAACCTGTACGATGGTGAAGACGGTGAGTTCACCATTTAAACAAATAAAACATAACCAATTCCGAATTTTGCGTCACAATATTATTACTATTATTACTATTATTACTAAAACTCTGCAATTTTAACAATGTAAATGGTCAGTTCATGAATAATATTTTCTGGAATGCGTCAGGAGGACCGTTTTGTTTTGGACGTCGTCCACTCACCCAGGTGACGAAGCAGTGGCCCACGTCCTCGGGCAGCTGCTCGTATTTCTCCAGCTCCTTCAGGAAGATGCTGCGGCCAGGAGAGGGCGCACGTGAGCAACACTGAGACCCGTACGACAGCTCCGGCAAGACTAAAACCAGGCCCTGCCCTGCACTGCACTTACGCACTCCAGATAGAGTAACACACACTCACGCAAGCCATGTGCTGAATCACCACTGATACAGGACATGAATACAGGCCCGACTCAAGAATCTCTTTGATAACAAAAATCTCCTGTTTGTTATGTGCCAGCACTTTACACTAACTTTCACAATCTACTTTAGATAAATTGACTAACTGGAAAAACGTCTAAGCAAACCTAAGATGTTAATATGGGTTCCATGGCTTATGAACACAAGACTCAAGTTGTATCTCAGTTGTCTGTAAGCTTAGCATATCCCAGGTTCTGTGCCTCAGGAAGTCTTATGGAAAACAGGCCATGTGAATACAGTGTGAAACTGTGCCTCATTGAGCTCTCGCTTACTTGTGGTGGAACTCGTAGAGGTCTTGCATGTTGCCGAAGATGATGTGCTCTTTGTTGACGATGCCCGGCGGGATCTCCTCCACGCCGCTGGTCATCTCCCACAGGTACGTCTGCGCGGGGGACAGAGACGGGCGTGAGACACGCTCGCGGGGTCACCACATCGTTTAGCGCACAGAGTTATCGAACGCATTTTACCGCGTACAGAACTGTCAGTGCTAAACTGACAAAGCGGTAGTCTGATAACCCATTAATACTATTCGCAACGTACAAATAATATTCACAGAACACATATACCCAATTCCATTAATGCTAAACCACTGCAGAATTAGCTAACTAGAATGTGTATATGTATCATAATGTGCTATCAATGCTCAATGTACAAGGTCAACTCTACAAATTGTGCTGTATGTCCTCTGTGTTCTGCTTCATATAAGCTGTGTGTTCTGTATAAGCTGTGAAAAGCACAATCTCACTGAGAACAATAAAGTCAAAGTCCCAAGACTATAAACAGCATGGGCGACACGTATTCAGATATATCACTTAACTTACTTCAAAGTACGAGTTTACGCAATGTGCTCTTAGTGAGTACCAGATGAACCATAAAATACGTGATTGATTACAGCCTCTTTGTGTTCAGCGTAAATCCAGAAGCACAAAGACGTTGCCGGCTTCTTCGAGTGCGGAGGTGTGTACGCGTGCTTTCGGCGTCCGGCGCGAGAGCGAGCTCCACTTACGTCCATGCACTCCCGCAGGTCCCGGACGTAGGCCTTCTCCGTCTGGATCAGCTCGGCCATTATGAACCTGGAAAGGACAAATCCGCTGACGCGTTAGCGACGCGCGGGCCTGTCGCCGCGCATTAGCGCCAAAGCGCGGGCGGGCGGGCTCGCCCCTCTCTCCCGTCGCAAACGTAACGGCGGAATACGAATGAGCCGGCCGCTCTTTAAAAGCCGCGCAAGAGGCGTAATGTCCTCTCCGGCTTAGCTCCGCCACCCGACCCGTTTTTCACCGGGGCTTTGATAGAGCCCGGGTGACATAAAGCCTTTCCCAAATCTCTATTAGCGGCACAAAACATAACTCACTAAAACAATGGCCTCATAGACGCGGCGCGCGGCGTGGGTCCGCGTGTTACGAACGCGCGATCGAAAGGAAGGGGGGGGGCGGGGGGGGGGGTCGTCAATATGCTTTACGGCTCAAATAATTCACACACTTTCTGCATTATTCATAAACATGAAAGAGTGGGTGTAAAGCGGATTAGGGCGGTAAATTGCCTCCGCGATACGAATACATAAGAGGCGATGTGGAAGGGCGGGTAATAAGCACGCTGGCTTCCGCCATTTCGCAGTCGCGGGGCCCTGCGGATGACGAAGCTAGCGCGGGCCGCACAGAATACTTCAGCGGACGTTTAACGATAAGAAATCTAATATCTCCACTGAAATGATACCCCTTGGTTTGTTTATTGCCCGCATAATTGCTTAATTTGTTGAAAGTTATGATACCACGGGGCCCTTGCTTATAGCATGATGAAACTCCAAAAGCAGAACTTTAAAACGGGGAAAGTAGGCAGCAGCTGATTAGCATGAAAGCTACTTTCCCAGAGATCATGAATTTGGCCACGGAAAAGGTCCACAGAAAGGTTGTTTCCCCCCCTCAATTTTGAAACGGCATTCTCCGCTGACTGCAATGACCACTGCGCCAACATTGTTGTCCAAGTTTGAAAAAACACAAAACTCAACCGCATTAAAATGAAGAACAATAAGCCCTGTAGTTAGAATGACTCGGGACCGTATATTATGCGTGACAACAGGCAGTTGTGGTTTTGAGTGAATGGGGATTATGGCCGTTCTGCTGAAAGTGATCCGGGAGTGAGGAAGAGGGCAGGACGATGAAGGCTTTACGTACTCCTTCCTGCGGGCCGACTTGCGCTTCTCTTCATTGAGCTCGTGGGCTGCATCCCGTAGCTTGACCTCTGACCCTGGGGCGCTGGCTGGGATGATGTCCAACTGCAGGTCTTTGCTCTGGAGAAGGAAGAAAGCAGGATGATGAAGGCTGACCAGAGAGCGTGAATCCCCCAAACCTTCAGCCAACCCCATTCTACCCACAGCCCAAAACACATACACATAAACACATACATATTCTTGCACAGAATCTGTCCCTCTCGCGTTCACACACGCGCTCTCACACTCACACACAAACAGGCTCACACACGCACACGCTCACACGCTCGCTCTCACACACTCGCTCGCTCTCACTCGCTCGCTCTCACACACTCGCTCGCTCTCACACACTCACTCGCTCGCTCTCACACTCACTCGCTCGCTCTCACACACTCACTCGCTCGCTCTCACACACTCGCTCGCTCTCACTCGCTCGCTCTCACACTCACTCGCTCGCTCTCACACTCACTCGCACACTCACTCGCTCTCTCACACTCACTCGCTCTCACACAAACAGGCACACACACGCACACACGCGCACACACACACACACACACACACACACATACACACGCATACACACACACGTACCGCCTTGTTGGAGTCGGAGGAAATGCCCAGTGCTTTCTCCAGTGAGGTGCGGTACTTGTCCATGCGGAGGGAGAAGTCTCGGTAGCGCTTGTCCACGGCGGTGACCCATTTCTTTATCTCCACCGCATGGGCGTGCCCTTTGTCACAAAAGCCATCGGCCAGCTGGATCAACAGTTTAACCCGCTCTTTGGTTTGCTGTCAGAGGCATGAATAGAGAGAGGGGTGGTGAGGGGTTAGAGTGGTGATGCTGGAATGCCACAGCGGAGGGGGGGGGGTTGGGGACAGACGGACGGACGGACGACGGTGTCAGCGCTATGCCACACAATCGCGCAGGGGCAGCAGCCCCCGGACGAAAACACGGCCATGTGACGCTGCGATCGAGCGGCCGGGCTCAGCCCTGCACGCTGGGTTTTATTTAGCCTTACTGCCTCCCTGTCATTACACAGCCATGAAGGCCATTCACCACCGCGGCACAGGAAAAAAACAAGCTACTCTTTCTTTGTAATTTGAGCTGTAGAGTCACCCAAGTGTATAAATTGAGTCTTTGAGGGTCAGTTCATACATAATGACATGCGGAAAAAATGTTTATTCAACTAAATAAAAACTAAAAAAGAAAACTGAATGTGACATATGAAAAGGGTCAGGTACTTTTCCGTTTCAGAATATTGTGCCTCCCGCCACAGAAAATAGCGCTCATTCTGAAACCCCCACAAACAAAGTGGCGGGTGTCTGTGCCAGTTGGTTCGGCGGTCTGCCCTGCGCCTCCTCCCTCGCCTCCTCACCTTGGCTGTGATGTGGAAGTCCTCGTGCTCCTTCAGCAGCTCCTGAGTGTGGTGAATGCTGGAGCCCGTGGAGGTGTGAGTGGACAGGTAGAACTCGCCTGTGTCGTGGATCCACTCCAGGGCCTACGAGAAACCAGCGGAAACAGCTGCAGTGACACCAGTGACTGTGGGGGACTTTGACAGTAAGGGACTGAGTGTGAGGGACTGTGAATCTGCGGGCCTGTGACTGTGAGAGACTGACTGTGAGAGACTGACTGCGATGGTGTGAGGGACTGTGACTGAGTGACTGACTGTGGGGGACTGTGACTGAGTGACTGACTGTGGGGGACTGTGACTATGAGGGACTGTGACTGAGTGACTGAGTATGAGGGACTGTGACTGAGTGACTGACGGTGGGGGACTGTGACTATGAGGGCTGTGACTGAGTGACTGACTGTGGGGGACTGTGACTGAGTGACTGACTGTGGGGGACTATGACTGAGTGACTGACTGTGGGGGAGTATGACTGAGTGACTGACTGTGGGGGACTATGAGGGACTGTGACTGAGTGACTGAGGGACTGTGACTGAGTGACTATGAGGGACTGTGACTGAGAGACTGACTAAGTGACTGACTATGAGGGACTGTGACTGCGTGACTGACTGTGGGGGACTGTGACTGAGTGACTGACTGTGGGGGACTGTGACTATGAGAGACTGACTAAGTGACTGACTATGAGGGACTGTGACTGAGAGACTGACTAAGTGACTGACTATGAGGGACTGTGACTGCGTGACTGACTGTGGGGGACTGTGACTGAGTGACAGACTGTGGGGGACTGTGACTATGCGAGACTGACTAAGTGACTGACTATGAGGGACTGTGACTGAGTGACTGACTGTGGGGGACTGTGGCTGACTGTGGGGGACTATGAGGGACTGTGACTGACTGTGGGGGACTGTGACTATGAGAGACTGTGACTGACTATGAGGGACTGACTGAGTGACTGTTACTGACTATGAGGGACTGTGATTGTGGGGGACTGGGATAGTGGAGGACTGTGACCGAGTGCCTGTGGGGGACTGTGACTATGTGGGACTGACAGTGACTGACTGTGGGAGGCTGCTTCGCTAAAAGTGTGGAACTCTGACATTTTATTAAGTAGGCAGTTCATGTTTTTATATTAATATGTGTTCATTGTTGCATGCTGTTTCTAATGTGTGCCTTTCAAATGAAGATGGCAATTTTCAAAGCAAATTTTGTTGCACAACAGATAATGAAGAAATCACACAGATTGTCTCTCCTTGTGTGGAACACAAAAAGCAGGGACGTGCGCTCAGTGAACCCTGGTTGACCTTACAACCCCCGCACACCGAAACGACCTGGGACTGGAACTGCAGAGCCAGTAAAATCACTCCAGGCTGACGTATCGCCTGATCCTCTTCTGAGTTCGTAAGGTGAGCTTATCCGAAGATAACTGGACAACTAGAACTAAGCTTATTACCCCGTAAGTACACCTTTTTGCCGAATCTGCACATACAACAAATTAACACACTTCTGTCATGTTATTTAACGAGTACTACCTTTTAAATTTTGTTATTGTTCAGTGCCTTATGCTCAAAGGTGTTTTGATACTTGTTTGAGTGGTCGGTATCTAAGCTCAAACATGGATAAAAAGACTCTGATAAATGTATAATATTAGCATACATGGCTGCTCTCCCTCCTGTTTTGGGCTCACTCAGAGATGTCGGGTCCATATGGGCTCATTAGACACCGTTAATTATGCACCGCTGCGAGACGTACAGTCGCAGCCGATCAGCTGAAGCGCGTGCACACGACCGAGTTGCAAATGACTCGCACAAGTAGGTGTCGCACGCTGAGGAGTGGAACTCCCTGAGGCTTCATGCGCCGTGCGAGCGTGTCCACAAGGGGGGCGCGAGGCGCGAAATTCCCCGTCAGAAGGGAGGAGTTTGCTACGTTCAATCTCTCTGAAAAGCTGCATCTCAGTTTGTCTGGAAGTGCTGCAGTAATCAACATTAATTATAACCTGTAACGGCACGGCATGACGGGAGGACAATTACAGTGGCTATGTTCAGAATCTCCGCGCTGTCTGTGCGACGTACCCCTCTCCCCACCTCCTCCGTGCCAGCCCCCCCCCCTCCCCCCCCCCCCGGCGCACCTGCGGCGCGAGGCGAGCGACCGTGTGATATTATCCGTCCCGGCGGATCCGACAGCTTGTGAAGCGAGCCCGCTTTCGGAACGCCGCCCGTCTCTTTGTGCTGTACCCGTGGCTCTGGAGTCGCCCTGGAGACGGCTGTTCGCCGCCGCTGCGGGACCGTAGCATTCTGGGCCACGTGCGAGTAGCCCGGCCCTTTTCTCGAGCGGACCAGCGGTGACACTGAGGTAAAATGACAGGTCTACCGTCCGCTGCTATTATATGAAGGTTGCATGGCTGCTTGAAGAAGAGGGGCTGGCTGTGTGTGTGTGGGTGGGTACTGTGTAGAAATACAGAGGAGAGAGAGAGAGGGGTGCTGACCTGTTTGGCACTGCGCTCGAACACCACATACTGCTGACATTGGTCCAGTCTCCTCTTCCGCATGGTCCAGAAATGCAGAACCCGATTCTCTCTCTGCAAGAGTTCGTTTAGGATATCTGCACACCACACACGGACACCACACATACACGCCCACACACGAACGCACACACAAAGACACAGAAAAGACAGATGGTGAACCATTTGAAAAGGCGCGTCCTTTCTCCTAATCCTCATTTCAGAGTTTAGACTGCACTGGGGAAATGGGAAAATGATGCATCTGTGAATTAGAAATATCCATAATGTAGGTGTGCATAATCCTCCATACCAGCAGGATTACATCTAATCTATCCACACACGCGCACGCGCACACGCACACACGCACACACACACACACACACACACACACGCGGTAAGAGCGTCACTCACTTTTAACCTGCTGCTCGGGTGCCTTGACGTGGGACAGCATGCCGGGCATGTTAACGCTGTTCCTGTGCATGTACTTGAGGAAGACGTCCGCGTTGCGCCTGGCTAGCGTGCACGCCTGGCAGGGACAGTGTTAGCGTTAGCTTCTCTTCGCTAGCTGCTCTGCTTTCTAATCTATCACAAACACGGCGGGACTCTTAACATCCATGCTGACGAGGAGAAAAAAGGCACACTGAGAACTGTATCGGCTCACGGCAGTGCTGTTCGATAAAGAGAACCCTCTGGACTGGATTAAGGAAGAGACGTGACTGTTTTACGCCTGTGTGTGTGAAGCGGGCGCTACCTTGAGGAAGGCCTCTTTCTGTTCCAGGTGCTTGCTTATCATGGGCGTCACGTGGTCCGACTCGCAGTTTGGCCCCAGCTTGTCGGCCCCGCCGCACCAGTCCTCCTCGCGCTTGTACTCCTGCTCCAAGCTCTCCAGAACGCTGCACACCTATGGGGGGCGACATGACGGTTAGGAACTACATTACCCACAATGCAACATGCTCCGCAGAAAACAGCATAACTAGAGGAGGCACAGTTTCAAAAATGCATGCTGTGGAATGTTTGCGGTTCCCCAGGAAACTGCCTACCTAACAGGGGCAAATTTAAAACACGTGTCTCTCCCACACACTAAACACCTGGGCGAGCTCAATAGGCAAAATGTTATGCAACATTTCAGAAGTGGTGTTTGATATAGCCTACAGCTAGTTAAACATTTGCTCTACAATCCTTAGTTATGGACAATATCAAGATTTTTTCAGACAATAGCACATTAAATCCACTTAATGAACATATCACTTAAAGTGGAGCTGATGTGACTACACTTCATTAGTCACTTGGATTAAGTCCTCAACAAACACAGCTGAGTGATATGAATCATCGCCATAGCAACAGTTTTCAACAGCACAGAAATGTGGAGATGTGAGTGTGGGAGGCCTGCATCTATCCTACACAAACATTCACACGCGCACGTACACGTGCGCAGAAACACGTGCGCACAGCTCACCTGTTCAGAGGTCTTGTAGAAGGCCACGGAGGCGTTGACCAGCTTCAGACGGTCCTCCATCTTGAGCATGAGCTGCTGCCAGTGGGAGGCTACGTTCTCGGCGCAGTCGCGGATCATGTCCATGTCGTAGTGGTTGGCCTGGAGCAGGGCCTCCGCCTTCTGCTGCACCTGGAGGGCGCTCTGGTGCGTTTTCTGAGGGGCGAGGGGATGCCGGCGTGGCCCTTTAATAAACTCCACAATTCAAACTCCCCTAATTACAGAATGAGACTCAAGACCTTGCCATTCGTATGCAGGTAGTGTGCTTCGTTTGCAACAACGTACACAAACTTCATTAATTACACAGAGCTTCTCTGTATAATTAGTCCATTTAGCCTTCTTATCCATGCCACAAGTGCTTCCATAAACTACATACATGGTGACGCAGCATTTTACACAAGGGATTTATGCAAGGGTTTCTGAACACAATGGCACAGACGTCAAACAGAATTAATTTCACGGCAAAATTAATATCTTGGATGTGAATAAGTTTATGGCTACTGGAAGGCAGAGCGCTACCTCAGAAACGCACGCAGGGCCAGTGAACCCAATTAGCCGACTGAGGCGTAGCGCATTAGCTGACGCTAGCAGCGCGCCCCGGAGGTCGCCGAGAAAAAGTGGCTCGGCCCAGAATAAATTGCGAACTCGCTGCCTGGTTGCAGGCCGATCGATCGCTCCTCCAATTCCTGCCTTTGAAGCGCTGGCCGCCGTTCGGAGCAGTGCTTCGGCTTCTGAGGCAGAAGTCGCGTTAGCGTGGATTGAACGACCCGCCTGCCTCTGGCTCGGACAAGCCGATCAGCCGCTTTGGGTGACTGACTCAACTCAATGAGAAGAAACGAGCCCCCAACCCCACCGCGCCCCCCCCCCCTTCAAACCCCACTGACGCCTTTGCGTCTTCCGTAAGGGTCAGGCATCATCTCCGTGGCAACAGGATGACATCACCCCACAATGTACGCTACACCTCACATGCTGTTGCGTTCTCTGCTGCCTTCCGTTCGGGAGCACGTGAAGGTGCGGTTTCCGTGGTAACGGGATGACATCTCAGAATGTATAGAGCATCACAGCTCAGTGTGAGGAGGTGGGGGGAAGGGTGAGGAAGAGGGGCTGAAAGAACAGAATGCTGGGTGCGAAGAGGATGAGAGAGGTAGAAAAAAGAGGGAGGAGGCACTGGGAGAGATCGCTCAATTAAGCTGGGGGAAAGCAAAGGATGAGGAGGAAAAAGGAGTGTAGAGGAGCAGAAAGAAGGGAGGAGGAGCCGCACCTCGATGGCGTGCTGGAACTGCTCGTGCTCTCTCTGGAGCTGCTCGGCCTCCTGCAGGGAGCTGGCGGTGATGAGCCCTGCGTTCAGCATCGACTCGCCGTTCCTGATCCACCCCAGGACCTGAACACACACCGCACAGCACCACACGGTGGGTTAGGAGTAAAACAGCACACACAGACGCGCACACACATACGCGCGCGCATACACGCAAAGCGCCACATGGTGGGTTAAGAGTATAACTGCACAACACTGCCCAGTGTTGATAAGTGTTGACAGCAGGGATTCAGCACTTGTCTAGCACAAGGGGCTAGCGCACACGCACGCACACGCACGCACACACACACACACACAAGCGCACACTGCCCACTGTGCCCAGTGTTGATCAGTTGTGATATAGCAGTGGTACAGCACTTATCTAGCACAAGGCCCTACATGGCAACCTCAAACTTGAAACCCTGGCAACTGCTGCTTTTATATAAAAAAATAAATGTGATCCGATTAAGCGCTGAGGCTTCTGGCCTACTTTCCGCTCCCAGTTTTGGGTCCAGTCCCCAATAGGATTATTCTACTTTTCTCATCAGATTTCAGGTCGTGTTCACAAGAAAAGGAAAGAAAAAAGATATACCAATTCTGCATTTTATTCACCGACATTAACACTAATGCAGCATTATACAGTGTGTAACTGTTGCAGACACGTTCTCCATCATCTAAACTGACAGGCAAACATTGTTCTGGAACGGCATCTTATTTAGAAAGAAAGACATAAATGTTTAAAGCTATAATATAAAATTCTAACACGTTATGCATTACACTAGTACTGCAGTACAGCAATTGAAGTTAGGGGGCAGTGGGAGTAGATGTGGACACGAACAGCCATTTCTGAACATGACTGACGCGTAAAGGAGTGATAATTACCCAGGATGGCGTCACGTACGTTGGCACCGCTTCCCTTCAAACTGCCCTCATTACTAACACAACAGCGAAACATTACATCCGCCGGCGTTGGATCGACCGGAGATCGGCCGCGTGAGGACGCTGGCTCGCCAGTCTTTCCAGCACCGTTACATTAGCTTAATTAAGAAATGAAGAAGTTCTTTACACACTAAATTTGTGGTGACAGGCTACATGAAAGAGTTGCGACGAGAGCGATCCATCTTTAGACCGTGTTCCCGTCCTCCGAGTGACTCATTCGGTGTTACTGAGCGCATTAAAGAACCGAGGGAAAAAACACCCAAGTGAGGCACTGACTGAGGCTGTGCAAATATGATCCAGCATTCGTCCGTAAAGCTAGCCAATATAGTAGCCTGAGTGGAAGGCAGCCTGGGTTAAACATGACTCACGGCTCCAAATTAAAGGGGTTGTGAGGAAAAATAGTACTTATCACTGCTTGAAGCAGTGAGGGTAACGGTTCTCACCACTGTGAAAGGGTACGAACGGGTGGGTCCGGTGTGCGGACGTTCCGGGGCAGTGTTGCGTTACCTGTTTGACCTCGGCCTGCAGGTGGCGCAGTTGGACGCACTGCTCCAGGTGGCGGCGGTGCTGCTCGGCCGCCACGTCCAGCTCCTGCTGCTTCTCGTGGAGGAACTCGAGCAGGTCCTGCACCCGCGTGGCCATGTCTACATCACGGTCACACAGGAGCTCCACGCCTAGGGTGGAGAGGGAGGGAGGGAGAGAGAGAGACAATGAGAAAGAGAGGGAGAGATAGATAGAGATAGGAAGGGGAGAGAGAGAGAAATAGATAGAGATAGGAAGGGGGGAGAGAGAGAGAGAGAGGGAAAGGGGGGGGGAGGGAGAGATAGATAGGATAGATAGATAGATGGATAGATAGAGATAGGAAGGGGCAAGAGAGAAGGAGAGAGAGGAGAAAAGTGGGGCAGATAGACGTCACACACAGGTTCTACAGGCAGATGAGTATGTAGGCACACTCCCATGTACAGTTCACAGGTTCACTGGGAAACTAACATGCACCCTTTCGTTCACCACCACCCAGCCCCCCCCCCAGTCCATGTCCCCTCAAATGGCCCCTGAGTCACACGCACTCTCGCGCAGCCGCAAGCCTCTCTTCTGTAGCTAAACGAACAGGAGGCCGACTGTGACAGGGGTCCCATTAGGGGGCCGAGGCTGTTCCAGAGGGATACTGGGGTCTGTGAGACGAGTTATTGGCAGGCCTGAGCTCTGCCCCTGCTCCCGCGGGTAGGTGAACCCCTGTGATCTGACAGAGAGGCAGCGGAGCACAAACCGTTTCGACAAGCAGCCGACACCAACCGACCCGCAGATTCCCTGCAGTGACAGCTTTACAATGAGAGCAGAGTCTGACCGTATTCAAGGCTCTCTCAATGAGAGGGGGGGGCTAACAGCTTCCACCAGCAGCTCTACTAAACTACAAAGGCCCTGCTGTAGTGAACAGAAAAGGCCTTGGCCTTACTCCCTGTCCTATTTCGGTAAGTTCATGTGCGTCTGGGTTTGAAATCTTTCAGCCGGAAGCATCACGCACAGTCAGCGACTCAAACTCACCCGACTGATAATAACTGGCGCGCTAAAACGGCTCGCCTCGAATTCTCCCTCAGACTCAAGCCGACCGCGTTCCCTCCGAAAACCCGACGCAGGCCACTGACGACCCTCCTCGGGACCCGCCCACTCACCGGACGCCTGCACCTCGTTGACGTACTGCAGCAGCTCCTGGCCCTGGTGGATGACGTCGAAGGTCAGGTTGTTCATGGTCAGGGCCTTGTCGGCGTGGTGCTGCAGCCTCTGCTCGGCCAGCGTCAGGTCCTCGGTATCGAAGTCGTTCATCTGCTGGGACAGCTCGTCGTTCCACGACTCCAGGTCCGAGATGATCTGCGGGGGGGGGGGCCAGAGTGGGCGGGACCGGGTCAGCGGACGGGGCGGGGACAACGCGGGGGCGCAGGGACCCACAGACAGATACGCACAAGTGCACGCGTTCACACACACACACGCACATACACAGAGAGACATAAAGACAACAAAGTGTGTCGTACTTTAATGGCGTGTGCCGTGTCACACACTTCCTGGTTTTCTGGGAGGTTTTTAGTTTTGTTCACCATGCTGCAGTCTAATCCAATCACAGACAGCACCTCTGGCACTGTGACTCAGAGCTCTGGACTGACCTTCAGGAACCTTCAATGCAATGAGACGCTTTCTCAGTTTGAAGGTGACAGTCCTCCACACCACTATTAATGTGCTGGCCAACAGTAGGTTTCCTCACATTTTTTGACACTGAGGTAAAATCAAAAAACTACTCCATCTCCGCCAGAACACCTGTGTAGTGTTCTAAGCCAACCGTAGCATAGATAAGTGTCTCATGCGGTGTCCACATTTTCCCCACAGATGATATACATCGCTAATGCTAAGACAAAACGCTGCAGATAAGACCAGGGGCCTTATGAATCTGCATTTAAACTAGTTTAAAGAGGACAAAGTCAATGAGAAATTGCGCATTCTCTGTCAGTGTGAACGCAATTACTGCCCTCCAGCGACGTCGGAGGCACGATATTAAACATTCCGAGCCTGAAGTGCGCTTCTCGCTCGCTGGAAAAAGTGTCCTCCTCTTCAACCTTGACCTGTTCCCATGGTAATGTCGGAGGTGAGTAACGTCGTGGGAGAGAGTCCCCACATGGCGTGGGAGGCTTTCACGGCGGTAATTGGTGGTTAACCGGAGTTAAGGCAGCAGGGGGTCTCTACGGCACGGTGCGTTTCTTCTCACTGGTGCCTTTGTGCAGCGCTTTATTTGATCATGACCTGCTCGCTGACGCATTTAGGGTATTTACCTGGCTTCTGATCCGTAATTAACTACGTTGATATTATGCCAACCGGCTGAATCTGCCGCCCGTGTGACGGAGAATTGCTGGGTGTGCTTTTGGCTGTAATGACAACGCGTTACACGGTACTGCGGTTTCCCTCTTTTTTTTTTTTTTCCTTTTTTCTTTCTAAAAGGTCGTGTCGCCTTGCGCCTCGCCTGCCGGCGTTACGAGCTGCGTAACCCGATACGTGTTACCCGATGTCCGCCACTGTGGATCAAAACGGCGCCGCGCTCATGAAACAGAGACGCGTCGCGTTTCCTTTGTTTATCGGATGAGTGAAGCAACTGTTGTCACGGTTGGGGGGGTGGGGGGGGGGGTTGCTGTCTTCAAAGAGCCATCGCGACCCGCGGGCCTCTGTTTAGACCTTCCCACAGTCAGAGGAGAGAGATCACACGCCTTCACCCATCCTCTCGCTCACAAATTATGAAACGCATGTATTATATAATGTAAAAAATGTCTAAACCTCAGTGGATTTACTGAAATACCTTTCAATTTACAGAGGAACAAAACTGTTCCATAGGCTAACAGGACAAACTGAGCGGCCCCACGACAGCCACTGGTCACGGTGGGAAAAGTGAAATTTGCTGAAAATCTCACACACACAAAGACAGACAGACAGTTAGGCAGGTTGAGGGTGTGGGCATGAGGGGGCAGAGGTGACGGCGGCCACTCACGTCGATGGCGTCCCTCTCGAAGATGCGCAGCTGGAGGAAGAGCTCCAGTTTGATCTTCCTCTCCTGGAAGAGCTCCTCCATTTGGGCCTGGGCCTCGTCCAGCTGCTGCAGCACGCTCTCGATGTGCGCGATCGAGCTGTTGTGGGGTGTTTTGTTGCTGGAGATGGCCGAGTCCCTGCAGAGAACGGGGAGATGCGCACACGGTCATTATTTGTCTCCAACAAGGCTGAAAATAAACAAACGTTTCCGCAACGCCCATGTAACGTTCAAATAACGTGATTACGCACAAGTTTGATATTAGAGAAATGGCGCAATTTAGCTGGGTTATGCTGCAGTATACGATGCCAGTATCTACCCAGGAGGAACAGAAGGTCAGGGAACAGCCCAACAAAAGTAACATTAAGTAACAAGGACAACAGAAGTGCAGCATAATAGTTTAATGGTTAAGGAACTGGGCATGTAACCAAAAGTTTGCAGGTTCAATTCCTAGGTAGGACACTGCCGTTGTACCCTTAAGTAAGGTACATGACCTGCATTGCTTCAGTATATATCCAGCTGTTTAAATGGATACTATGTAAAAATGCAAAAAAAGCTGTGTAATGTAGTTAGGGAGCTAGGGAGTTAGGTTTGATATATACTTTGATATATACTTTGCAGTACACTTAACCTGAATTGCTTCAATAAATATCCAGCTGTACAAATGGTTTTATTGTAAAATAATGCAAACTGTTTAAGGGACTCAGATAAGAGCATCTGCTAAATGCCTAAAAAGTAAAATGAAACAAAATGATACATATTATGAACTAATACATATTAGAATTACTTCTTTAAATGTTGTGCTGGAAAGTGGACCTGCATTTCAGAAGTGCAACAACTTGTCATGGTGGCATTTTATGCAGGTCCTATGCTTTCTGTTATCATTTCTGACCACGCAGCCCGTATTTAAGATGCGCGCGGCGTGAGATTCAGCCGAAGGCGAAGACTGCAGGGTTCTTCCACAAAACCGGAGCGCTCTAGCACCGTCCGCGAAATTAGCCACGGCGTTATGTAACCCGCGACTTACATAACACTGCATCACTGAACTCGTCTGCACCAGCTACTGCCCTGCGCTTACGGCCAATCATCAGGAGAGAAGGCAGACTGATGCACACGCACACGTCCCCGGAGACAGAGCTGCAGAGCAACGCTCGCGCTAAGCCATTTAAAACACAGCCAGCTGCAGCCCGTTAGCATTCAGTCGGGCTTCTGCTTTTCCCTGTGAATTTCCACAGTTAGATCAACTTTCATCGCGAGGGTTTTATACGTGCACGTAAACAGGTATAATGGCAGATGGCTGCACAGAGCTATGTAAAACAGCAGACGCAACATGTATTTTAAACACTGTGTCGGTGACTACTACTAGATAGCTACAATAATTTGGATCCTAATATATAAGCGAATTTGATTAATTCTACTTGGACTAAAATCAGCACTTTGTCTATTTTACTTTGCCCATAGTTCTCCTTTTTTTCTTCCTGTGGTAATATCTAGAGACATTGTCTATCTAAAGAATACCTAAAGAAACCAAACATATTCCATGTTCAGATTTCATTTCAGTTCAGAGATAATTGATGATAATCAACCAATGCTATAGTCAGTTAAGCAGAACGAAGCAAAAATCAGACAGCTACTGTAGCTACCAAATGTTACAGTATTATAGTTGATTTGCAATAAGAGCATATAATATGATCATTAATTCTGTATCCTATCTATGGCTGTATTTGTTACTGTAATATTGTATGTTCCATGTACAGTTTTTATTGTGTTTTTGTCTTCCATCAGTGTTTAAGTACGCTTTTACGTGTTATCCTCTGGGATGTACTATTGTCTGTACTTTTTATTCCCAATAAAGTCAATCAATTAATCAATCAATTGCACCTGGTACAGCCCAATATCTATCATTAAATTAAATCTGTTTAGTTTCACTGTACAGGGAAATATGAAAACATTCAAAGAGCTGGGCTTAGCTCTCTGCAAGGGTACAGGTTCAGTTTTATGTTGGGAAACCACTGTTGTACCTTTGAGCATGGGGCTTAATTAGAATAAATTGAGGGAATATCATATAAAGGGAAAATACATAACAATATAAACTATGCAAGCTAACCTACATTAGGGTCTATGCATGCAAGCAAGCAAATAAATTGAGCATTACGTAAGCATACATACATAGTGTGTCTTAAGAGCTTATGTCCCTATACATAAAAGCCAGTTTTCAACCAAGGGATGGTCAGGAATGATGGCAGATAATATACAGTTGATTTTAGGATTTTAGGGCCAAAACTGGATCATCCTGTGAGCAGAGAAAGAGCCTTGAAATTCAACTTGTAATAAAGATGAACCCCCCAGCTAGCTATCATAAAGGGAATGGCCACTCATGCTAACTCTTGAAAATACTGGGCAAACACACTCCGTATCACACAGGCCTTCGCCCACGTTCCATGTCCCCAACTGGCAATCTCTTAGAGACCTCTTGTTACATACTGTAGATTAAAAACACTTGAGAAATTAAGTTGGGAGTCTCTTGTTTACGCCAATCTTAAATTCTGAGTGAGAATGGCTGGGTGGGTGGGAAGCCATTGCTGTGTAATTGCAACTGAGGTGAAAATAAAACCATTGCAGGAGATGTCCGTGGGGTGGGGTTTGAGATGCGGGGGGGGGGGGGCGTGGCTGGAGAGGGGGAGGGCGGAGTCGTACCTCAGCTGCTGGATGAGGTCCTCGCCCTCCTTGATGACGTTGACGGTGACCTGCAGGGTGGTCTGCTGCTGCTGGCCGAAGCGTTTGATCAGGTCCTGCACAGCCTCCACCGACTCGGCATACACGTCGTCAAGAAGCTCCTTCTGCAGCTCCTCCAGCCACGTCCACAGCTAGAAGGAATCAAAGAGGGCAAAGGTCAGCACCAGCCAATGAGGTGGCCGAGTGGGGACTATGAGGGCCAATCAGGCATAGGGTCAGATCCCACAAGAGGGAATTGTGTCTCATCTCTCTAGCATTCACCTTCGTGCGTTCTGACAAGATATTTGCGAGAAAACTATTTATAACCAAGAGACCTATAAACTGATGCCTCTGAAGTCAGCATTTTCCCCACACATTTCTAACTATGAATATGTTTTTGTGTGTGAGATGCACCTCCCCGTAGAACGTATGTAACGTGTGAGGAGAGCATACTGTAAGGGTCCTAAATACCTCAGCACCCAAATACGAACCAGTATAAGAAGCAGTAACTAAGCAACATTCTGCAGCTGAATAAGGCTGATGAAACATTAACAAAATAACCAGGTCCTGACACATGATGACAGAAGTCAAGTATTTCTGTGAACAGTGCTGGCTTTACAGTGACTAATGTCTCAAGCTGTGCTCTACATCTGCGATAATTGGATGAAAATGGTGAAAGCATATAAATACCTTTACATGCAGTGCAGAAATAATGATACACTGTCAAATACCAGGGTATAAAACATGACTCGTGCGGCACCATTCATAAACAGACACCGTGTGATCCTATTTGAATTAATCACAGGTAAGGAGGCTACAGTTAAAAAAAAAAAAAAAAAAGGTAAATATACACTGCATTTTGCCTACAGGAAATCTCCTTCAATTGATTTCATGAAATGACAGCTTACAGCAAGCGCAAACACATCCGCAGACTGCCGTGACTATAAAGACTGTTAGCGGCTGTTGCAGAGCGTAACCAGGAGAAAGATAAAGCGGTTGAGAGGTGTATTCTCATTTCACAAGAGAGCCTTTTCTGATGTTTAGGGCTCCGTACTGAAGGCGGACTCAGCCGAAACAAAACGTCGCGTTCCTCTGAAGAGGGAAAATAAGGGCTGGGAGGCCCTCGCATAATTTATAGTTTTTCCCAGAGCACAAAAACTACAAAGCTGGGCGCTCCAGCCAACTGCGCAGAATGGCCTATTGTTTCACACAGGATGTCAAATGGGGGAACGGGAGACAAATAAATAAATAAATAAATGTACGCGGCGGCCAGGAGCCGCAGTCAGAGAGGAAATATCCAGGGCGTGCGATAAAATAAAGGCGTGAGGGGAAAAAGTTATTTTCATATCAAACAGAAATATCTCCACTTACTATTGCCGCTGTAAAAGAACACCATTGTGGACGTGGCTTCCCCCGAGTTGTGGAGAGTAACATTAGAACCTGCTCACGCTAGAAAAGCGTCTGAGGGATAATCTGCAGCGAGTGCAGTGCAGACAGGAGGGAGCATGTCTTTTCTTGCAAGGGTTTACCCTCTTAGGCCGAAAGAGCAGGGACACGTGCAATGGACTCTCCCCTTCTACGGTCCTACGACTCCTCCTTCGCCGCTGTAGGGCAGCGGCGTTTGCCATGTTTAAAAAAGGACAGCATTCAGTTCCCTCCCCCTGCCGTCGCTGAACCTGCCCAGGAAGACGCCACTGTTCTAGGGGACTCGTCCGGGATCGTTCTCAGTGTGCCAGTGTTCTGTCAGAACTCCTCACACATCCTGTCTCTAGCCGAGTCTCTAAAGCACGGTCAAGCTGTCGTGTGTGGATTTTACTGTCCCGGCAGGGACGGCTCGTGGACAGAGGAGGGTGTGAGGTGGGCGAATGCTGTACATCTTTACAACGTGATGCCGTTCGCAGCGAGTTCTGTGCCGCATGCTATCGATCAACTAGGAAATTATTATGCGGCAGAGACATAGTACCTAATTTTATTGCACCTAGATTTAAACACCGTTTGCACTCACTGGAATACTTAGTTAATCTTCCTGAATGGTGACTCACCGTGCAGCATGAGGTTGACACACCCTTTGGTGGCTAATTCTAGTCTAATAAACTCTTATCTTAGTGGAGCAGGATGGAACAGGAACTTTGGCAAAATTATCATGGATAATGAGTGCATTGCACGGCACATTTGAGGCTGTGTGTGTGTGTGTGTGTGTGTGCGTGTGCATGCGCATGCGTATCCAGACGGTTAAAAAAAAGGGCCCGACAGACTCATCATCGTGTGGGAGGGGCTGCTGCTGGACGAGGCGGAACTCGGCGAGACTGGGCTCGGCCGCTGCATTGGCGGGGCGGGGCCTACCTCCTTGACGTGCGTGTGGAAGGACACGGACATGTCCAGCAGCACCTTGCGCTGCTCCACGCGCCTGACGAAGTCCTGGATGCGGTCCTCCAGCTGGTGAGCGGCCTGATAGATCTCCTCCGGGTCGCACTCCCCCGTCTGAGCCAGCTGCTCGGCCGCCTCCAGCAGCTTGTCGGCGTTGGTGTAGGTGTTCTGCGCGGGCGAGGGAGGGAGGGAGGGAAGGGGGGAGGTACTCAGTCACCCCATAGAAGGGCGGGCCTGCATCTATTTGACTGCCAGTAGCCTCTAAAGTACTCACAGCGGGGTAATGACTATTAAACAACCACCGCTCCGGTCTGGCCCAGGAGGTCTGCCGTCCAGCAGATTTCTCACTCTCTTTAAACCACTCTCTCTCAGACCGAGAGAGGAAAGCAGGCCTGCGTAAATCAGGGAAGCAGTCTGCTGACCCAAGTATCGGGCTGAGGGGGAAAAAATTCCCTTAATGAGGCTCTTCAGAATCACTCCGTCTCATAACTGCACTGTCTCTTTTATCTTCTGAAGACGAGGAAATCCATTCCCACGGAGAGGCACCATAAATGAGAAAAAGTAGTCCTGTTTGTTTCCTAGACACCTGTTCAAAATCAATGCGAGGCCTTGAATTTGGCTGCATGGCTGATTCGAACAAGTATTCACATTTTGTCATATTCAGCTAGAGCTCACATTTGATCACAGCTTCAAACAAACTAGCTCCAACCTAGTTTTACTTTCCTATTAATATTACATGGTATAAACCTGACTGGAATGAGGAACTAGATGAAAATGCTTTATACCGTATAATGGCGGCAGGCAAATAAATAAACTGAAAATAAAGTAATGCTTCATAACCAATTCTGGTGTGTAATAGCAGGTCTGAGGTCACTTTGAAATAAAATGCAATGCCAGCCTGGATAAATGCGTCATTAAACATGATATGTCCAAAATGTTCAGACCGATGAAGCCAAGGGACAGAGTGATCCCCACAGAGTTAAAGATCACATTAATCGGGTGGGACAGAGAAAGAGGAAGCGAGAGGCGGCGATGACGGGGACACGCACCTGGGCCACTTCCTCAAAGTCCTCGTGCCGTTTCTGGAGGGCTCGTGCCCGGTGCAGTGACTTGCCCACGCCGGTGTGTTTGCTGAGGAAGGCCTCCCCATGGTTCTCTATCCAGTCCAGGCACCTGCAGAGGTGCACAGCCAGGGGAACGTGGTTAAGGAGGTACTATGGCTAAGTGGGTGGTATGGCTACATGGGCGGTAGAGCCAAGGGGCCGGTATGGCTAAGTGGGTGGTATAGCTAAATGGGAGGTATTGCTAAGTGGGCAGTATAGCAATATACAATATAGCTAACTGGCGGTATAGCTAAATGGACGGCATAGCAAAGGGGACAGTACAGTTAAGTGGGAGTATAGCAAAGGGGGCTGTATAGCTAAGGGGCGGTATAGCTAAATGGAGGTATAGCTAAGTGGAGGTATAGCTAAGTGGGCGGCATAGCAAAGGGGCGGTATAGCTAAATGGCGGTATAGCTAAGTGGGCGGCATAGCAAAGGGGACAGTGCAGTTAAGTGGGAATATAGCTAAGGGACAATATAGCTAAGGGACGGTATAGCTAAATGGGGGTATAGCTAAGTGGGCGTATAGCTAAGGGGACAGTGCAGTTAAGTGGGAGTATAGCTAAGGGGCGGTATAGCTAAATGGGGGTATAGCTAAATGGCAGATATTGCTAAATGGGCGCTACGTAAGGGAACTCTACTCTACTCCTCAATGACATTTTCTGTTCTATTGCTTTTTCGTTATTGTACAGTGTGCAATTGCATATTCTTGAAATCACGTCCTTGTGCACAAGGTTAAACAATGACCGCGTTACCAGGCACATCATTATTCCCATATTTACTCTTGCATTCCGGTCACGACAACCCATGTAAACACCTTTTTCCGAAAAGGAAAACCCGATTTGCCCTAGTTGTAAATACACAAACTCTGAAAAAGATGGGTTGCATATTCCTCTATCAGAAAATGAAAAGCATGTAAACACCTTATTCCTTTCATAACGCGTGGAAATAACAATCAGAACATGACGCCAACCAGAAAAAGGACTGTCATTTGGAATGTGGCGTGCATGTAAACGTGGTCACAGAGTTCACGGACTACCTTGATTCTGAAACGTATCAAGAAACAAGAGCACTTTAAAAATAAGGTAGGCTAATTTAGCACTTGTACAGTTTTCCCGCTCAGCGGGTCATGCTGTAGCCGTGTCAATGACAATCAATAAAGGGCAGTCTTAGGCCAGGGACTTGATGAAATTATCTGTAAAGCCACTGCAGTAAGCGACTATGTTCTCTTGCCACAAGTAGCCCTTATTCAGTCGCCTGGGGAGACGCTCCACGGGGGAGCTATGGGGTTCGGGCCGGATGCAACTGTTCTCTAACAAACAGAGGCCTGCCTTAACGCTGTGCTCATCGCCACAAACTTAACTTAACTTAACAAACTTAACACAGCGGGCAGCGAGAAGGACAGTCGAAACACGCCAACAGCCGTCCTTCAGCTTCCACTAACACGCGCCTGGCAACGTGTACGTGTGCAGAGCTGCTGCGATTCCAGACGCGCCTCAGTCCGTCGCACTCACTGAGTTCATACGCGTCGACCCCAAGCGTGCGCAATAATATCTCGCCTGCCGAGAAGTACTACACAAAATGTAAGATAAATTTCAGATATGACTACTTCCCCAGGGCAGGAATTCTAATCATGTAAAAAGGCATTCCATCTGCAATGCAAAAACTAGTTTGAGGGTGGGGGGGATACAGTAATGTAACCATTACAAATGTGTACACAGAATGCATTTCTATTGGGGTTTTGGTTGAGGAACCTGAGAGACAGGCTTAGAGATGAGTTTAATGCCAATAGCGAGCTTGTCACGACGGCAAATCCGAGATGCGAGGAAGGCATTTCTTCGCGATTAACAGAAGGCACTACTCAGAACTGACCAGACTGCAGATTTAAGCAGATCGTGTGACTCAGAAAGAGGATAAAGTAGAGATATATCCAGAAGGGGCCTCCGTAATGTTGGCTGCAGAGAAAGGAGAAACTACGCGGTTTGCGTCCTGTCCTGCCTGCATTGCGTGTCCCGTTTCTGCGTAGGCATAATTACCGTAGCTTACTGACCAGGGGTACATTATTAGCAGGAGGAAAGCTTCCACTGCTCAACTGTACCCAACGTGCGCGCGTTGCACGCACGCACGCACACACACACACAGAGAGACACTCACACATGCAATTAGAACATTCCAGAGGGAAATATGTGACAACCGCTGGGGCTGAGCTACGGCTGGTGTGGATAAAAATGCACCTCCCCGCTGATGCTCTCCTCATTAAAAACGCGTCCAATCTCAAAGCTCTAATCATCTGAGAATACAGCCCCCTTCGGCCACCGACAGCAAGTCGGAGAACGGGGTGCCGATCGCGAGGAGACGCGATCAAAGACGACGGCGAAGCCCACGCAAGCAATCAAAAAGTACTCCCCCGCGAATTAACCCCCCCCCGTGAATTGCACGCGGGCACGTCGACATCTTCCACGCGGCCGGGGCGAGCCCGATTCCGGCGCGAGCGGAGCGCGCTTCGCTTCTGAAAAAGCTCGTCAGTCGGGCTCAATTAATTTCCCCTGCGCCACGCAGGCGAGCGCGGCTCGCCTCGCCTCCGTAATTCAATAGCCATGTTTTTCAATTTCGAGGACGGCTCGATCCGCACGCGCCACTTACGGAGTGGAGGAGCTACGCGCCGGGCTGCGGTTGTGAGCGCGGTTGCCGCGGCAACTGTCACCTAGCATAGAGGCAGAACCTCGCGAAAACCCCCCCCCGCGCGACCCCTCCCCCGAGGCGGAAAGTCGCAGTAACTAACCCGGCGCTCGCTGCGGGGAATGCCGCGTTTGAACGCAAAGGGTTAAAAGTGAAAGTCCGGCCCGGTGGATGAAAACTGCGCCGTCACCACAAATTACATAGCGCTATTTCTGCAACACATGTACAGGAAAATAGTCCCGCGTTGTGCAGCCAAGATGCGGGTGGCAACGTTTTTTTTTCTTCTTTTCTCTAAAGCAGCAGCATTACTGGCAATTATATCCTAAAGCCTCCTCAGCAACAGACAGGCCGTTTATGGGGAGAGGCCATCATCGGGAATCAGAATGCACGCGTACTGAAGGGAATTCGAAATATTCTACCAGCAGTGTGTATGTTTGGATACAGGCTGGTTACGTTCGCGCGTTCTGTCGGAATTGCAGAGGACTCTCGATCGCCTTTTTCGGGTTTTCTGAACCGTCCGCCTCGTTTTCCCCCCTTGTGGTTTGAAAGCGGATTGCTTTGGTTTCAGCACAACAGGGAGCTGCAGTGGATCTGGAGGGAAGTACATCCACACACGCGCACGCACACACACACACACACACACACACACGCGGATGGTGCATGCTGCAAAGCCAGAGACGTACGCAGAATGCAGCAAACCCAGACCTGGATACCCCCCCCCTTATGCTTTCATTACAACACTGCCTAGACACAGGAAACCGCAACCGAAAGCTCCACACCGCCTCACAAATGCAAAATAACCAGGATCAAACAGGCGAGATGATCAAAAGCGCTGCCTTTCATTACGAAATGCAAAAAGCTGCAGGTTCACCCTGGCCAAGATAATATCTGAAGCAGGGATTTCTCAGGACGAGTACATCTTTTGGAGAAAACGTGTTCCAGAGGAAGAACCAACACTCCGCATAAAATCAAATGGAAAAAAAAACAAACAAGCGTGTATTAGACTGGCTAATTACACCGCTATAATTACCCTAAAGGTAATCGACTCCACCAAATAAATCAGGCCATATAAACGGCGGTTGGAGAGAAGGGCGCGATACTTTCTTTTCCTAGTCTGCAGTATTTCCACGCATAAGTTCTTTCCTTTCTTACATGAAAAAAACCAAACGATGAAATCCAACGACCCCCTCCACAAGAGGTTAAATGGAGGAGGCGGAGCCTGACCTGCTGCACGTCCTGCTGGAAGACGCAGAGCTGCAGGCGCTGGTGCAGCCGGACCTTGCGGTGCTGCCAGATGTTCTCCAGCTGCCGCTGGTGGTGCAGCACCTCGTGGATGATGTCCAGCACGTGGTGCACTGCCTTGGAGTAGTTGGCGGAGGCGGTGAGGGAGTCGGCGCTGCCGGGGGTCAGCGGGCGCTGCAGCTTGTCTAGCAGGGCCTTACCATCCTGGCTGACCTGCACGGCGACATTACTGACTGTCAATTGCTAATAACACCTGAAACAATATTGATCTGCTAGCCAGGCTAACCATGCATATGGTACCTCAAAGTAAACCGCAGTAATGTACCTCAGAGTAAAGTGCAGTTTCCTAAGAGTAAACTGCAGTAATGTACCTCAGAGTAAAGTGCAGTTTCCTAAGAGTAAACTGCAGTAATGTACGGTACCTCAGAGGAAACTGCAGTAATGTACCACAGAGTAAAGTGCAGTTTCCTAAGAGTAAACTGCAGTAATGTACTGTACCTCAGAGGAAACTGCAGTAATGTACCACAGAGTAAAGTGCAGTTTCCTAAGAGTAAACTGCAGTAATGTACTGTACCTCAGAGGAAACTGCAGTAATGTACCACAGAGTAAAGTGCAGTTTCCTAAGAGTAAACTGCAGTAATGTACTGTACCTCAGAGGAAACTGCAGTTATGTACCACAGAGTAAAGTGCAGTTTCCTAAGAGTAAACTGCAGTAATGTACTGTACCTCAGAGGAAACTGCAGTAATGTACCACAGAGTAAAGTGCAGTTTCCTAAGAGTAAACTGCAGTAATGTACTGTACCTCAGAGGAAACTGCAGTAATGTACTGTATCTCAGAGTAAACTGCAGTAATGTACTGTACCTCAGAGTAAACTGCAGTAATGTACTGTAGCTCAGCGTAAACTGCTGTAATGTACCACAGAGTAAACTGCAGTAATATACTGTACCTCCGAGTACGCCGCAGTAATGTGCTCATACAGGCCCTGGTGGTGGTGGATGGCGTCCTCCAGGTCCTGCAGTTCTGAGGGCAGGTCCACCTCTCCACAGGCCTTACACCACGAGTCCACATTGTTCATGTACTGCGGGAGTGGGAGGGGGCACGTTAGTCAGCAGTACTTACAATGAGGAGGGGGTGTACCACTGACCATGTAACATGTGCTTAAATAAGAGTGTTAGCCGCGTTACGATTCATAATACATTACGCCAAATGCATGACAATACTGCGACTTTACTTAAAAACATGTGCAGACTAGATTTATAAACAACAACAACCTTGCTCCGATAAGTAGTTTGAGTTCATATGCCTTCTTTTGCAAACAAATACTGAAATGCAGTATAATAATAATCTTGCCCACGCTGAGAGGCAGCGCTAAGCCCGATAAAGAACAGGACAATGGGAAAGGTAAGCACTTGTGTTATTCATTTCACTCCAGTGCTCAACGACGGTAAACTGTTTGAAGAGCATTTTTAAAACCCGTGTGATAAACGAGGTCGGCCGATGGGGGAACAGATTGCCTCAGCGCTGCGGAACGGGCCTCGCGATGCTACCGTTCGGGCGCTGCGCGCATGTGACTCGGCCTGTACTTCGCACAGCCTATAGATCTGTTCCTCAGGGACCGACAAGAATAGGAAGAAAAGATAAAATGGCAGGAACATCAAAAGAAAACAAAGAAAAGCAACCCGTAAGCCTGCAGCTGGGAATACTGTACATCGAGAACACAGGCAGAAAAATTAAATAAAAATATGCTTGAGTCTCATTTTTATCACAGGTCTACACCCAACCCACCACACCCCCAGCCTAGGGCAGATCCCCCTGGTTGGCCGCTGCCTTCTGCCAATCAGAGGCCAGTATGCAGCACACACAGTGCTTTTA
>CM056396.1:12755451-12957497 GCA_029718625.1 Synaphobranchus kaupii | reverse complement strand
AGAATACTATTCTAAAATCATAACTGCATTACATGTCATTATTTACTTGCCTGAAAGACATCCCAGTCCAAGGTGAGTGTTCATGTCTTACAAATTATAATTGTACACAGCATAATATTTTACAGACATTCAGGCTAAACACATTTCCCAAGGGTGCATTCGCAGCATCACGCATGGGATTTGAACTGGCAACTCTGTAGAAAGCCAAAACCTCTTCTTCAGACTGAAGGAGAAGCATCTGCTCTATATAAACCAGGGGTCTTCAACCTTATCCCGCAAGGGCCGGTGTGGGTGCAGGCTTTTGTTCCAACCAAGCAGTTACACACCTGATTCTACTAATCAATCACTAGAGTCTTTGCTAAGGACCTTGATTAGTAGAATCAGGTGTATAACTGCTTGGTTGGAACAAAATCCTGCACCCACACCGGCCCTTGTGGATAAGGTTGAAGACCCCTGATATACACCCATACATTTCTCAAATGCACAGGTCCGTTTCAAAAAGCCATAGGATAAGGTTCTTCCTCACGCTCTCATATATTCATAAATACATTTTGAGAAGAGCAGACCATTCAGCCCATGCGGGCTCCTTGCTTATCTAAATAAAGAGTAACTAGCGCTGCATTGAGTCTGGACTTGAAATCTCAGAATGTTTGTTATATGAAATGTTGACTGCGCCAGTGCCAACTGTCGCTGGCAGGCTCGCAAGGCAGCACACGATAGGTTGTAGTACCAACCTGGGAAGGGAGGGTTGAAAAGGAGCAGCACTTGGCGACTGTGCGCGCCTGTCGGCAATCTCACAAATTGGCAGAGGACACTGCAGCTATGAGAGAGGCCTATGAATACAGTTGGCCCTTCCAAAACTGGGAGTAAAAAGACAGAGAAATCTGGGTTAAAATGAAGTTAAAACAAACAAAGTTCCCTCATGGGAAAATTAACGTTTTTCTAGTCTATAGGTGAAACAATCCATTCAAAGTCTTTATGACACACAACATCGAGAGGAGAGGCTTAGTTTGTGCACAGCTAAACACGATTACAGCAAAGGAGGCTGATTTAAAGCAGACTGGGATAGCGATTTATTTTTCCGAAACGACACAACTTTGGTATTAAGCAGTTCTCAAAAGGCTACGCGACAACATGGGAAAATGAATAATGCTGTGTTTTCCCCCCACTGAAACCAGTCATTCATCAGTGTGAGAGAAATCAAACTATGGGTTAATTCATCCCTGGAAATTTATGGAGCAGCTTGAATGGAGACAATGGCTGAGCTGCCAGGCTGACAGTCATGTTGACAGATACAAGCGTCTAAGTGGCTCCCACTAAAATATATGGGTTCTCTGGGGTTTTTCGTTCAGGCGCAGTCTTCTAATGAGCGCTAATGGAGGCTGAGACTTCGTTCTCACCGTCACACAAGGAAAATCGTAGAAAAAAAGAAAAGAGACCAGTGACATCCACACATTTTCTATGATTAGTGTCAGACAGATCCTAATATTCACATTTCAAAGAGACCAAAAGAAAACACGCAGTTCATGGTTTTTGACTCAGTGTATTGGAAGTTAGTCGATGGCCAGATTAGGGCCAACAATTAGAAAGCATGGCATGTTTTGAAATGAACAGGGACTTGTAATTTGTTTATAGGCCTCTGGATGCGTACAGCAGTGACAACTGGCACACATGGCCTTTGTTATCTAGTACCACATAGTGTCACTGAATGAAAAGACATAATAATAGTAGATAGGCAATGCATCTCTATGCCGTAACCCCCCTGTGTGTGAATTAATCACACGTAAGGTTTTGATATGGGAATATTGGGCTTCTTCCTATTCTCCTTTTTATTCTATCATGGTTATTCACATGGCATTATTTTCTATTTTAAATATTTACTTCTTGTTATAGGTATTTTGATTTATTGCGTAACTATAACTGGATGTTACATATAAAATAATAATCATTTTTTTCCAGGATGCTGAGTCTGAAATTAGAGGGTTCACGATATGTTACTCATGTTATGATAGAGAACCTTGTATAAGCCTGTTATTCAGGCATGTACATTATCAACAGGGATATGTGTTCATGTTTTCATGCGAGTATTTATACATATACGCTTATACAAGAGGGCATTTCGGTCTTTTTTGGGTATGTCCAAGAGTTTTTAAACATTTCTGGAACTTCATCAAACCCTAGGCCATATTTATTCTAGCTGCAAAGTGTTTTGGCCATAACTTTATAAAACAAAATGAAAAATGTCTTATCTGTTTGAAAATGTTTGAAATTAACTGCATGATCTTGTGTAATGATTTGGGGAAAATGTAACATTTGTTTTGTTATTGAGAGTTAAGGTCGAAGATTGAGGTTGGCTCAAGTTAAAGTACAAATGACACTGCCTTTTAATATTATAATACACTAGACTTGTCAAAGTATGTCACACTATTCAGGGTAATAACAATGTGTATAGATAATTGTTTTTTTTAATCACTGTAATGTAAGTGCTTTCACCCAGCCTGCACTGGGAGAAATTGTGGTCAACCTCCTGTAACCATGTTCATGTCGAGTCAATCTCAGAGCCATTAATTCTGCAGGGAGAGAAAGAGACAAAAATGGCTCAAGTTCAACAAATGAATCACAGGCATAGCCCCTGGAAGCAGAGTGTGATTACTGTGATAAATGTTGCGAACTGCTTACATTTTCAGGACTTCAATGACAAATTCTTCATTTTCCAGCCAGCCGTGGATGTCAATAACCGCTGGTGCCAGGGAGAAATGGAATAAGTACATAATTTAGGCTACAGACATCATAACCACAGCTGACGGGACAGTTGGAGGTTGGCTGGTCAGCGGGACCAGTTCCCGTCCAGTTTTCACGGGCTCCTAATTGGCTTCTGTTATCGCCTGTGATGATGTGCAATGAAAAAAAAAGATGATTATGCAAAACAAAACGTGTATTCATTTTTTTATTTTTTCACCAACTCTCTTTGTGACTGGTGAAAGTGTGCTCCCGAATAAACATCAAACAGCCCCATTACCCAATTATCCTGAGCCAAATCTGTGGTTTACACAGATTATTTTGAAAGCGTATGATTGTAAAAATACCACATCCCCCCCACCACCCCCCCCCCCCCCCCCCACCGACGAAAAAAACGCATTGCCGTCGCTGGATGAGGAGTGAGAAGGGGCAGAACGGGCTGTGATGTCATTGGATACCTGGCAACAGCAGCTGCTGGACTTAGCAGTCCCATAAAACCCAAAACTGCGTGACCCTGGCAACACCTGGAGATGTTCAAAGCGGACTGCACCTTGTTAAGCGCGGCAGAGGCGACGCAAAGAGCCCACAAGGACCCCGTGGGGAACGATTACAAACACTTCCAGTACACCTAAAACTCTAATTACAGAACACCTCATTTTCAATCGCTGCAGCATTATCAAATTTGTGCTGCATTATAATATTGAGTCGCCATTTTCGGCAACGTGCCTTGCGGTATTGTGCACCTTAAAAAGTCAGCTCTAGCATTTTAATTCTAATAAAAAAACTTAAAACTTAAAAAAAGAAAACTTGTTATTGTTTTCACTTGGCCAATCGTTCCACATAACAGTAATCTGTCTAAATGCCTATTATGGCAAGTGGAAAACTTCTTCACATCTCGGCTGAATAAATCATTCTCAGATGCGAATGATTCACTCAGTCACTCATCACTGATTACATCACGTTGCTCAAATCATGTCACTTCCCCAGACAAAAATTATTTTGGAAGCACTTATCTCAGTGGAATGCAGTTAGCAGTGTTCAAAGCTAAATATATGTCAGCTTTCTAATCGGAGCATAGCTCACGATAATGTCATCAACAGCACTAGCAATACATTTTATGTATTAAGAATCATGATTTGTCATTCTGTAGTAGATGTGCAGCCAATGTTCCTTCAGCATGCCCTATTGCATCTGATGTTGGCAGCTGAGTGGGGTCAGGCCTGGGCAAACACATGGACGGGGGGCCAAGTCCACCATCCAGCCTTTGGAGACCAACCAAATGCTCGGTAATGCATCCCAGTATCCACCCTGTTAATTTGCCTTGAAAGCCCCTCTGGAATAATGATAGTGATTTGAGCACACACAGGGGCTGTCAGACCAGTCCTGCATACCTGGCTGTTTCCGAACAGAGAAGGTCAAATAAGGAGAAAAGATTGATTACTGTAATTTGGAGCGATGTCCTGAGGCAACAGGGTTTTTTTACTCCCAGCAGAAAAATCCACCAATACATAGCAAAACACCTCCAAACCTCACTGGCTCCTCAATCCATTTGCCTCTATAGCTGCATTCATTAAAACATTTCTACAGTGTTATCGTCTCTGGACTGATGGTTGAATGCAATCAATAGAATCCCAGCGTGAGCCATATTGCATTTTACAAGCACAATGTGGCCTTGGATGGTTGAATTCAAAATCTCTACATCAATGCCTCACTAAATATTTAAGACATTTATGAATTTTTTTCAAGGGTGAAGAAATATTACTACTACTACTTTTTAAAATGCACAGAACATCCAGTCTGATTCCTGATATTATTCGCCACAAACTTTTTTCCCAAAGACCATAATGACTTGGGGAAAAATAAACACAGATGTCGGAGGGCAACCAATGTTCCATGCCTCCATCCAGATACATATTGAAGCCAGTCATCTTATAAATGGTGAGATTTTCTTTTGTTTATGTTCATTCTAGTTCTTTCTGTCTACTTAATTTTTCTGTGTAGGAAGGCAAAAGGACCATTTGAGGTAAGCACAATGGCTATTCCCTCCATTAAGTTCATTCAACAGTAGGGAGCCAGCTTATTTGGCCTGCTTCTATTTCGAGCCTGAAATCAATTAACAGTTGGTTTGCTAGATAATTATACCTAACCATTAAATATTAATTTGTTACTATTCACATTTTCTTTCAAGTTAAATATTAATATTTATTATTTATATGTTGTATTTCCATTCACGTACATCTGATTGTTGTAGCTGGCTTTACAAATAGTCTATTATCTAAATAACGTGTTCTATAAAGGAGTAAAATAGTTATAAAGTTGAGTGATTGTTCTTTTTTAAGAATTGGAAAAGGTAACGCTTTGAGGAATTCACAGAATACACCTGCATTATCAGTGGATACATTTTGTTTGGTGGATACAAGCAATTGTTTTACTTTGATATTTGAGCAACATAATCCTATACATAGCAAATAACAATATTATTCCAATTTTTGTTTTTAAATAGAAAGACTGAACTGTAGACGGTAACTTCAGTAATGCCTAATGCGTCAATTTGGCATTCAATAGACTGAAAATGATGTTCACATCACATCTACAGAAACAAATGTCTTGTTTGCCTGCACACCTCACCTGTGAAGTATGCGTGTTTGATAATGGCTCGAACACTCGATGACACAACCGCGCTGATTTTCTGTAGCTTCTGTAGCGCGTCACCTCCTTCTCAGAGGTTCTCCAGGGAATCGGATGTCATCAACAGCCATTCAGCATCCGCAGAGGTGCGAACACAGGAATGATTCACAATTGCGCCATTTTCACCACCTCCCCGGAAAACAATCCCTACTGATCTCACTTGAGCGAGAAAAAAAAAAAGGCTCGCCGAATGGAAACGCGGACAGGTGCCGCGGCGGCGTCTGGGAGCAAACAGATGTGGCTGATTTCTTGGCTTTATTTTTGGGAGACCTAAACATTTAACAGATTGTGATACTTGTCCCGGAATCTGGAACATGCTTTCATCTAAATTGTGACACTATTATGCGCATACCGGAGGCCTTGGAAAGGCACTGCAGATACAAAGGCCCCAGCCTCTTAATCCCCGGGAACGGCTAAAAGTGGTCATGCACCTGTGACTCTAATGAGACATTTATACCACGCGCAGCTCCCGATCAATTGCGTAGAGGAGGGGGAAGGGAAAGGGGGGGTGGGCGGAATGATAGTCCTTAGCCATTCCGATGTCTTATTTCTAGCTTCCAGGGGTCTTTAATAGGAAGTGGGAAAGCAGGCAGCCCGGAATGCTTTAAGGATGAGGGGGCTGAGGATATGAGCTCAGGGCTCACGGTGAAATTGGAATGCTTAAATGGCAGCCTTTTCATTCTCAAGTATAACAAGACCCTGGAGCGAACAAGTCCCGGAGACATTTTCCGATGACATGTTTTTTAAACCGATTTTTATCCACCGGTTCTTTTTACTTTTCTTTCTAATTTAGACTGACTAATGGTATTTGTAGGCCTGTCCCGTTGCCGTAGCGTCCTCTGTCGGTTTTTTGGAGAGCGCGGACCGACATGCCTCGTGTAACCGGTAGCCACCGCCTCTCTTCACCCTACAGTCCTCCAGCTGACCTGCGTAGTACATCTCAAACTGACGTCCTCAGGCAGAATCCAGCCACCTAATGGGGAGGCGCGGTTGACGGAAGACCTCTGTCAATCCTGCAGTAAACCTGGCTCCAGCCAGTACTGGAACAGTTGGGATTTGATTCCGGGCGACAATGCAGGTCACTGCTCCAGTGGCTGGGGCTTTGGCTGGGAGGGTCCCACATCATTCATCTGGAGCACTTCAAAAATATAACTGGCCCATCTGGCAAGGCCCCACATCGGCCCGGGTCATTCCTGCAAAACAACTGATCTGCCGATATCTCATGTTTTCACTTACACGTGTACGACCGACAGCAGCGGACTTGCTCTTGTGAGGTTTCAGCCAAACAATATATCAGACCGTTCCTACATTGAACAGCCTCTCACATATAATTTGACTTCATGATAGACGCATAGTCGAGATGGAAGAGAACACTGCAAGCACAAGCGCTGCCGTGGACGATACAAGATCAACAATTGCATCGTGGGTACAGCAGGCCCTGCTTGTTCAAAAGTCTTCTACAATGTACCTCACGCAGAGGTTCTGCAGTCTCCGTCCACCTTGCTGACAAGAACACATGGGTATAGCAGTGTTCACTAGCTGGACACACATGGGTATAGCAGTGTTCACTAGCCGGACACACATGGGTATAGCAGTGTTCACTAGCCGGACACACATGGGTATAGCGGTGTTCACTAGCCGGACACACATGGGTATCGCGGTGTTCATTAGCCAGACACACATGGGTATAGCAGTGTTCACTGGCCGGACACACATGGGTATAGCGGTGTTCACTAGCCGGACACACATGGGTATAGCGGTGTTCACTAGCCAGACACACATGGGTATAGCGGTGTTCATTAGCCAGACACACGTGGGGATAGCGGTGTTCACTGGCCGGACACACATGGGGATAGAGGTGTTCACTAGCCGGACACACATGGGTATAGCGGTGTTCATTGCTAGAGCCCGTTCGCATTTTCATGATCTGAAAGCACGTTTACATCCATCCCCCATTATTACATCCATATCCCCTTGCTATTTCCTTGCCAATGTCAGTTTTCCCTGGCGCTTGATACGTTACCTCCTACAGTACATCTTACTCTAATTTGCAGATGAATTCAGTCCGCCCCCTTTCAGGTTGAAAATCGTTTTCTCCTTATTTGATAGGCATGCAACAGGCCAGAATACAGCTACTAGCTGAGAGGAGGGCACACACACACAGACACACACACACACACACACACACACACACACACACTGTTTTCCAGAGCCGCTGTAAATGTGGAATCAAAAATAGGCCTTTCCTTAATGTGCATAATTCATCTGCTGAGATGATGCTTAGCAATTAGGATTCCTGTTGTGTGGGTTTCGAGAAGGAGTCTGGGATTTTCACATCTGCAGTGGCTGGAATGTTTTAGGGATGATGAGAAAATCAAAAATTCATCAGTGCTGTTGCCAGGCTGACAGGGCCAGGGGGTTAAGAAGGAGGCGGCCTTATCTCCCTGAGTCTGCTGTATGCATCTTTGGTGGAACATTTCCAGCTAAAGCTCCATTGTTAAGGCTAAGATCACATATTTATGTCAGCAGAAGAAAAAAAAAACTACCTAACAGGGAGCTCATGCAGATAATGGGAGTATAGAAATTAACCATTAAAAAAAGAAAACTGGGCAATTTGGTTATTTTTTTTATCCTTATTGCATGCAATAGTTTTTGCATTATTGATAGTTACACTTTGTGTATAATATGTAGTGTATAATGAAAGGAAGACAATGAAATTCTTCAGTCAAGATTCAAACATATCTGGTTAATCCCACTTCCAAAATGCTAGAAACTTCGTAAGATTACTGATCACTATAGGAATAGCCATTCCCCTTAGCACGGGAGCAAGCAAGTTATGTCAAATTTATCCTGTTGAGTAATTCTGGCAGTACCAAATGCATGTTGCTATTTACACATACAGTATAATACCGTTACTTCAATACACACATAGCCAAAAAGATTAATGACCAACATGTTTTTTTTGTTGTTGTTGTTGGAAGCAATTGCACTCACACATTTTTGCATCCTTTCAGGAATTTCACAAAGGAATAACATGAAGTAGCTGAACATGTTTCATGTTGTATGTTATGTATTTATGTACAGTATTTATGTATTTGCTGAGCACAGAACATATCTCCCCAAATTAAAGGGCACTGGTTACAAACATGCATAACAAGACATTGATGCATAGACACACAACATTGAACAATACAAGCAATTTGTCTACCTGTAAAACTTATTGCGGCAATTTATTCTAAGTAAATTTGTATGCTGGCTCATCATATTGAAGGTCATCCACTGTGGGTGAATTAAAAAAAATGAAATTCAATTAAATTAACCTACACGCACCTTGAGACGTTTGCAATTATTTTGGAAATTGGAATATGATACATGTATGTTCTTGCTAAATCCCCCTGGATGTCAATTGTGTATGGGTAAGAGGAAATCTTATGCAAAAACTAGGTGCTCTATGGGCTCCCTATGAATGCCCTGGGGCTAGAAAGAGAATTCATAAGAATCTGAATTATCATAGTTGGGCAGCCTTTCCGATCATTTTTAGGCCACATATATCAAAATCAGAAGTTGGGGACTTACCTGAGGGACTTGTGGGCTTTAATTGCTTAAGTTGTGTACTGCGGTTGCGGCTGTGAGCAAGGTCATCTATTTTAATGTCAAATAAATAAGTAATAAGATAAATAAATAAATATGGACATGTTTTCAAAACAAATATTTATTTTAGGTGTCCAAGTAATCGGGTAAAACATGTTTATTTTTCCCCTTTCTAGACAATTGAAATTAATATTTTTTGAGAAACTATCTTGAAAATGATAGTAAAATAAATAAATATTATATATAATATCTAATAATAATAATAAAATGGGTAATTGAAGCTCCATTTTATTTAGATATCAAGCACACAGACACAGAGTAACTAAGAAACATACCGACCTCCTACAAAAGCATACAAATTTACAATTTTGCACAACTATATTACAGCATAGCAACTTTGTGTTGTTGTGGGCACTACACAACAATAGGTCTGGTTGTAATGGAAACCATGTTGTAACCAAGCGAAACAAACAATACAGAATACACGTTCCTCAATGTAAAGCCTTCGCTCTAAGACACAGAGGTACGCTGGATGGGACCCAGAAGAGACAAGTGAATTAGTCATACTGCTTATGCATCTGTAAAAACATATGAAGAAAGAGCTCTGGAAGCCCTCGTGGAAACTGACTGCTTGGACACCAGTCCTTTTCAGCTCTGCTTTTGCCAGCTTGTCAGTCTGCACAAAAACTGTGTACATAATAGAAATGAGAGAACGAATATAACATGGGAAATTTTCTGTAGGCTCAACGGTTAATTCATCTTTGCGTTGCTCTTGGCAGAAAACTTGTGCTTTATACATTCCCATGAACTGGAAAAAGTTTTCTCCCCAGAAAAGAATTCGAGGAGCTTAAACTTTCTGGATGCTGTAGAACTCTCTGGAAACGAAGCCACAATAACACATCCCACATGCTGGCCTCCATACATCAGTTATTATCAGTGAGCACTGCCATATACGGTCGTGTGTTTAAGAGGTGTAATTAACACATCGTTGACATGCACTGTTAAATTACCACGCAAAGTGCTGTTTAGTCAGACAACATTCTCACCTAACAGTATAACCTCGTTCAAAGCATTATGTACCTAAAGGGCAAAAAAAAAGACAGACAACAGGGATTGCAGCGTCAGACTAGGTGCCGCGGAAACTAGGTTTGACTCAGCTGCCCGCTGCAAAGTAAACACGCGAGACAAATGCTGAATCTTAATGAGGAGGCTCCTTTGTTAGGTAGGCCGATGATCGCGGGCGGTCGAGACTCACAGCGCCGCCGCCACAGACGTCTACACCTGTGAAAGCGCGAGGAGAATGGGCGGCGCGGAGAATGGAGGCGGAGAGGAGGCGGGGATCACAGCGGGCCTGTCCGACCCCGGCTCAGTCAGCCTCGGGATCTGTCAGCCCTCGTGCAGGAGAGCTTCTCTGAGGATCACCGGGGCCACGAGGAATGAAACCCGTCTTCTCCGCGGCAGATTAGCGGGAGGATTGACAGCCGGCGGGCTCCGTCGGACGGGAGGGCAAGGAGAGGCATTACGCAGGCGTCTCTCGGCTGCCTTCGAGGCCCTCCCGAGGAATGCCTTTTCAGGTCTAATCGTACGGGAACGTTCTTTCCTTCCAACCTCGCCAAAGTTATGCAACGTCGAAGCAGCGGTATCAAAATATAGAAATAAAAGCGTCTGTTTGCTTTCCAGAGCAATGTCAGCTGAATTTCGCTTCTATCCTTTCAGGCGGGGCAAACGACTGATTCCAGCCAAATGTACAAATCACAGGCATACATGGAGATAGATGCACAGGGATTCAATCATCTCCATAGTTAATAATATGTATTTACTGCCATGCATATTTATAAATAATGCTCTGCAGAGCAGGTACAATATCCCTGTGAATGCCCAAGGAAGGCATGGCAGTGTGAGTACAATTGCACAAACATACAGTGAGGACCATAATTCATTGGACAGTGACACATTTTTTGTTGTTTTGGTTCTGTACTCTAGCACTTTGAGTTTGAAAGGATACAATGACAATGCGGTTAAAGTACAGACTGCAGTAATTTGAGGGTATTTTTATCCATATCGGATGAACTGTTTAGAAATGGGGGGGGACTATGTACAAAATGTTCTATAATTTCTAAATGGTTCATCCGATATGGATGAAAATACGCTCAGATTAAAGCTGGCAGTCTGCACTTCAACCACATTGTCATTGTATCCTTTCAAACTCAAAGTGCTCGAGTACAGAACCAAAATAACAAAAAATGTATCACTGTCCAATGAATTATGGTGCTCACTGTAGATTAGTTTACTCATTTGAAAAATTATAATATTGAGGTTCATGAAATTAATGAAACAACAGAGAAATCTCTGGACCTTTTCTTTCACCAGATGGTATTTTTCTCTTTACTCTGAAGCAATGCTAGGAAAAAGTGACTGTTTTCTTTAAGGCTATATATTATGAATTTAGTTATAATGTGACATGAGTAATACAAGCTTTGAAATCGCATGGCTCAGTGTGATAGCCATACATTAAGCTGATCTAAATCTGGCACGGTTACACGTCTCTCTCTCTCTCTCTCTCTCTCTCTCTGTCTCTCCCTCTCTCTCTCTCTCTCTCTCTCTCTCTCTCTCTCTCTCCCTCTCTCTCTCTCTCTCATTATGTGATAGAATCTGAATATGAGTAGCCCCTCCTCTCATGTCACAGTTTGATCTCTGGAACAGCCCGAACAGACATGACCCAAAGTTACACGCATCCCTTAGAAGCCGAGCATTACAGAAAATCTCCTGGGATATCATCCGACTGTGCCCTAATTATTTAATGGAGCACACAGGTTTTTATAACTTGACCAATTGCACATCATTCCCAAGGCTCCGAAGAGAAGGGGGATCGGTCCAAACTGGAAGGAACTTTCCACCCAGTGATTAAGTGCTATATCAAGCTGAACGCCTTTAGGGGCTCAGTAAGAGTTCCCTTAGTTCAACTGAGCAATTGTCTGCAGTGAAGGGAAGTAAAAGAAAAAAAAAAAAAAGGCCCCAGGTTTTCTCATTTCTCTGCCCTGCGCAACTCAAGCTCACAGACTCCGCCTGCTTTACTGCTCGCAGACGGAACAGGCGCAGCTGTGGGAATTGCATGGTTTTACAAGCGGCCTGTATTAATGGCTTTCAGATACCTACTGGATACCATCATGAATATTCCAACCCTGAGGGTCCAGCATTTCCCATAACTGGAAAAGTGGCGTACCTGGATGTATAATGCGCACTTCGGGCGGACGCAGTCAATGCACCTTTGTGGGCTGCAGTAGTGGGCTGGGGAAAGTGCAGAGAAACTGTTTAGCTTGCAGTTTCAGTGGCCTGCGTTTCTACTCAGCATCTCTAAGACCTCTGAATGTCCTTCAGGGACTGTGGCCAAGGGTACTTGTTTCATTGCAGTATGAACTCTGGTTCCTGGAATGCAGCATATGTTTCTATTTAGTCCTGGACCGCCGCCCATTTCTTTGGGCCTGAAAACTGTTCCAGTCCTGCTTCAGCCTTGCCCTGGTGATATTAAATCTTATGAGCAGTTTGTTTTTAGCAACACCCTTTCCTCATCTTTCATCTTCAGCAAGAAGCCCTGCTTAACAGAGACCACTGGGGCTAAAATATATATCTCGTGGTTTATGGAAAAGCTAATATTAGAAGGCAATGAAAAATATTTAAAGAGTACAGCCTTAAGGCCGAGTCTTGGTCTTCACTTTTTTGCAAACGTTCTCTGTCTATAAACACTCAAAGTGTGTACAATTTACCTCAGGGTTGTATTTGAAAAACTAGTTGAGTGTTAGCCACCAAAAACAGACTAGTAAATATCAATATAATTGTAAATGGATACTTTCCATGAGGTACAACAATCCATATACATTAAATGCATCTTGTCCAGAGTGACATGCAGAGTGGAGAACGTAAGTGTAACTGTCAGGAATACAAAAATGCAATATCACAGAGAAGGCACAGAGGTCAATTAATACTCAATTAGTGTAACGTTAACCTAACAAACAGCACATTTTATTGTAGCTAAAGAAAGTACCACTGGACAGATAACCTTTACCAAAGAAAGAAGTAGAAAGAGTAAGATTATCTAAAGGGGTTTATCTGAAGGTTATCTAAAGGGGATCAGTGAAGCCATGGTGCAATCTGATGAGGTGAATCTTAAGTGAGTGTCGGAATATGGCCAGGGTAGGGCAATGCCATTTCTTTTAGAAGTTAGTATGATGCCTTTATTCACCATTTTGCTGCATGAGACTGTAGATTTCGATATTTCCCATTTTCCATTCATACAGCTGTCTTCCTTATGATGAGTTATTTTTCCCTGGTGATCAGCGTTGGGCAAACACAAGATGTGACACATCAAAGGTAGGTAGAAATTTCACAATCCCTGAATCTGCTATAATGTCACATGCAGAGAAGAGCCTTGTATTAGGGGGTTATCATTAACGGTGTCACGAACGGTTCTCTTTGAACATCAGATAATCTTGAGTGAAAAGGCCAATTCCTCCCTCCCTTGGTCCGGTATGCATGCAGATAACAGATTTGTTATACTTTCTAATGAGGTGTGAGGCGTGAGGAGGGGGACCGAGTTCAGATGAAAACGAGTTGAAAATTGTTTCTCAAACCACTCGGGCTCCAGCTTGTTCGGCCCCAGTGATTTTAATAACGCGTCCAGGCTCTGTCGGTGGGGATACTTGTTGGGCCCTAATTCATGCTGATTGGTTTTGCCTCAGTGGGTCGAACGGAATGGGAATGGCAATCTCCCGCCTGGTGCGATTCCGTGGTTGACTATATTAAATGCAAATTTAAACTAAATTGTAAATCAGGGTGTTTTTTTTTTTTCTCCACGTCAATACTTCACTCCAAATGAGTAAGCACCAGCACTGTGACAATGTACACCTGCCTGGTAACTGGGCCCTTTGTATTAACAGTTAAGAGTTTAGAATTGTTTTTAATCGTGCCCTTTGTGCAGTTTATGTCAGTGCACATCTGAGCCTGACTACCTGGAAGGGAAGTGTAGTGCGAACTGTGGCGGAAATGTAGCGGAACTCCATAACGATAGGTTACATCACACCTAGGTGTTGCGAAACTGTGTCATGTCATGTAAGATGAGCACAGTATGCAACACCTAGATGGGCATATTGGTTATGATAACAAGCTGAAAAGCACTCAAACAAAACAGAAAAAGAGCAATGTTCACTTTCCTGATGCAAGCGTAATGTTCATGTGTCTGATGCTAGACACATATGCACACATTCCAAATTATGTTTTATTTTTAATGTGATAAACAATTTTTTTTGAAGCAGGGGCTTTCTCACACACGGTACTGGTCTCCCCGGCAGTTAAATTAATGAATGTCACAGAGCAGCAAGCAGTTTAAAACACTCACAGATGCCCCAGTCACTTAGCTGCCCTTGTCCAGCCTCTTTGATTAGTGCCAGACCACTGATGATCAATGCTCAACGTCTTTTCCTCTTGAACAACCCCCTCTCCAGCAAACCCTTTCAGAGGGAACTCCACTCCTGCTGGGTTTGGCCCCTGTGGGGCCACAGCTGCTCTGTGTCTGGGCCACATCCTCAGTTCCACACTGTTCCCCCCGCTCTTCCGAGAGAAGACAGAATCAATTATGAAATTTAACCGCCGTGTGATTAAAGCAAAACTATCATTGCTTTACTTCAGTCGCACGGTGCAGCCATTTTCTGTTTTCTTCATCAGTTTTTTCCCCTTTTTTTATGAGAGTCGGGGAACCTTCGCTGAACGAGGCACAGGCCTGCAGCTGGTGACCCCTCCGTAGGTCCTTTCCCATGAGCTGATCTTACTTTGAATTGGTTGGGGAGAGGGATCACAAGCGGACAGGATATACATATACTGTATATATTAGAGGAGCCCCCAGATCAGGAGAGAATGCACATCTCAGATTGCATTATATTGAAGAGGGATGACGAGGTAAAATATTTTTTATCAATTTGCATGTAAGGATATGTATAACAAAGACCTCCCTCCCTAGGCCAAATTTTATTAGAGGCCCCATTTTTTCCACGCAGAAATAATCACTTTAAAATAACAGAAGAAAATGTGTGCTGCGTTCAGATCGCGACAGTCTAACATTGTTCTGTGAGAGCGGTGCCTAATGACATCACTGCGTACCCCTGTCGGCCATTAACTCAGACTCAAAACAGAAGAGGCAGCACTTTTGTTAATGTGTACTTAACAATGCAGGATGGACACAACATTTTACGTGCGGGGGGGTCAGCTTCAATGAACTCTGCTGCCGGGTTTATGACTTTCTCTCTCAACGCGGAGGTCACTCTTCAAAATGCAGCGGGACATCTCGTAAAACACTCCGCTGCCAGGGTTTCTCTCTTGATTATTCAAGCTTGTTGCACGTGCACCGGTAATTACACCGAGCTCATTTCACGTTAAGATTTACTTGACCGATGTCAAGAGGAATTGTAAACTCTCAGACCATAACAAATGGTTTGAAAAGCCCTTGGATGTAGCATGTCAATATAAATCAACATGGTTCTGTCATTTAATTAAAAAAGTGGGGGGAAAAATATATAATATTTGGTCTCGTTTTACACTAGTCGTGCGGTAGGCGAGCATTAGCTACCTCAAAGATGAGTCCTTGGCTTCTCTTCTATTCTCCCTATATATCAAGTCCAAGTCACCGGACCACATGATAATATAGTGTGGCCTATATCTTACCCCTGTCATTCCTGCTAAATGCCTCTTTTGTTTATGCAGTTCATATGGAGAGGATTTATACTGTGTGATTTTCCCCTTATCCTCCCCCGGCAGCGTGTTTTTGCCTGTAGAGCTTTGCTGAACTGAGATCACAATAAAGTAGAGGTCCAACAAACATGTGTCATCCCTCGGCCTATCTAGTTTATCATGCTCCATGCGGAATGGAGTATGTTTGCACGTATACAATGGAAAGACACATAAAGAAGGTTATACAGCCCAATGTTCCAGCCTCATCCCATGATATTGCTAGACATAGCGACATTCGATGGCGACAATCTTTAAAGAAAGCGGGCTTTGCTCTTCGCTCGCTCTTCCCCGTGCTTTTGCGAACGCTCGCTCTTCCCCGTTTCCTGCAAAGGCGCAGATGAAAGGGACGCTCGTGACCGATGGGGGCATTACCGCGTAAATTTGTCGGCTCCATTGCTCCTCTGCCGCTGCAATTTTATAAATTAGCCGGGAGAGTTTGAGGTCGGGTCGGCTAAGTTAAGACCCGATGAAGTCACGCAAACTCCCATTTTGAAGGCTTAAGGAAACCTTTGCAACGCCGATTTACTTCCTGATAGCTGGAACAGCTGCATTGTTTGGTTCGCCGTTTAATCCTGAAAAATCGCTATCTAAAAATATAGGGAGATCTGTGGGAGTACTTCTGGGTACAGTATCTGGAGCTGAACATACAAACATTGCCATTCTTTTAACCATACCTAAACCACTCGAATCAGTCACTATGGCTGCTGGATCTTTTAAAGTTTATTTGTTTATGCATGTATTTATTTATCTATTAATCCCAAAGGTAGGCAATACAATTGCAATATAGATAGGTAATAAAATAGCCTTTCTCAGTTAATTATGTCACAATTATTGGAAGCTGTGTTACCTGCAGGGAACAGTTTTCTGCTGTAATCGTTTATGTATGCAAAAGCTAATCTGGGATACACTGCTGTAATTTATGCTGTATGTAATAATACTTTAGTAAAATGCAAAAATGGTGAAAGTGGTGAAACAAGATGATCAACATGCGATGAAACACAGGAGAATCAGGTTAAATAGAGCATCTAAAAAATGTCTAATCTTAAAAGAACACTGCTAGAAACCTTAGCGCAGTCTAAATTTTTACCATCAGATGCTGCAGCGTACACCTGGAAGCACCTTTTATCTAAAAAAAAACACAAAAAAAAAAAACCACTTCAGAAGAATCTAATTTCCCCTATAATTTTCTGCAATTTCCACAGTAACTCCATAACAGGTGAAACTTGTCAAATCATCCCAGGCTAAAGGTACCTTCAAAGTGAGTCGAACTATAAGCATCATATTAGGTTAAAAAGGGTTTAAAACAGCCCTCTACACTGCTTTTTCCCCAAATCCTTTTGAAATAGAGACTATGAAGTGCTGGTCTTTGAAGTAAGGGTAAATGGGATCCTTCTCATAATTAAATTGATTATGGTGGGGGGGGGGGGGGGGGGGGCACTTCCTGGTCTGTAATGCAGACATGATTTTTTTTTTTTAATGCTAAATAGACCTTTGATCTGATTTGCCCCCACCACATGCTAATGTGCTCAGAGAGAGAAGCAGATACATGAATGAAAGTTGGTTTGTATTTTGTATGGAGACCTAGCATGATGAAGCCAAGACGTGAACATCCCCAAAATAATTAACGAAACATGGCAAGGTTGCAGGTGAGCAGGTTATTTAAATGATTGATGAGTAGTCCGGAGCGTCACACATCGAAGGGCTGTGAAATGTTGCGTTTAGGACATTTGAATTCAGATTTTTTTAAAAGCATTTTGAGAAATCAGCTTGTGCAGTGTCCTGTACTGCAGAAGGCGCCAGCACAACATAGCCGAACGGGGGGGTGGAGAATAAGGGAGTTTTATATATATTCTGACCCAAACTGATGGGACAAATTTTTCAAAAACCAAATCAAATGGGCTCCTGGAAGGCCTCTGGCAAGGAGGTTTGAATGCCATCCTGATTTTGTCAGATAAAAGCCACAGAGGAGGCAGAGAAACACCCGGCAGGTTTTATTTCGCCGGGTGAGAGAGAGTTGAAATATTCTCCAGATGTCCTCAGCTCTTCAGATCTGAGCCCGAGAAAATGGGGTTGTGGGGGGGGGGGGGTGGACCATTTCAGAAACCTTTTAATGGCAGTTAGTGCTGCACCTAGCCAAGGAAATATGGGAAATGCACATGCCTGAGAAACACAGTACTGCGATTAAGATAACAGGGACATTATAGATAATAATAAATAAAAAAAAACATTTAAAATGCATAACTGTCGCTCAGTCGATTTTTTACAATTTTTTTATTTTGTTTTAGCTCGGCCAATAAAACTCTTTATTTATTTATTAAATAATTTATTTATCATATCTGTATAAAGTCTGTATCAGTCCTGTACATAACAGGAAGAACTGCATCAATAAGTTACAGAGTATGAAAGCTGACTCTGAATGTCTAAAAAAACGTTTGAGTTGAAATAACCATCTATCAGTCTACCTGTTAGTTTATCAGTCCATCAGTGACACTACAGTGTCAATCAGAGTTCCAACCACAGCTTACCTGGAATGATAACCATTCACTCCGATTGAAAAATACATCAGTGCTTGCCACAGACATTCACAATGCTGGAGCCCAGATCCACAGGAAGAACTGCATGATGGGACTGTCAAATGGGTGAATCAGTGACTCATTGGTTTGCAAGAATCATAATGTTTTGCGATGGAGAGTAATTTCATTACATTACATTACATTCTTTCATTACATTACATTACAGGCATTTAGCAGACGCTCTTATCCAGAGCGACTTACACAACCTTTTTGCTTTTAAAAAAAACCATATTATCCATTTATACAGCTGGATATATACTGAAGCGCTTCAGGTTAAGTACCTTGCTCAAGGGTACAACGGCAGTGACCTACCTGGGAATTAAACCTGCAACCTTTCGGTTACAAGGCCAGTTCCTTAACCATTATACTACATTGCCGCCCATGTCTTTCGATTTGATTCATCCAAGATGAGTGATTGACAGCACGTGTCACAGTAGCTCTGCTCCCCCTTGAAGAGAGGAGATTACAAAGCCTGACTTTCTCATTACTGAGAATAGAGGCAGGTGTGAAATACTGTGCTAATACAACACATCATAGTCTATTACACCTACACATCCTTAACCTAACTGGCCACACAAACCAATTTCATCTCGCGTTATCTGAGATTATATTGCCGAGAGAGCACCTCAAGAAATGGAGGCTTCCTCTTTTCTCTTATTCATTCACTTTTTGGGACCAAAAAAACAAGTTTCAATCCTGATGTCTTATATGCAAGCCCTGGAGAGCTTTAATCCCATAGGGAACACCTAACACTCAATCATAGCTGGGGTAATGGCTCCCTGTGTTTACTGTAACTACATTAGAAGTACCCACGCGTGGGTTTAGTGGACAAATTATGAACATATTATCGTAGCTTTCATCATTGGGCGATTTAGGTCGATAAAAATGGATGGATGTACATTACAGCAGATCATTTATTCATGCATGTATGAAGCTATTTAAATGCATTGCTATAGATCCCTACAGTGAGCAAAAACCCTGTCCATAATATGATGCTCTTCTCCTGACGTGAGCGTTTCTGTGAATTATGCCCTATTGCAGTTCTTAGCACTGTGTCAGGAAAGGGAAGTAGAAGAGTCTTTTTCTTTATAAACACAATTACATTTGCAGTATCAATTTATCTTGTCTGTTTTGTCCTGAGGTCTTCAAAGTAAACTACAGAGTATCAATGCTATGTAGTGTTGGCAATTAAATGTGACTTTCCCCTTCTAAGTTATCTAACTCAGAGGTCAATCGAGATTCCTTGATGCACCAATTAAGGTTTAACAATGAATAATAATTCAGTAAGAATTTTAATATGTAGAATTTAAGGTAATAGAAAAAAAACACGATTTATACCACAAATAGTTCACAAAAACATAGAGTGAATAATTATTTTGGGGAAAAAAAGTATATATATTATATAAATTATATAAATGATTTTGGAGTTTCAGACTTGCCAGTGCAGGTGGTCTGCTGCTGGGGTGGCAACATGGCTGGACAATGCCCTTCAGCTGCACACTGACCCTAGGAAAACTCTAGTGAACATGTTCACAGTCTCCGCTCATTCAAAGGCTTGTTGACTTAGGTTTCTGACTCGTCTAGCGCTTACGATGTAAAGCTAGACAAGTGCAATAGCTCCTATGCCACTTTAAAGTATTATCAGAGACCATGGTGTCACTCTCTGGTCTAATTCCAAAATAGTTTTCCTCATCTGCTTATAAAGTTCCTTTCCACATCTAAACCCTTCTTGATCATCCCACTGTATGTCCAGTTTGAACATTTATTGTGTATCCTGGTCTTCATGTACGCATTTCTACAACCCATCAGTGTTTTCTCAATGTCTGAAAGACCCAGGCTGTCTCAAAACAAATGCTTATTTGTAAATGTAGCTCATCATCCAGGCTTCAATGGGAAACTGTTACTGTTGCTACAGTACATTTGGGGTTACTATGCTGCCTAGGAATAAGGGAAACAGAAAGACTGGGCTCGGTTCGGAATTCTACTGAAAATTTTTACAAAAGAAAGGATGCTAGCCGAGCAACACCTGCTGAGTGTTGCTACGCAACGTTGGCCTGCCTCTGCCCCCCAAGGCCTTTTCTCTCCCAATTAAGATTTTAGGAGAGATTCCAACTGGGACCACTATTGTGAAATCAAATGCATTTTTGAAGCGGGGATAATTCCCTCTTCCTTTATTTGTCTTTCTTTGAATATGAACTTTAGGGGAAAAAAATTTTGCGCTCTTTATGTTTAAAAAAAAGAAAAGAAAAGAAAGCAACGAACAGAAACAGACAGAAATTCACAGTGTTTTATAAAGCCAGTTTTTATAAAGTCGCTCAGACTCAAACGCATGACTGACTTATTGAATTATTTTTTTTTTTTTTTGAACATTTTATTTGCTGAACATGAAAACCCCAAATGATAATCAAGTTAATGCCCAAGTGCTCAATAGCACAATTGATATGTAAAAATCCACCCAATGTACAAACTATATATATACTGAGGGTTAACTATTCAATAATCCTATCATTTGTTTTCACAGCACCCTCTATCACACACACACACACACACACACACACACACACACACACACACACACACACACACACACACACACACACACACACACACACACACACACACACACACACACAATAAGCAATTCGCAGTCAAACAGATTAAATAAATTTAATACAATTTACCCCATGTTCTCCCAATTTCCATTTTTTGTGTTCACACTCATTGCTGCCACCTCTTCTGTCAATGGGCTGTGACAAGCCACTGGCCTCCTCCAAAACCAGGACTGCCAACCCACAGTTTTTTCTGCAGTCCACCATTTTAGCTCACACACATTCAGTTGGGGGGGGGGGGGGGGGGGGGGGGCTCATGTGCGGCTTGTGCAGGCAAACTCTGGGGGCCACCGGTGCTTTGTGAGACATGAATAAGAAGTTGTGTAAGTCGCTTTGGATAAGAGCGTCTGCTAAATGCCTGTAATGTAATGTAATGTAATGGTTGTCCCACTGATGGATATCCTTCCCTATAGCCAGCACTAGCACGGTGCCGATTCCATGACAGACTACGGGGCCCGTCTATGTGCTATAAATGTGCCGAAGCAGGACAAGCCCCCTGGTCACAATCTTTTTCAAATGTTACGCGCAAAACGTATGTCTGCAACTATTAATTATGAACCTTGGAAATTATAAATACAGTTGTAGTTCATTTCAACCTTTCAAGTATTTGGAATCTGCATATGCACCAATTTCAATTCCCTGAGCGGAATACCCAGCTAGGCTCCTGGAAGTAGTTCTGACACACTGGCTGTAGGGGTGTAACTTAATTAGAGGTGATGATTTATAATAAAAAATAGAGCGTGAGGTTTTTGGCGTGTCTTCGCACATTGATCTGGGACATTGTTTGGAAACCACCAAGCACTACACCTATTAGACATTTTATTATAGAATATTTTCATGTTTTAATATTTGTGTGCAGGTCAGAGGAGGACAATCCATTGAAGAATATTTTCTTGGTGATAAAATAAAATATACGACAGTACAGAAACAATACTGTCTGAATGATGCAGTCACAAATGGGCTCAGACCAGCCTCTGGTGTCTTTTGTTGGCATGGTGTTTTCATGCTGTGCAGACTAGCACTGTTTAGGGAATATGCTAGTTTTAACACATTCAAATGTAAAGAAGGGGACTTTGCTGCATACTAATGAAGTTCATTTACCCTGTGTGAACTCATTCTGGGATATATATCATTTTTGTTATTCTCTTGGTTCTTTTTACAAGGTGAATGAAGCATATATTGCAGACTTGAGAAGTTGGGACAATGGGGGAATTGAAATGCTCAAATCTGCTATATATTACACACACATTACTGCGAACAAGCTGGGTTTCTATTGGCAAGGCTGCACAGAAGTGATGTATAACATAAATGTTCCGACCGGGAATTAAGCCATGACCCAAGGTGTAGGGTCGAGAGACAAAACTTCCAAAACAAACCATGTACCATACAGTATAATTTAGTCACCTTAAAGCACACGTACACAAAGGCACACACGCACACACACACACACACACACACACACACACACACACACACACACACACACACACACACACACATTATATGGCAAGGAACCCAGTTTTCAGATATATGAGCTGCTGCAAAAATGGAAATCGTACTACACGTTCCTCAGTTAAAAACCTAAATGAAATAACATAACTCCTTGAATTGACTTACGTATAGTATTGTTACTCTCCAGATAACATATTCAGGAAAACGTCTGTAGGACTGACCTAAAAAACATATACAGTATATTTTGCAATCGTATGGAACTGTCAAATTAATCATATTTTCTATCTGGTGGTATGGAGGTGGCAAGTGAAGAATATACACTTCTTTTAAAATTATGAATCAGAAAACTTTTACATGTTCGGAAAGCATAGCTCACGTCACCTACCTTAGTCCATGTGTGAATCACGGCGCTACGCCCCGTTGCCTTTCATTAGGAGAGAGACGAGCGGCTCAGTCCAATCGCACATCATCTGTCTGCTACGGCTCATGGGCCTGCCTGTCAACGGTCACTCCAGCACAGACACACTAAATTAGACACTCTGTCACCGAGCGCTTCTCAGGGGAGACAGCTTCTCTTTTTTTAGGGGTGTGGGGGGGGGGGGGGTGTAGGGCTTTTTTTAATCCTATAGGCCTTCAATCACCCCCTGCTTCACTTCATATAAACCCTTCACAGCCTTGGGAGTGGAGGGAATCGACAAAAGAGACAGAATTACGCCTCTTTGCTCCCCCCGCCCTCCATGCCGGTGCTGGTGAGGAGCGCGTCTCTGGCAAATTCCGTGACGCCATACGCCAAAGGCCCACTTCACCCGTGTTACGCCAGCTCAAAGTTCTCCCCTCAAGTGGCTGGTAGCAATGTGTTACCTTTTTTTTTAATGGTTTATCAATCCATTATAATCCATTCTTTAAAAGCTGGAAAAAGAGGTGAGTGCAATGTGCTCCATTAGACTTCACTGGAGTAATGATCTGGCTAACCTGCACATCACATAAATATAAAAACATCTTTAATAATGTTTAAATTGTGCAATGCTGCTGAGCTGAAGATGTCATTGACTACTGATGCGACTGATGCACTACCAGAAGGTTGAAACGTATGCTGAAAACATATGGCAGGTCTGTACCAATGATGCAGAGCAGACATGGACATATTATTCTTCATTAGTATTTATTTTCAGGAAAGTCGTGTTCCTAATGTGTTTATTATTTAACAGTATTAAAGTTTTATTAAAGTATTGTGCCAAGAACTGTAGGTTACATGGTGTTTGCAGAGGGAATATAACAAATTGATAAATAAATAAATAAATATGAAGAGGAATCTCAGAGACAATTGTGAGCAAAATAAGTGAGGATTAATACCAGGAAAAAATACAAAATGGTGGGATAGAAACAAACAAACTCGCAGATGAATATCCAAACGTTTACTCCATACATCCTGGGACTCTTAGATGTCAAAGAGAGCCGTATCAAATCTATAGAAAATGCAAACTCATGCAAGAAGATGAAAACAATTTGACAAATACAGATTCTGCTCTTATCGAGACTCACACAAATGTGTGTCAGGGGAAGGTGCCACGTTGCCTTTTGACCTGACAAATCAAACTTCTTTTTCACTCAACAGCATTCTAGATTCAAGGGAGTCCTTTGGGAAGCTGTGTTCAGTAGTAATCCAGATAGCAAGGCGTGGTCGCATATGGGGTGTATGTATCTACAAAAATAAAAGGTGTGCCATCACTTCCCCTGAATAAAATGCAAGTCAAGATAAATTGGGGTAGATTGCATCCACTTGAATGATCGTCACACTTGGTAATGAGCTGTTTTGACATGCCCATTCTGACTTGACTTCTAAAATGGCTAAAATGTACACCTCCATGAAATGGGTTCATATACAGTACTATGCAAAAGTCTTAGGCACATGTAAAGAAAATCCGTAAGGCGAAAATCCTTTAAAAAATAATTAAATTAAAAGTTTCTAAATATCAAACAATTGACTATAAAGAACAGTAAACAATAAAAAACAGAATCAAATCAATATTTGGTGTGACCACCCTTTCCCTTTAAAACAGCATCAACTCTCTTCGGTACACTGTTGTTCAGTTTTATAAGAAAATCAGCTGGTAGAGAACTTGCCATTTTGGAGAAATTGCCAACTTCTGCAGACTTTGGCTGTCTCGCTTGCTTCTGTCTGTCCAGGTAATCCCAGCCAGCCTCGGTGATGTTGAGAACAGGCCTCTGTGGAGACCATACCATCTGTTGCAGAACTCCTTGTTCTTCTTTTCTCTGACGAAAGTTCAATTAAGTTTTTGGAAAATCAATGTTTGGAAATCTACAATTTGCTCTTTTCTATCTAAGAAAAAATCTACATAAAAAATCTAGGGTGCCTAAGACATTTGCACGGTACTGTATATTGAAACAACATATACCTTTTCAGCAGAATGAAATTGACACCTGTAAAATTATTATACATGATAAGTCATTATTACTCAGTGGTGCCCCACGCTGGTCGAGGAGAAGCATTGTCTTTTTTCTCTGAGTCCTTCTTGCGAACAGAGACATAAATAGGTCAGACAAGCATTTCAAATGACTGCACGGTCTGCTAACCTGTCTCTCCGCCGTGCCCCATAATAACCTCAATTGCCCAGTGACACAATGACATACTGCCCTGTTTGAGAGCGCTAAAACCGGGCTCCATTATTCCGCATGGACCCCCCCGGCTGACGGGCCGCGGGGAACGCGACGAGGAGCTGGCATCAATCAAGCGGCCGTTTGGGGTCTTCCTGCACCGGGGCTGGCCTTTTCATTAACGACCCCGCCATTTTGAAGGGACATACAAACAAAGGGCTACCACGCTTTGCCCTGTTTGACCCGCAAAACGCGCGCTGGCCACCTGCAGCCAGGTCAAAGGCTCCGGAATAATTTGGCTTTTGAAACACCAACGTGGTGCTGTGAGGAGTGAGGCTCCAGCCCGCAGGCCCTGACTGGTAAACAATACATTTTAATGGCGGTAGAGAGAAATGTTCATGGAAGCCTTGTCTAACATTTAAGAGATGGCATAGAAAAGTTTAGGGAGAACTAGGACTTACCTCGCCGCCATTTTGTTTATTTTTTATCTGGAATGCACACGTCCGGCTCCAGGCCTAAACCTCTTTCAGTCCGCCGCTCCCTCTAAATCTGTGACCCCGTGGTGCATGCTGAACAAAACAGACTTCTGCCTTGTTGACAGCTCTGTCAACTGTCTGCCTTGTTACGCCAGAGGCAGTACAGTACAGTGGATTTCTTCAGCAGCCATAGTTTCTGTCTGGTTTCAGATAGACATGAACAAGGTTGTTTTGTTTGTATTTGTTGCACCGAAAACAGACAATTTCAAGAGACATTTACGCAGTGGTATGTAATCAAATCAGCGCAAACAAGATTAAGTTACACATACTCTTATTTACCAACAGTACCTTCAGAAAAAGGAAAAAGGCATTCTGTCAAATGTAAGTAAAATAATTCACTTTTTTCTGTATTTACAATACAGTGCCTTATACGCATACAGAAATGATATGGAGCAATATACAGTATCATACTTTCTAGGCCTATATGATGTATGGGCAGATTAACCCATGTAAAATACAAGAGCAGTTTCAGGTTCCATTTTCAAGGGAAAACATGTACATTTGCTTGATGGTAGATGAACAATACACACTGGGAAGCTCATCGTCCCTCATTGCAAAGGCGTTTCGACAGAAACTCAAAAACAGCAGAATGCTAATATGCTACACAACATAAGGCAAATTGGCATTTAGCCCAGTCCCTGTTGGAGTGCCTTTGCACCCATGTATGATGTGCAGGAAGTGTGTAACCAAATAATTAATTGCTTGCATAGTAAAATAGTCTCTCTCTCTCTCTCTCTCTCTCTACACACATTTAAATGTATAATTGTGGGCACATTCAGCGTTTTTATTGAATATACAGTGAACACCATAATTCATTGGACAGTGACACATGTTCTGTTATTTTGGTTCTGTGAGTTTGAATGGCAGCAGAGTGATGGTTTGAAGCTCGTTTGATACCTCAGACCCTTGATGACTTACAGCCATTTCGTATCCATACATAATACAGCTAAATCTAGTCCCACCCCCCAATTCCCATAGAGATCCATTAAAATGCAGAGAAGTTGTAGTATCGCTGGTAAGAGTATCAGAAAATAAGATAGCAAGAGTCTTTTGATGTTGTTGGGTCACAGACATCAGGAAGTAATGGCATGCGAAAGGATATGCGACCACATATAAAAAAATACTACTTTAATCTACATTATGTGAAACTGTCCAATATTTTTTTATGCCCAAAAATGGGGGGGGGGGGGGACTATGTACAAAAGGTTTTATAATTTCTAAACGGTCCATCCGATATGGATGAGAATACCCTCAGATTAAAGCTGACAGTCTGCACTTCCACTTCATTGTCATTGTATCCTATCAAACTCAAAATGCTAGAGTACAGAATCAAAATAACAAAAAATGTGTCCCTGTTCAATGAATTATGGTGCTCACTGTATCTGTGCATGCCTCTCATGTTTACTAATAAAGTTTCCTCAGTTATTTTTAATTCAGTGACTAGACTTTATATGCAACAACATGGATGATTTATTTATGTAATATAACATAATCCTTTCCAATAATGGTCATGGGTGATAAGCATTTTGTTGTCTGTGATGGACCTAGTCTGGCAGTGAAGTGTTTGCCATACTCTTGTCAGACGGACATTGCCTGTCTAAAACGCATCGATAAAATACAAAACGCAGAGCGCAGCTTATTGATTTCAGAAGTGAAGATTTATTTAAATCCTCCAATGCTGCCTCGAGAAGACCGCACAGGTCGAAACTCGCTGTGCGCTTGCTTTGAGGGCATGTACAAAAAGGAAAAAAAAGCCTCTTTGAGCTGAGAAACATCTCGGAGTGCTGCAAAGTGAGAGACACATGGGGGGTATGCATAAATCTTCACTTGTGTAATCCACAGGATCACTTTACCAAACCTCAAACACGTCAAAAAGCTTTCAGCAGCATTACCTCACTGAAATATGACCCCAAACTTATCGTTCCATAAAGAGCACTTCTACCCCTGAAAGCAAGAGCGAGTCTGCAGATGACCCTTAATGCCATACATCAGGGTTTCTCGGTGAAGGCCGCAGCACCTACGGGCTTTCGTTCTAGCAGGATACTTTGCCACCTATGTCGAATGCTTGTCTTCATGGTAGCAATTTAGCTGCCTTGTTTTGAGAGTGTTAGTGATTTTAAAAGAGGGGGACACCTGCTGGATTGCCAAGCAGCACTAATTCAACCAAAACATTTTTTATTAGAGTTCAGGCATGTTTCTCATATAATACAAGTGTACATAAGATACACAAATACAGTGGGTGTATGTGTGTGTGTGTGTGTGTGTGTGTGTGTGTGCGTGTGTGTGTGTGTGTGTGTGTGTGTGTGTGTGGTGGAGGGAGGGGGGGGGGGGGGTTGTATGTTATTTAAAAAAGTTATATGAAGATGTTTGCAAAGAGCAAGGATGTTTTAAATATTAAATTGACACAAAAAACCTCCCGGTGTTTAAAACGGTTGAAAATGTATTAATTATATGTTGCATATGTAAGCCAGTCACGCTAATCTCCATCTGTTTGGTTGTTCACACTTGCCGCCTCAGTATCAAACTAAGTTTTTTTTTTTCCTGCAGTATTTGTTAAGTTGAATATTCATAGCAAAGAAACAGTCCCGATATTGATCCGCCAGTAAAACTACAATTCCTATGCTACCATGTTAGGTTGTTAGTAGCAGCACAGATTAATTGAAGTATGACAATGATTTAAATAATAATCTTTCACTTATATTGTATAATTTAACAGTCAGGTACAACTGATGAATGATACATTCTGATGTCAGACTAGAATTCATTGAGCATGCATGAGTGGCTTATATTAAGCCATGGATATTATGATGCAGAGTATCAGTGTGCAATACTTTTTACATTCAATCAAATGTCCTTTTTCTGTACCTCTTCCACATATTGGCCATTCCTAAGCATAGAATACCTGGTTTATTCATTGGTAAATACAAATAAAAACATATAAAAGGCAGAGCCTAACAGAAATGATTCCCAATACTGGCACTGCAGGACCACAGTTCAGTAGATATTGCTGCTCTAACTGCAAATCGATAGCACTCATACTTAGTTATTAAGGCAGTGGAACTCATTCCTGGTCCCAGAGAGCCACGGGTCTGCTGGTTTTCACAAAGCAGGATTACCGAGTTAGCCGGATAACTGCACTGAGTAAAACCCGACACAGTCTTTTTTTACTTCAGTCCATGTTCCAGACGTGGGAGGGGTCTGGTATTTACTCAGTGCAGTTATCCAGCTAACTCAGCAATCCTGCTTTGTGAAATACCCCCTAGGTTTGAAAGGGACCACCTGAGTCCACCAAGGTAATAATAGGCGGACGGAGGTGGTTCAGGGATGGATTGATTGTAAGGGTCACTTCCTATGTACGCAGACTTTATAATTCAATTGATTTGAATTGAGTTGCATGACAGATTTTGAGATTTCCATGACTAAAATGTGACTAAATTGATTACGGAACAATCACAGCACACATGTTTATCCGGGGCAACTATGGCTCTAATCTCAATGGGAAAATAAGGAGTATAGCACCTTTTGTGTTTACAAAGTAAATGCATATGTTTATCTAATGTTTTAACAAAGACTGCCCTTGAGACCGGATGAAAATACATCACTGTGTACATGAACTTAAAAGCCATACCCATATTTGTTTGAGTACACATTGTTTCACAATTTGCACTTCCTGCATGGGTTAAAAGCTTTAGTGGAACTCTGCTAAATGTACATCCATGTTGACGAAAGGTGCTCCACTTCTTCCTTTGATATAAATGTTTGCCTGCTTAGAGAGGTTATACATTTGTTTTAAATGGGGCCGTTTTCATGGTCGTTGCTCCTTGCCATGCCACAATAGCAGTATGCCACCTGAGATGTGACCCCACGACCACGTATAAAGAATCCTATGCCCTGTCCACTGCTTCACAACACAGCCCTCTCTGCTTCACTTATCCTTTATAGAAAGGTATCATGAAATGTATTCAATGTATCCAATGTATTCAACTTTTTGCATTTTTCTACACATATGTATTTCAAACAATTTTATAGCATATAGAATGCCCGCTTTGGTACAGTATCTGTACATGACATGCAGTGCCCTCCACAATTATTGGCACCCCTGGTAAAGATGAGTAAAAAGGGTTATAAAAAATCCACCTTTAGGTGAATTAGCTTAATCTCAGACTGAAAAAATGAGAAAAAACCAACCTTTAGTTGAAATAAATTTATTCTGCGAAAAAAAATCCCTCATAAAGAAATAATTATTTTTAACAAAACCACGTGTGCCACAATTATTGGCACCCCTAGAAATTAGTTTGAACAAAATGTAAATGCATTTTTTCCATTTATATTTTAAAGTTGATCAGAGTGTTTAGGAACCTTGAAGCAGTAATCCATGACTTCCTGTTTCACGGGGGTATAAATATGAGGTGACACAGAGGCTATATTCCCTGGAGAATTACAGAAGAAAGTAGAATTTTGGGGTTATCAAGTCTCCAAAACTACCATTAGACGTCACACCCATGCCAACAAATTATTTGGAAGGCATGCCAGAAAAAAGCCTTTCCTGTCATTTCACCACAAATGTAAGCGCCTGGAGTTTGTTAAACGCTACTGGAACTTTGACTGGAACCATGTTCTATGGTCAGATGAAACGAAAATTGAGCTTTTCGACAACCAACACTCAAGGTGGATTTGGCGTAAAAAGAAGGATGGCTATACCGAAAATAACCTGATCCCCACTGTTAAGGTTCCGTGATGTTATGGGGCTGTTTTTCCTTCAAAGGCCCTGGGAACCTTGTTAGGGTACATGCCATCATGAACTCCATGAAATACCAGGAAATTTTAAATCTGAATCTGGCTGCCTCTGCCAGGAAACTAAAACTAGGTCGTCGTCGGATCTTCCAGCAGGACAATGATCCAAAACATACGTCCAAATCAACACAAAAATGGTTAACTGAACACAAAATCAAGCTTCTGCCATGGCCATCTCAGTCCCCTGACCTAAACCCCATTGAAAATATGTGGGCTGAGCTGAAGAGGAGAGTGCACAAGAGAGGACCTAGGACTCTGGATGATCTGGAGAGATTATGTAAAGAGGAATTGTCTCAGATTCCTTGCTCTGTATTCTCCAACCTTATTAGAGGCTGTTTTACTGGGAAAGGGAGGTTGTACAAATAATTAAATGCAGGGGCGCCAATAATTGTGGCACACGTGGTCTTGTTAAAAATAATTATTTCTTGATGAGGGATTTTTTTTCTCAGAATAAATTTACTTCAATTAAAGGTTGGATTTTTCTCATTTGTTCAGTGTGAGATTAAGCTAATTCACCAAATGGTGAATTTTTTATAACCCTTTTTACTCATCTTTACCAGGGGTGCCAATAATTGTGGAGGGCACCGTAGCTCTATTTTCTGAATTTTATCATGCATAGTTGTCTGGATTGCCTGGGTTACAGCCAGGGAATTCAAATTAAAGGCTGCTGACATTTAGCTTGCCGGGGGCCCTTTATTCAGATTTACAGGTGATTTTCATCTATTAATATGGCCACGTTTCACATAGCTATCTTCCATAAAAAAATACCCCCTCTTTTCCCCATGGTTACATTGGAATTTTGGAGGTGGCCTCTGGACATCCGTCAGTGGACTCAATCTTGTTTATGTATGGTCAAATTTCAGGTTGAAGGTGTCTACTAGTGGCTTTTTTTTGAAGTGTCAAGAGTTGACAATTATGGGAAAAAAATACATTTGCTGTTGAGGATGCCATCACACAAAAGGTTATACTATTCTAACAGACTGTAAACCCTCCCCAAAATTACCCCAAATAACAATTAATCCCACGCTTTAGAAAAAATAGGTATTTAATGAACAACCATATGGACTTTAGATGTGTGTCTCAGGTGCAGTAATGCACTCAGCTTGCAATTCAATCCTTCCCCTTCACAAGCGTAAATGGATGAATGGTTATCAGTTTAACAATTAAGGGCCTGATTTACGAAGGCGTTTCGACGTTGATTGGTGCAAAACAAATACCATGACGAATCATTTGTCATGTTATTGGTTTTGCGTGTGCTAAAAGGGTTTGCACACACTAAAGGTCTTAGTAAATCAGGCCCTATAGGTGCAAAAAAAAAAAAAACATTCTTCACAAGTCACAATTGAAACTACTGTAGTGGTAATAGTCAACCAATCTCAATTACTATTAGTATTACTATTTTCCATGGAATGATACATAACTGAAACTAATCTCAGATATTATGATGTTAAGCTTCAATGTGTTTCCTCCGATACATACTTATAAATCTATCGAGAACTGTGTTGTTGACTATAGGTATGACTATAGGTATTTGAAACAGTCCTTAAAATTACTCATAGTTGATTAATAAGCACAGTCCAATTTATTGGGTCGTCATTGTGGATGACAGTTACAAAAAAAGCGAATGATTCAGATGGCATCTTGTTTGTCTGCTCACCAACAGCTTTCAGGGCATTCTTCCAGAAAGAAATTGGAACGGTAACCTGAGGTCCAAGTCTGATCCCAGCTGTGCACTAATGCAATGTGCAAGGCCCAGCCAGAATTGTCCCTTTTCTCCAGACATGGTACCAAGAAATACCATCAGGGTGGACTGACGGAGCAGCTGTCAAGTGAAAGCAAAGGAGAAGGCCTGCAGGCAAAAACCAGGCCAATATTTATCTCCAGTTAAATAAAACACCCACTGCATGTGGCACACGAGCAAAGGGCTATTCTGAAACGTTCAAATATCCGAGTCATCCAAACATTAACATTTTCAGCTGCTGTCCGAAGTTAAGTTGCTTTATCCATTTTTCTGACCTCAAATCAGTGCTCAAAAGCTGGATTATCTACAGATGAATTCCATCATGCACTATGCACCAAATGTGAGCTGTGCTTTGAAACAGATGTCAGCTACCTACAGGGTGTGCACGCCTGCATTCGCTAAGATGCCCTCATCCGAAACTACGCTGAAGATGTCATCAGTGTGTGTGAATGGCAATCCTTTCCAGGACTGCAAAACTCATGTCATGTGACATGAAGCCCAATGCAGATCCAAAGAATAATCCAGATACCATTTTGGATAACACTTTCTGTATCCATGGTTATTCACTTCAAAATGGCAGCCGATGGGGGAGAGAGAACAGGAATGAAGGAAAGGCGGAACTAAGGCTCACCAGCTCTCATGACGGACATCATCGGCGCCGTGAACCCATTTAAAAATGCATCGGGACGCAGAGCTAATTTAAGGCACCGAATCGCTCTGCGTGGGTTAATGACCCCTCTAGAGTGTGATTGGCTGATCATTTGAAAGACATTAACCCTCTAAGGACCGCCAGGAAATTCGGAAATGTCAACAGACCGCAACAGCAACCACGCATGGATGATACAACATGACAGAGAGGGAACAAAGAAAGGCCGTAAGCCGAAATTTGGAACTCCCTTAAGCAAAGTTCGCTCTGCGGTCTGGTTATCTGACCTGAAATGAAAAATGGACAGCCCGTGCATGTACAAGAAGGGGTTGTTTTTTTTATTCAAAAAAGGACCTAAATCGTATTTCTCTTTCAAGCGTTTCCCTTCTCCGAAAATGTGTTTTACAATAAAGATCAGTACAGTGAACATTCCGGGACCTGACAGTCAATGGGATTTCAGTGACAACCTTTGAAGCATGTCCCTGTGTGATGTAAATGGCAACACACACACACACACACACACACACACACACAAGTAAGTGCGCAGACACACATGCACGTATGCGCATCGGTATGCTGTAGGCGATCCAAGACAGGCGGGGATCCTGTCGTAGTCATCCCGCGGTAAATTAACTACTGTTACGCATCCTCCAATAGGCAGATCCAGCGGAGCACAAGGAGAGCCTGTACCAGGGCTGCCTTCTCTCTCTCTCGCTCAGTAAATTATGCCCCGACAGTGAGTGAGGACAGAGCAAGGAAACGCATTGGACAGCAGTATTTCTTCCACATGCCTTTTTTTGTCATCCGTAACTTAGCTTTGACAAGGGGTGTATATCAGGAGGGCTGCCCCGTACATCCCTCTCCGAGGAAGTGTTAAACAAACACTGTGCCTGGTGCGCTTTAGGAGTATTTTATCCCCAAATCATTAATCCACAGAGTTTGGGGAATGAGAGGAAAATGCGATTCTTTCACGGGCTGCGTAACTCCGGCACCGCGTCCTTCTGGCAAAAGCGGGGCGCTCGTATATTCCCGCCTCTCTCCCTTTTCCTTCCCGAATGCCGGAAAGAAAAAAAAAAGATTTCCTAAAATCCCTCCGAAAACGGGCTCCTCTCCACGCTGGCCGGCGAGACGGCGGGCTCGGCTCCCGGCGCGCAGGAGCCACGGCGGGCTCTGGATGGTTCGGGCAAAACGAATGTGAAACGGAAACGGCGCGCTACGGTCGAGAGGCGGCTGCGTCGCTTCGTGGTTTTTTTTGCTCGATGCCAGCAGGCTGATCCTTTTCGGCGGCAGCGTCGAGGGAAGAGAGCGAACAATAAAAACTGAGAGGAGAGGGAACAGCAGAATGAGGTTAATGCTCCACACACGTCCCCACCACACTTGCCTGGTCCCCCCACCCCCACCCACCCTCTCCGCGTCTTTGTCTCTCAGAGCTCTCTCCTTCCGATTTCAGCCCGTTCGGCTGCAGTTGGAGGTTGCCGGGGACGCCGACGCTCGGAGATTCCTGACAGGGTGCGGAGGCACGGAACAAACCGGTCGACTCGTTTAAACGGGAACAACGTGACGAAGGGAAACAAAAAAACTTGAGCGGCACGCGCTCTCTCTCTATTCGGAGAGCGCGCGCCGCCCCGCACTCCGCCCCTATTCCCCGTCTCGTACACCTCGATAACCGCGGCGCGTATCTGCGAGCCCGGTCCAGCGAGAATAGCGCGATGGCGATAGAGCCTTCTTCGGGGTGGGGTGGGGTCGCTCGGCGGCGTAACCTCTAATACCGGTTCACGAGTCGAGTTTTGAAACTAACAAGCGTGCAAATGTGAATTCGCCTCAAATAAAACTGCCGCCCGGCGTGGCGCTCGCCCCCGCGTCCGGTTCGGTCGACACGCGACTCCGGGTCACGTGACCTAGACTTTGTTCCAGAGGTGGGAGAGGTTTGTTGTGTCTCTGGGTTTCTCTGTGACGGAGGCGCAGATCAGCTGAGGTCGCAGTTAACATTTAGCTGAGGGCTCCTGCTGTACGTTCCAGGCAACCAAGACCAGGTCAGGTCAGTTAATGAGCACTGTTGGGGCTAAAAATACCCACGTTGCTCAAGGGAATAAATGAGTGGACTTCTCTCACATTCTCCGTCATTTTTAAGGTAATACTCTTCTCTTTTTAAGATCTGCCCATTTATTTTTCAGCTGTATTTTTTATTTATGGGTTTAAATTGCTGGATGTTTAATGGTTACGGCATCAATTATGCAAGAATTACGAGGTTTATATATCCCATCTGTAGCCACATGAAAACCTGCGAGAGATATTTTTATATGTGTGCGTGGGCCAGGACAGGAAGTCAGGTTTTTCACAGCTGTGTTTATGAACAGACACCCTTCCATGGGGAACACTAAATGTGGTCCCTGTTCATAGACCACCCATCTAAAACTGCCGACATTTAAAATGGAAAAACTGACGAGTATGTTAATGTGCGTTTTGTAAAAATCGTGATTGCAATGATACATGCATTCAAAAATAAAATGCTCTTTAAAAATAAAACAGACATCAGCAATGTTTAATTGTTTGACATTTTTGACACGTGTTACCTTCTGAGTCATTTGAGTAAATTCATAACATTTATTTGGAGATGTGGAGACCACATTGCCTGCTATATAGTGGAGATATACACATACACACTCACATGCCAACAGAGGTACGCATGCGCACGCACATGTTGCCATGGCGCGTACACACACACACACACACACACACACACACACAATCATACTGCACTCACGCCAATGGAATCGATGTTAAAAGTAGCTCTTTGTGACCTCTTTAGGTATAATGAATGCAGCAGCTTCTCAGCATGGTACATTGATTTTCAGGGTGTACTAATTTCATTGAGCATGCTCTGTTTCTTAATTTACATGAGCACAATGAATATCTCAAAGCAATCACAGTAATCCACATCCAACGAACCCTTTGCTTACTTATGAATAATTATTAATGGGGGCAGAAATAAGGATCAGGTGTATTCTCTCTCTCACTCTCTCTCGCTCAAAATGTGGGGGGAAAAACATAACACTTTGGATATGGATAACGCATAATATAACAATAATATTGTGTCATAATTTTTTTTTACTTTAAGGTCAGTTTTATTTACCATATCGCCATTTTTAAACCATACATGTCCATGCAAGAAGATAAGATCATTCATTAATGTTGCATATATACTACAGAACATAGAACAGAACAATTCTTCTTCTTTTTCATATCATTACCATTATTATTAATATTATTATTATTAGTAGTAGTAGTAGTATTTATTTTTTTTACATTACAGGCATTTAGCAGACGCTCTTACCCAGAGCAACTTACACAACTTCTTAGCATCTTATGACATTTATCCAATTAATACAGCTGGATATATACTGAAGCAATTCAGGTTGAGTACCTTGCTCAAGGGTACAACGGCAGTGTCCTTCTTGGGAATCGAACCTGCAACCTTTCGGTTACAAGTCCAGTTCCTTAACCATTATACTACACTGCCGCCCCCTTTTTCTCACACGATGACAAATTAGAGAAATGTTTCTAAAAGTATATAGAGAGGGGGTGACATAGATACATTTTCATATGAAGGTGTGGACCAAACACGCCCTAGTCAATGTTTAATTCCCCAAATCAGCTGTAGTAATGCCAAAGGCCCTTTTCACATTAAAATCAGCTCTAGTTTGAGGGGGTCATCTCTTCTGACAGCTAAACAATTTCAGGAGAAAAAAAATACGAAGTATGCTGTTGGTCAACAATATCAGACACAATTTGAATTTCCATGGTAAACAAGTCCAACATTATCGGCAGCGCATCTCTCCGTCTCTCTCTCTCTCTTTTTGCTTAATTAAATTTTTTCCATGTCTTCTTTCATCTCTCCCCAAGGACCAGGCTTACATCTGCCAAGAATAACACAAAGGCGCCGATTTTAACCTTATGAACTCCACTGTCAGTTAAGACCGTATAACTGGCACTTCCTACTGTGAACACGTGTGCAGTGGACGCATGCTAGTGTATGATTTACACACTAAAAGCAGTCCATGCATTAATTTGTGCTTTAATTAAGACACGGACGAATGGGAGGAATGAACATTACAGATTAATCATTTGCCGTGTTTATTAGTAACACAAAAACAACCTCTTGAATTCATAAATTTACATGGTACGGTACGTTTATACATTTTTGTCCATGAAGCGCCACAGCGGGAAGGCAAAAAAAGCCTTCAAATGGCAGATGGTTATATATATTTAAAAAAATACATATTTCTTGTGGAATTAAATGGAAATAAATAAATAGAAAGGCTACACTTTCAGTGCAGTCAGACCTGCTGTGGTGATTCAATCTGGATCCATTGCTAGATATCAATCACACTCTGGTACTCTTATTTACCATATTTATCATTTAAAACAACATGTTCAGGGCTGAGCAAATTTGTACAGGCAAAATATTATTTTAGAGAAGTGAAAGTATTATTACTATAAATGTGCCATATTGCCTTGTTGTGGAAAATAAAAACATTTTTAAAAAATAATGAAAAAAGCTTTCTTTGGTGCATATATTATATGCAAGAGTACAGATATTAATTAATAATTTTTTTTTTTTAGTTGAAGAGACCGATAGGCCACAGACCAAATACAGACAGCCCCTGAAAGGGCACAAAACCAATTATCACCTTCTAGTCTCCATTGATTAGTAATGCTTCCTTTAAAACATGCATACTGAGCGCCTGCAGTGAACTCATTAAATTAGCAGTCATTTCCCTATGTGTCTGTTTTGCCTCATTAAGTAGTTGCCAGATTTTAGTAGCAGGGGCACCTATAAATCCAGACCATGTCTCTTCCAGCCGCTAAACGAGCAACAGTGACAATCTTACCGCAATCAGGCCTTCGTACAGCAAGCCAACCGCCTGCCTCTGACCATGGCCGTGATCTGTTAAAAAAAAGAGAAGAAAAAGCCCTTTACATATTCACCCAGGATGACTCAAGTGCTGTCAAAACTGCCTCCCCGCTAAGCTATTACATTAATACCATAGAAATTATTGGACAGGATAATGGTAATTTTGACATGGCTATTTACCTTTTTCATGGTGTTTTATACACCAGAGAGCGAGGGGAGAGATAGCAGAGAGAGTGAGAGAGAAGAGAGAGAGAGAGAGAGAGAGAGAGAGAGAGAGAGAGAGAGCGAGAGAGAGTGAGAGAGAGCACATCATGCTCCCATAGTGTGGATTGGAATGTTCTCATTAAAAGTGCTACCCTATGTGCAGACATGCTTGTCTTTGAGATAGAGTCCAGTTCTGCTTGAAATGGGTACATTCTGACCTTTCAGTGCCATCTGTCATTTGATGACATGACTCATACTCCTGGCTTTTTCTCCTCCTTGCAGGAGCGCTAATGGTGGCCGGGCTAGATTAGATGCAGCTCTCTCTAATAATGCTCATTATACACATTCTGGACAATGACAAGCACCTGTCAAGAAACTGAGAATTTGTGTCCGTTAAGAATGTCAGCACTGCAAATAGCGTTTGCCTATCTCTATGGCTGATGCAAGATCTTTATCCTCAGAAAGGAATTGTGCACCAGTCCTTGAACACTCCATGATTTAATGATCTACAACTGGAAGTACCTTGATATTTATTTTGTTGTTGTTTTCTAATCAAAAGCAGAGTGCCTCTGTATTTCAATGTTCATTCAGAAAGGAAAACTCAGTTATCAAATACAAATCCAATACAAAATGAAATAAAAATTATTTGAGGTTGTCAATCTCGGAAGGTAGTGTGTGTGTGGGGGGGGGGGGGGGGGACAAAAAGGAATTACATTTTCATTAAAGCAGAGTAAACAGCATAAACAGACAGTGTAAATAATATTCAGTAAGTTATGAATTACTTACTTGACACAATTTGGCATGTAAATGTTATGCCTTTCCTCTTCGTAATAATATGTAAAACCATTCTCTAGAGTCTTGTGATATATGATAACAGTGGATGTCCAAATAAATTTACAATGTTAATTTTGAATCAACATCTAAACTATATCGTAAAGAAATGATAAATAACAGTTATGTGACATCGCTGTCTGGACTGAGAGAACTGTGTATATGATTAAGTATCTTTCTCCCAGTAATAATAGTCAACAAAGCCCTGGATACAGTGCAAGGTTGCAGTTCTTAGCAGATAAAACCCTCTCAGTATAACAGTTGCTGTCTGCTTGCATCATCTTTTTTCAGAAACGCTGTCTGACCTTAATCAGCCTCTTATTCCTCGTGAAAACAAATCCAGGCTTCTTAACAAGGTCTAAAGAGAATAATGAAGTTGTTTTATTTATTAGATGAAATTGATTTTATTCTCTTAACTTTAGCCCACTTCATTTTTGTATATTTATTTTTTATTAAGGACATTCTGAGACCTGACCAGAATTTTCAGCCAGTTAATTTTTAAAAGAATTACAATAAAGATTGGGAGGAGAATGCTATATTTCTAGTTAATTATAGGTACATTACCATTTAGACAGCCCAATATTTAGGATCAATTTTCTGTATGGGAACGCAAATACAGTGTTCTTCTAAAAATGAAAGAACCCTTGGTAGGTGTAATTGGTTTACAATACTATTATGTCTGGTCAGTCTTTCCAGCACTTGTTGAAGTTCATTTAAGTTCATGAATCGGAGTAATATCTACAAACAAAGAAGTTACAAAAGTCTTGCAAGTAGTGGAAAGATTTATCACATTGGTTCAGTCCAATGTGTCATTTTACAAGATAACAGGCCAGCCTGTTCTGGAATGAGGGCAGGCAGTGGATTCTTATCACGGTAAAATTACCTCATTTCACATTGCATTCCATACATTCACCGAAACTGGTATCTTCTCCCCATCGTGCAGTAAAAGTTTGCTGCATCACGTTCGCGCGACACCACGCATCAGGCATCGCAGTAAATTGCTTTTAACTGACAGCTCGTAGCATGCGCTGCCAAACACCTGGCACAGAGCAAAAAGGATCACTCAACAATTTCACTGATTAAAGGGCAAATGCTTTGCCTTAAATGTCTCTGACAGGTTGAAGGATTTATATGAGGTCATTCTGAAATCTCAGCAGGGCTGTGAGGAAGACTCACATGAGGATGCAATATTTGCCTACGGCAGTACTCACGACATCTCTAATGAGTTTGCCACACGGTGGTCTAATGCAGTAGTTTACGGCAAGCCATTTTAACATTTATTAGCTAAGTTTGACTATCCGGAATGAACATTACAGATATTAACAACGTAATTTTGACTGGTCGTAATTGCATTGTGATTTTTATTCAAGATATCTATAACGTCATTCTGACTAGTCAAAACGACAGTTAGAGATATCAGCAACGATGTCACTGAAAATGACACTTGACGCGTCACACATCCTAAATGACAATTGCAGATATCTGTAATTCAGTTTCGACTACTCCAAATAATAGTTGCAGATATCTCAAACGTCATTATGACTAGTCCGAATTGTTGTGCATGACGTTGCTCATGCGAGGCTTCCCATTGGATATAGGCCCTTTTCACATTTCCGGGTTGCCACTTGTGCCGCTTTCAGTAACCACAGAGACCCCTTTATAAGAAAATCTCTGGTAACCAGGTAGTTACATTAAAGGTGTCATCAAAACAAGTGGCGCAGTCAATCTACAATAAATGTTGTTGTGTCCTTCAGTGGCTAGCACATCAATTAACTGAAATTATTTGGAAATTGGTTAGATTTAGCATTAGGTAAGTAGATAGCTATACCTCTAGCTACTTACCGAGTGCTAAATCTGGCCAATTTCCCCGATAATTTCAGTGTTCATACCACTAAACAATAATGTTAATACATTTTCACTAGTGAATACACTAGCTAATGGTTCGTGGGAACATTCTCCCCCGCACTAGAAAAATCGGCTTTCATAATCTGTAGCTATGTCTTAATGCCACTTTCAGAGTGAAAATACACTGCCTGGCCAAAAAAAAGGTCGCCGTTGCACCCGTCATGCATAGTGCCCACTGTACAAGCCTCTGGAGGCAGTGTTATGATCTGGGGTTGCTTCAATTGGTCAGGTCTAGGCTCAACAACATTATGCAGCAATAAAATAAAGTCAACTGAGTACCTGAATGTACTGAATGACCAGGTTATCCCATCAATGGGCATATTCCAGGACGACAATGCCAAGATTCATCGGGCTCAAATTGTGAAAGAGTGGTTCAGGGAGCATGAGGAATCATTTTCACACATGAATTGGCCACCAGAGTCCTGACCTTAACCCCATTGAAAGTCTTTGGGATGTGCTGGAGATGACTTTATGGAGTGGTTCGACTCTCCCGTCGTCAATACAAGATCTCGGCCAAAAATGAATGCAACTCTGGACAGAAATAAATGTTGTGACATTGCATAAGGTTGTCGAAACAATGCCACGACGAATACGCGCCGTAATCAAAGCTAAAGGCAGTCCAATGAAATATTAAGAGTGTGCGACTTTCTTTTTGGCCAGGCAGTGTATAATGTTAGTTTGAAGCTTTTAAAAGTAATGACAATGTAGCACCAGATTTTCACATTGTTTGGAGGTTAGCCAGCTTGTCACCAAACACTGGGTGCTTTCCGGGCTACAGGCCTTTATACAGTCTATGCTACAAGCTAACGTTATTCACCTGATTTTACTGGAAAACGTATTGGCTTTCATGATTCGTATGTCTTAATGCCAAACTCAGAGTAGAAATACAGTTTTGAAGCTTTTAAACATAAGATGACCAGCTAGCACTGGAGTTTGGCCTCGTTTGGAAGCTAAGTTAGCCAGCTTGTCACCACCAAACATCAGCTGTTTTCATGGCTACAAGCTAGCTAATGTAACGGGTTTCACATGATTTTATTAGAAAAATGGTCTTGGCTCTCATGATATGTGTCTTAATGCCAAACTCAGAGTAAAAATATAACGGTAGAAATATGTACTTGCCGTAGCTTCTGACATAACTACAGATATCTGCAACGTCATTTCGCCTAGTCAAAACTCTAATTCAAGATATCTGTAATTACATTTTGACTAGGCAGAATAAAAGTTAAAGATATCTCCAATTTGAGATATCTCTAATCAAAATTAATTTCATGATATCTATAACTTGATAATAGATATCTACAATTAAATTATGACTATTCATAAAACTTAATTTAACCCTTTAATGGCCGCTCAACCGTTTGGTAGAGCACATTTTCAGTCTTGATATCTTGTTGAAAAATATGTTGGACTTAGAGATGGCTCAATCAGGTGGAGTTAAGTCCAACATATTTTTCAACAAGATATCAAGAAACAAAAGTGTGCTCCACCAAACCGTTGAGTGGCCATTAAAGGGTTAAGATATCTAAAACGGACTAAATTGTAGATATCTGAAACTGGAATTACAACTAGTCATAATTCAGTTGCAGATATCCAACTGAATTGTAGATATCTGTAATGAGAAACCCCATATACATGAATGGCAAAAGTAATTTGAATTTTACTAGTCGAAATGTAATTACAGATATCTAAAATTAGAGTTTTGACTAGTCAAAATATAATTACAGATATCTTGAATTAGAGTCTAGCTAATAAAAGTTAAAATGGCTTGCCATAGTACGGCACATATTAGAGATCTTATATGAAGTGCTGTGCAATGCAGACATAGATTAGGGTTTGGAGTTTATATTGTGATAGAACAATTCACACAATTCTTCAATCTGCAAATTGACTGTGAGTATTACAGTATCTGTACAAAGTCAACAATAACCAAGTAGCAGTGGCTTGTTTGCAAACACTTGTCTTGCATGGGCAAGACACAACACACAACATTGCACAATACCTTATTTAACCGTTCATGTCCTTGTTTTTCTTTTCTTTTTTCCTTTTAGTACATACAGTATGTTGACCTAGTTCTTTTCAGATGCCAATTTTGCTTTTACTTAGGATAGAATGTGCAGCCAACACAGGCAGGCTGCCGTACTGTCATTTCAGGTGAACTACCCAGAACTGAACAAACTCATATACAGTACAAAAAGTTTCAATCAATCCTCTTTCTATGTTGCACTGAAGGAGGTTTCTTCAGAGAGCGACATGAAAGGGCTGATGAAACTAGGAAGGATTTTATATCAAGCTCCAGCTTGTGTTATCTCTTAATCCCAATAATCATTGTGGCCAGCCTTGGCTTCAAATTAGCAAATCTCCACGATTCATAGAAAGATATGAGTCCTGTGCTGTGTGGTATACATTGATTGGCAGATGATTTTCTTGCTATTTCACAGACAGACATTCTTTTTTTCATAATTGTTGTACATGGAAATAGACCGAAACACCATTTTGTTTGTTTGTAACACCATGCAGTTTGCTCCTACACATTCAAAGACGTTCACGTTGGCGTCATGTATCTGTCGCACGTCTTAATTCTTTACAGCGAACTCATTAAATCCAACATGGCACGTGTCATCATATCAACGAATAATAACACGTACTTACAAATGTGGCAGAAAACACCAATGTCATTGATACACTGCTCTTCGATGATCAAAAGCCCTATTAAAAAGAAAATTGATCAAAATTATGGTTTGAATAATAGTAAATAACCCCTATGCACTTGCATCGACCCCGTAAGACTGGCAGGTAAATTACAACCACGCACTTAACCTGCAGTTGTACTATGGCAAGCATCCAGATGGCAATGCTGAAGACTAAACATTCACTTCCAAGAAAAAAAAAAAAAAAAACTGGTATAGATTGCATCAGACAGAAATCCATTACATGCTTCTGTGTGTTGGCATACCCTCCCGACTTTTCATCAAATGACTGAAGTTTTGATAAAAACTTCATGTGTCACAATCTTAAAATGTTGTAGTCTGTTCTCTGTTCTCATATTTCAGTCCACATTGGGAAAGTAGCAGAAATATGAAATATGTCTGTTGAACTGAACATTTGTTTGAAAACAAACAAGCTTTCACGTATGACATGAATAGGCATTTGCCCTTTACATTCACATTTATGTCTCCATTGGGTGCCATTATCATTGATGCTAAGAGACATTTATGCTGAAAATAAATACAATTCCATATATATAAAAAATGCCAGAAGAATACAAATGCTTAACGTTTCAAAAATATATGGAAGGGAAAGATTAACTCTACTTATGTGATCAATGTCACATGGAGGTATTTGTTTTCCTACGTGATACAATCATTTGGTTGACATTATGCATTCTTGTTTCTCAACGGGAAGTGGCCTGGGGAAAGTTGCAAAGTTAATTTACCTATCACATCTCTCGGAAATGGGTGAAACAGATATTGTGGTAAATAAAACAGATACAGTACATGATACTACATGACAAAACAAAGTATTTTTGATCTGACTTAAATTACACGATTGCAGGATGTATCTTGTTCCAGAGAGAATTAATCATGTGAACCTTTGTTCACCCTGACAATCCTCACATACAACCTAGGGATCAGGCAATGAACTGACAGAGGTTTCAGTGACAGACTGAGATCACGGACCACCCTGTGGTGCTGTTTCACCCATCGAGGAAACCTGTCCCACGCCCCTAGCCTGGCTTCACAATTTGACATGTAAAGACTCGTAATTAGATATATTTATCATATTGGTGCCCTCTTGTCTGTCATGGGCATGTCAGCCAATGTCTGCCTGGCATGGGGAGTGATTGGGGGAGGGGGCTGGCTCTGGAGTATTGGCCGCATTTCCATGACCATCTGCGAAGCTGTCAGGCCTGGTGTAATTAAAGGTTGTGACAGGGGAGGCGCAAAAGTAGCCCTGAGTTAATACAGCCTGACGTACATTCAGAGCAGCACAGACCGGGGTCTGTCCTGGGGAAGCGGTATGCCAACACTGTTGAAGTCCGGAGAATTGTTTCAGGCTTCGGAAAGGAGGGGAACGCTAGAAGGAGAGAGACTTCTGTACCATTGCCGATTCCCTCTACGTGAGACTTGGCACCGCGCGAGCAGGTGCTGAACCTTGGGCTATGCGTACGAGTCGGATGTAAACAATCCGTGCGCGGGCAATTGTTTGGCCAAGTGTTTAGCAGTGTGTTTCTACATTCAAGAGATATCTTGTGTCATAATTCTCCATATGTATGAGAATTGCATTGCGATAGAAATGTTTGAAGTGTGATGTGTATCTTGCTTTTTCACCATTCTCTGGGCTAATAATAAGATTTGCATAATTAATTTTGGAATTTCCTTTCATGCTATTCTTTATCTTTAGAATTGATCTATAGAGGTCATTGTTTACTCTCATGATAATACAAAGGCTAAAAAGGAAGTGAATGTCTGGATAATATGTGGCCTTTCTTCCTTCTTTAGCGCCACAGTGCAGGGTACATTTATGACCATATAGTGGTATTGTTTAGTAAAACTGCTTTCATATGAATTGTTTATAATCAATAGGAGAAAACATAGCATGGTTGTAGCTCAGTCAGCATCACAAATGGTTTTACTTTCATGCAGATCCAAGTACATAGTAGCAGGAAGACTATTATATGAAGGTTGTAGGAGCACACCATCTCATCAAAAGTACTATAGAGATTTATCTAGCACTAAGTAATGAAAAAGGTTTTACTGCAACTGCAACTACAAAGTCATAGTAAAAGTTAACTGCTAATGTTAAGAAAGGTGCAGATACAGCATACTTTCTTAATCAAACATACTTGGGAAATTTCACAAATAAAATAACTCACCTTGCTAAATCCCGTCTCACCTTGCTGAAGATACTCTCCGATCTCAATCCAATAGTGGCTGGAGCCACCTGTATTTCAGTCGTAAGCAAACACTAGCACAGTCCGTTTCTGGAATTATTCTTATTCATCAATATGGTCGTAAAAATAAGCGTATATTTGAGCGTACCAACTTGCGTATGAAAATCTCACGTGTGATTTATCAAACTTGTGTAAATCGGTGATCTGAGCATTAATGTGTTCAGAGGTTGATAAATCAGACCTGATTGGAAATTAATAATAATGTACTAATATACATACTCACACGCCCATTTACTACCATATTTGGCAAGGCCACCTCCTTTAAAACACACATGCCAACCATAGACTGTATAAAAATATGGACAAAGTCACTGTGACGTCACCCATTGCCTTCATACGGCCTCATAAAAACCGATTTGAGTCTCCGGAAGACTTTTTTGCCGCCCGTTTGTACAAACTGCGGGTGTTTCTCAATGTCTGTACTTGTCTGTACTTGCGGACTTGTGAACTTGTGTGACATAATATTTAACGGCCAAGTTCTGTAAATCATTTAAAAAAAGTCAATGGTCAATTTTAAAAGGAGGAATGGGGTATGAATTGTGAGAAAATTGTATGGGAGTCAATTGAAGATGGGGGGTTTTCAGAATTCTTTTGAAGAGGGGAATTAATTCAGGCTTCTGATGAGAGTGGACTTGGATATCCCATTTTGTGATGGCAAATGAGACAGCACCATTGGGACATAGCTTACAACTAGGCTAGGCTACATTTTTAGTTAAAGGAATAGTTCAGAATTTTCGACATAATGTCTCAATTACGACTTACCCATGATGTAGTTGATTGATGGAAACCATTTTCAGATAATTCCATGCTTTTGGACATACACACATTGCTAATGCTAGCGCAACTCTAAGGTAACTGGTAGCATCCACTACCAAACGCACTTAAACACTCCACAGTGCACCCAAAGCAAATAAAATACGACGACAGTCTATCGGGGTTATTTTCAGTGATTATACCATGTTGTGCTCTATACTTTGTGCTCACCTATATTCTCTGTGGAAGCTTTTTTAGCATTTATTTTTACAAATACAGCGCATTAACATTGGCGACAACCACTTTATATAGTCCTGATTGCACTGGAATGTAGCCTACACATTTGTGTACAGGAGAATATGGTCTTCATGGTCCAGGCACAGTATGATTGACAGCTCGGAGTGGAGAAGCCCATGACCTGACCAAGCCCACCATTTTGCAAAATTAACTTGCGGTAAGTTGCTAATATTTTACTGTGTCATTTATTCGCATTGAATGTGTGGGTATTCGTCACATAATTAACGTTGATTCGGTTATCTTCAATTTATATTCGGCTAACATCAGCTAATTTGATTAGCTAGATAGCATACCAGCTGAGCTTGGTAGCCAAGCTTGACGCACTGCATAACCACACACGGACGAAAATAGGGTAACGCTATTGCCATGAACTATATTGACGGTCAATAAATCACATATGTTATTTTGACAAGGCTACTTTTATTATAAATATCCCTAGCGCCGCTAGAAAGGCAGCATGCTGTCCCCATAGTCTTAAATGAGCAAACCACCACTGTCTTTTTGGCTAACCGCTAATTAACTCGACTGTGACAGAGTAGTAGGGCTGTCAACATTGGCCAAAAATCACATTCGAATATTCCTTCTGAAAAAACACATAAGTTTGAATATATTCGAATATCCATTACAATTTTAAAATGTTACAATTTGACCAACTTTCGGGCTGTGTTATTGCGCGTTAGGTTCACAAGAGGACAAACCAATACAACGAGACGCATAACTAGTATAGGTACATTTAATTTCAACATAAACATGAACGCAGTCAAGTTTAAAAAAAAAAAAACGTTAACATTCGAGATGGCTTTTAAAATCTACATACACACTTTTATAATGCTTTTGTTTGAATAAAATTAAGGCACACAATTTCTAAAAATGTTACTAAAAAGAATTGATCCTGAGGGATCATTTACAATAAAGTGCTATTAAAAACAGAAAAGTACCATCTTTGACCTTTTGGAGAGGGAACTGGGATCAGCATAGTTTTAACGTTTAACGTAGCTTACAAAGCTTGCATACAACTTTGTCTCGAGGTTCCACAATTTTGCCATTCACTGACCAAAAACCGAAGTACTTCCAAACGGGGCTTTTTAGATTGCTCGGAGTTCTAATCACTCTCTCCGCGGCTGAGCTGGTTTCCGAAACTCTCTGCCATGCTGCTGCTATTGAATTATTGGCTCTTTTCAGCTCGACGAATATGCCTATACATTTGATTTTCAATCTGCTATTAAATGAAAGTGCCGTGTCCGTCCAGTACAAGCATAGCAATGACCCGTACAGAGGAGACGCTAAAATGAGAAATTTATTTTTGGTTTAACACAACCCAAGTTGAAAGGAAGACAGACACTTTTATCTGTGATAAAGAGAGGCTGCATTTTATTATTTTTTTCGAATGTTAATTTTCAGATTCGAACGTCATTTTTTTTTTTTTTTACAATTTTTACAATCCCCGGTTTGTGTTGTGCCTGGTTCCTTTTCAGCCATGTTCAAAGTGTTGTAGCGGGCTTGTATGACACGTGACTCGCTCGCTCACTACATAGGCCAGTAAGGGACACACACAGTGGAAGAGGGCAGCGCGCACTTCTCTGATCCAATAAAAATATATATTTTGTACACTGAGCGGAAGCCACGCCCAATAATCGAATAGTATTTTTTTATATTCGAATGTAGCTTTTTTTTTCATATTCGAGGAATATTCGAATATCGAATATTAACTTACCAGGCCTACAGAGTAGTGTGTCACGGTTTTCCGCAGCATGAAACCCCGTTCTGAAAACTGTTCCAGATAAAGTCTGCATTGTAGGTTAGTGGATTCACATGCTAGCGAAAGCATAGTAGCCTACATTACATCGTAGCTGGCATTAACTTCCATCTGCATCCTGTAACCTAATCACAAACATTTAGCCTACAAATGCAGACTCCGTATTCTTTTCTTTTCCGATAAATTGTTGGTTTTATTTTAAACATTACCATATTGAGTCATTACAAATATACCGCTAACACGTTGGCTCTATTCCCTGCACATTTTCTTAATTTTTAGGACCAAAAAAAAATTATCCAGGCGTAGAAATGTTTCGGTTAGGTTTCGCTCGTTCCATAGACCGTATAGGCCTAAACAACTAAATAAGCTATTGTTCATAATACCTGCCCGAACCTGTCCTCTTATAAAAAAAATTGAATACCCACCAGTTAGTCTATGGCTATAGCTGCCTTCTGTTCTAGTTAAACTAAAGTTAGCTGCGCTGAGGACCTAGCTAGTTGGAGAAGCTGGCTAGTAATGTTAGCTAGGCAATCACGGTAGCTAGCTAAATGTTAAAATGACTTGCCGTGAGCTATCATTAGCTTTCTAGCTAGCTAACCCAGCATTGCTAAGCAATGGTAACATTCAGGGCAGGGGGAGTACAGCGATTGTGTACGGGAGGAGGTGGAATGGCTAAATTAATATCTAAATGATAAGGTTATACAGGTATGGAGCAATTGATTTTAGATACTTAACCCACAGTTTGGCTGCTTGCTCCGAGACGCTGGACCTGTAGTATAGCTGCAACATCCCCTGCTGTCTCTCATCTCACGAAACAGTATTTTTTTTTTAGCTCGCTCCAAAATGAATATGTGATGACAAACATGTTGAAAATGAGCGAAAAGGCAGTCAATTTATGGTACGAACTGCATCCACAAAACAACAGCTTGTTCACGGTAGGCTACTAAGGCATGTTCTCCATCGACTTCCACTCAAAAATACAGCATGTCTCCCTGTCCCAAGCATAGACTGTATAAAAATAGGTCCCAAGCATAGACTGTATAAAAATATGGACAAAGCCACTGTGACATCACCCATTGCCTTTCCATGGCCTGGTAAAAACTGAATTGAAGCTCTGGATGTCTTTTTCGCCGCCCGTTTGTACAAACTGCACCTGCTCTGTGGAGCCGAAGAGGACTCAACCTGTCCCTCTGATTGGTCCTGAATAAATGTTAATACCCTGTCCAAACGACACAATAATTTAAAGAATCGGCACATGGAGAGGCATTAGATGAAGGAAAAGCAGCTATTGCGACTACATTTTCTTGTGAAAAAAATTTATTGACTTAGTATTTTGACAACATTGCTGCCATTGACTTACATGGTGAAAGACCTATACTGGAGCCAACCCCAGTGGCGCTAGTGAGCAACGACACAATGGCCACTCCCAGCCCAACCAGGATGTGAGCTTCAAAACGAAAGCCCGGTTTTGGCCCCTTGATGCCAACGCGGTTTTCTCCAGTATTATAGGCCATGGCGGGCAACAGGAAAGCAAAGAAGAAGAATTTTTCTGTGAGTGTAAAATTTAAATGCTTATGAATGAACATGAAAATAAACGTGTGCTTATTGGGAGCGTTAGTAGTGGTGTGCCAGGATATCCAAGGCTAAAATGCTTCCTCTGAATTGTGAACTACAGCTGAGATTTAAAAAAAAAGTTCTGCCGGTACAGGTGGAGGAAAGGGCATCCTTGACCTCTCACCTGCAGAAGAGAGGATGTGGGTATCATTGGGAAAGTGGCCGTGGAAGTTTCTATCACACCGGGTTGCGACGTTTGCTAGGTCTTCTAGGCTTATAAATCTACATCGGATTTTTTGAAAAAATGTTACATTTTTACTTCTTGCATACAACATGACTGGTGATGCGTAATTATTTTCACATGACTGTCTCCAATAAATCCTTATACAGAGGCTATTTCCTGCATTTAATAATTTTTACCTGCTTATGCTTCATTCCATTTAGGCTGCATCTGATGAGAAACTAATAGCGGTGTCAAATTAAAAATCTACTTATTAAAACTCTTAAAAACGTATATACATATACAGCTGCAAAGCGTAGGTCAAGTGCATTTTAAAAGGACTGGCAATTCAAATCGATGATTCAGCTTTTCAATGGTTAATTGTTGTCATCCTGGGGTGGAATAAACATAACCAAAATATCAGTAAGTGATGTGCCTAAATTAAGATATGCCTTACTTTTTTTTCACCATTGCCTGTAATTGATCAGGCAAAGTTTTGAGCTGGCCGGATTAAAACGGACTTCAGGACGTCATCAAAGTCCTATCAGCCAATGATTAACTATCCGGAAATTCCTTACGCCCTCCCCTTCACCAGAGAGTTGCAGCGAGGGATGCTTTTGCAGGCTACAACAGTAAAAACCTTTCTTGTTCGATGTGTGCTTTCCTCTGGTTTGTCTTTCACAAATGTCATGGCAAAAGGAAAACTGTTTGAGCAGCTCGAAGCGTCCACGTTTGCGTATTTCCGTGTGGTGTGTTTCAAAGTCATTGCATTAGTCCGATTGACTGCCTAAAGGAGGTTAGCTAATACGCATGCTACGCTGTACCGGTAATGTTTCTATTTGAAAGACGTGGGTCTCTGAGCTTAACGTTAGTATTATGTGAACGGATCTTCTTTAGTTCAGTGGCTCAAACATATGCTACGGTTGCAACTTGCACCACACACTTTCTTTTTTAGGCTATTTAGCTATCGTTTGTTTTGCTAAACGGTGTTTGCATTTCCGAGTCTGCGCATAACTTGCCTAGAGGCACTTGAGCATGGCCTGAATATTAACTAGCTTTCACGCCCACCCAGTCCTGAGAACTGCATAGTCGGCAGAAAGTGACACTATTCAAGCTTCATTTTTTTTCAGCTGTAGACGTTTTTAAAGGCTTGGTGGATGGTTATTTTAATAACGAGGAGTAATGCCAAATAAAAAAAAACACTTTTTCAGCAGATTTGGCATTCCCTTTAAAATATGGCTATTGCCCAGATGCATTAACAGCTTTTAATTATAGCGGTCTCACCACTGGGAAAAGCGTACGCAAAGTCAAGAGCTGTCGTGAGATTTCATCGTACCATGCACCCACGTTCATTTTGATAAATCCGGAAATTTGCCTAAAAATGATAAATGAGGCCCACTGTGTTTTCAAGTTTCATTGCAATTTGTTAATCTTTTTTTTCTTGTTTCAGAGATTTTTTTGCTTCACATTTTTGTAGTTGCGTTTGTAGTCGTGTTTCATTATTTATTTTTGTGATTCCGATTTGCATTGGTGTTGTGATAATATTGCATTGCTGAGAATGTCTCTACATCGGGCTTTAAAGGCAAAAGCACAAACATAAAGGGAAACGCATTCCAAATCAAGAAACGATGCAAACACACACAAAAAGCTAAAGAAAACACAATAACGGAAGCATGCTGCAAGAGAAGGAACATACTATAAAATGCCAAAGCAACTATAGTGTAGGTTTGCTGCTGATGGAAAGAGTAATTCCTCCCTGCAACTAATAAAAACAAACCATATAATATATATTGTCATTCTATCTCACCACAAAAAGCACTTTTTTCAAAATTAGTATTACACAACCAATTTCTGACCCTATGTGTAAGCTTCTCTTTCCAGGAACAGATGGACTTACAGTAGCTAGTGGCACCATCAATCAAATTAATTATCAATGTTTAAATTGCATTTGCCTTTAACTGCTGCTGCAGCAACTTGAAACTCACAGCTACTTAGGAATTGCAAATTAGACTTAAAAATATGTATCACTGTCCTTAAAAATAATGGTTGACACTCACACTAATCAGACAATTCACATATAAAGTTTATAGAAACATTTTCCGTTTTTATCCATCTTTAATTATGGAGGTCATGGAATCTGAGAGAGGTTAAGGAAAGAAAAGTGACAGAGAAAACTAACAGAGACCAGCTTCAGCCCTAGTGATTTCAAGAAGTGGAGAAGTGAATATAAACATTTTGGCAGTGTGTGCTCAGTTGTCCGTTAATATCTTATTTAACTTTTCCTGTGACTTCATCATGTCTTTATAGCTATGGTTACACTAGTCACTTCATGCGACTTCTGGAATCGTAATTCCAACGACCACACCAGGTCAGATTCATTGCGTCCATACTTGATAGTTCAATGCGACCTCCTGTCATCAGATCGCAGTTCGGATTTCATTCCCCCACGCAATATTTAAATACTAACTATTACGCTTCCTGGAAAATGGCGTTCGGTGTTTGTGTGGTTGTGCTTCTTTTCGTTTTGTTCAGATTGTGTAGTCGAGGTACGGCTTGCACCGAGGTACGGAGGTGTGCTATTAATGCGAGCACTGAGTATCTGGGTGCTACAGCTAATTTGGTGGAGAGGATCGATATAGGTTCGCGAATGTAGCCAGCACTGGTGGAACCATATTGTGCATGATTTCACAGATTCTAACTGGGTGCTCAATTTCCGCATGCGAAAGAACACATTCAATCACATTTGTGAACAGCTACAGCCTCGTCTTTACCATCAGCATACCTCAGAACAGAGCAGCGTACTCATCTACGAGCCTAAAATATAGGCGTGTTTATTGATGTTTTTTCCGATTAATGCGTTTTGGAGATGTCTGATTACGACTACAAGCAATTCCGATCTCAAAGTGTGCTAGGCCACCTTGCCTAGTGGTTTGGCAGATCCAATCCCAATCCCGACAAAATCCAATTTTTGCAAGTCCAGACCTGTCACTTAATGCAGCCTAGCGATATTGGATGGCAAAAGTCGCATAGAAGTCGCATTGAAGTGACTAGTGTAACCGTAGCCTATGTTGATGAAGAGAGACCACATAAGTCATTTCTCTTCAGCGGCCCAATGGCCACATACTTTACCTTCACTGACCCCTTTACATGTCGCCTTAAGAGTCTGGATCTCAGTTATAGTCTTTGTTTGAAGCAAAAATATTAAATTTTTATGAAATGGAAAAATAATGAAAGTTTTATAACTGACGTTCAGGAGGATAAGACAGCAAGCAGCATTAGTGCTAAGACCAAGCTGAGCTGGCTCCCAGATGGACTGCACTCTCCATCAGCCAAAGACTCCAGCAGACGTGCACAGTATACATTCAGTACTGCACATTTCTATTAATAAATCGCCTTAAACATATATCATTTACTCATATGGGAATGAATGAAATATGCTTGGGAAAAAATCACATTAAACCAGGGGAAATTGAAATAGGAGCAGTCACTCTTACTTGCTTATTGTGTTTTGACAGTGCTGTCCTGCCAGCACGGCGTTGCTACATGTCACTGTTGTACTTTGTTTTGCTTCAGACTTTGTTTTGCTCATCAGGTCAATAGGGAGGCTGAGGCCTTTTTTTTTTACCACTACTGTTATGGCATTCTGGACACTGTTCTCATCAATCATCTACATCAAACAGACAGGGCCGTGTTTATATCTAAAATGGGTCACATGCATCGTTTACAGGGATTGGTTTGATTTTTATTTATTTATTTTTGTCAACTGACCTTTGTTTGCACAGAGACACAATGATGTCCAAACTGCCATTTTTCTCAGACAGCACAAGAGTCAAGATTACACACTGTATGTTTTCCCTTCAATACTTGTGTGTCTCAAAAGATGGATATCTGATCTCATCCCCTAATGCAAAATTCGGAAAGGGCCAGAACAATATGTACAAGATTGGCTCCAGGGTTTGTTGCTCAGTAAAAAAAAAATGAAGATTGTTTATCAGATCAGACTTCATGTGTGGGTGTTCTGTGCACTGATGGATCTTGATGATTTACAAAGGGCGGATTGCTGGGGGAGAAGCCATTGGAACAGAACGAATGAAAGCAACGGCAATATGTATTATTCATACAATGTTATTCAACAATGATTTTTGTGTTATGAAACTGTGTTCGGCTGTCACACAAACAATGAACAGTGAGCACTGAACTTGGGTGTGTTTCTATATGGTTCATGGAGTTCAGCTCCTTCCATTACACTATACAACTGTACACAGCTCAGTACAATGCAGCAATACTCGTCACCTCAGAGATGAAATGTGTGCTTGTAAAACTGTCGATACGAAACTTGACATAGCACACAAACAAGGTTGTACTTCAGGAAGACAGTGCATGCATATAACTGACCAATATCAATGTATATTTCATGTTGGCAATTTCTACCTTCAAACTTAGGAACCAACTTAGGAATTACTGTCAAACTTAAACTGTCACAATGTTGCATGTGAGACTGTGCATATTTATTTGTTTGCTGCTGTTCTGATAAGCCAGCAAAGAACATAAGATGCTTATGCCTGTGGGCATTCAATTGTGTTTTTTGGAGAGTATAAAGGCAAGTGTTTTAACTGAATGTAAAAAAAAAAGTAAAACAATGAAAAAGTATACTAGTCTTTCATTTGTAGTTAGCACATTATTAGTTAGCCTTAGGGGTTTGTAGACTTTATATTGTAGACTTTATATATATATATATATATATATATATATATTATATATATATATATATATATATATATATATATATACACTACTATATATTGAAGCTTTTGTGAAAAGAGAAGATTGGTCTCTCATAGTACATCAAAATGATAGAAGAACAGACCTAGAACATCCAACTGAGTGGACATAAATTAAAGTTAGGACATGCACTGTGATGAAGTCCTGGTACACCCCCATATTTATATCACATCAGTCCATTGCGTTTCCTTAGCGTATAGTGTTAAGTCACAACAGGTCAATGTGAAATAGGAGAATGTGTGTGAATGTGCGTGCGCACATGCATGTTCTATGACTTAAGTATAATTTTCAGATGTAAATATAACATCTAATGTGCACATTGTTTATGAGAGTAAACATGCAACTGGTACTCCCCCATATTTATATCACATCAGTCCATTGCATTTCCTTAGCGTATAGTGTTAAGTCACAACATGTCAATGCGAAATAGGAGAATGTGTGTGAACGTGCGTGCGTACATGTTCTATGACTTAAGTATAATTTTCAGATGAAAATATTCCATGTAATGTGCACATATTTTATGAGAGTAAACAGCAAATGGCTATGCTTTGGAATGCAACTATCATAAAACTTCAACATGAACAAAAAGGAAATTAACCCTGGGTTCAATCCGTGATTCTCACTCAACTTCTGTCATTCTGTCGTATTACAGTACAAACAATTCCATTAAATGTTGCTGAATTCTCCTGAACCTGTGTTTGTAAAGCAATAAAGTTAAGTGACACTTAAGCAGTCAGGATCCTTAACATCATTAACTGACTCATTCAGTAAGGGCAAGCACAAATGCTGACTGAATCCAGGATTCATTTGAGCAATTCAAACATCCCCAGAACAGTCTTCCTCTTGCTGTTAAAATTCCTTTCTGTGGAATCCCAGGGCTATATAAAGGGTGGAGTGGAAAAAATGACCAGTAGGCCTAAACACACACACACACACACACACACACACACACACACACACACACACACGCACACACACAGAAACACATCAGCCACGGGCGACAAGTTTGTTTTTTAAACTAATTTCTGTGTTATACCAATATCTAAGGCCACCAACATGGAGCTGTGGTTAATACGGACCCAGCACACAGTCGCCAACAGAGCTAGAGATAAATTCTTATAAAATCTCCAAGGCAGCCATAACGGTAACTTAAAAAAAATAAAAAAATAAATTCAAACCCAATGAACTGCCAGCCACCCACGTCAAATGAGTCTGGCCCCTCAGAGAGATGTTTGCACAGTCATGTGCACCATGCAGAACCATGAAGTCGATCTCTGCACCAGATTTTCACCGGCCACTTCAGGCCTATAGCCCAAGGACCAGACTGCGTTGCAGCTTCCTGTGTAAATGCTTAAGGCAGGCACCCATATTTTCTTTCCCCCACCGATCCACCCGCCCACTCGCTCGCTTGAATGTTGCTTTTGCAGCGCTCCGAGATCCCCCACACCACATGTCAGCCTGCTTTATGTCACAAACAACTTCAGCAGAGGAGCTGCGTTTCAAAACGCTGTTCACAGTGAAAATCTTTAATCATTTGGAGGGCAAATAAGGACTCTTCCCCCGGTGCATAGTACACAGCAAAAGGAACTGCGTATTTCTTTTCCTAGAAAAACTTTATTACCGCAGACGACCTCAGACGTTACCTAAAGCCTGACACCATGTACAGAACAGTATGATCAATGCATGGATTATAAAGCCTTCGGGAAGGGAAGGATGAATTACATTACATTTAATCTGCTGACCAGATGCTTCGATCCAGGGAAACATTTTACCTCCATTTGTACAGCTGCATATTTATCGAAGCCATTCAGGTGAAGCGCTCTACTGAAGGGCACAACCACAGGGCCCCTATTTTAAATTTGAACATGTAACCTTCTACGCTCTGCCACGCCACCATCCCAAATCACAGAACCTTGATTTGCTTTAGCCGGCCCTCTTCCCTATTAGCCTGTAATGGCCTAACTCAATATGTCCATGGCTAACTGAAGGAAATGGATCCCTGCGAGATAAGGACAACGACGAGAATAGAATAGAAATCATTATTGCCCATTAAACATATAACGGAAATTTTCCTTCAGCTCTTCGGCTTACAAGATAAAAACAATCACACACAGACGGGGGGCTAAATAAAACATTGTGCAAACAGTACTTTTTCTGCCGCCGTCAATCTCCCGACTCGTTATTGGTCATCTTGATGACCGTGCCCTCATTAAAAAACGAAAATTTTCCAGTAGCTGCCACAGAGCCCGCAGATACCCACGGCTCCATCTGAAGCTCCGGGGTAGAGAGGCAGGAGGCTGCAGTCTTGGAAAAGCACCCTCGGATGAGGTCTTGCTGCTGTCAGAGCCTGCTCCGCCCTGCCCTGCTGTCTCCAACAAATTGGGCATGGAGCTCCAAGTGACAGATTGCAGGGACCAGTTGTCCTTATAGAAAATTGTTGTTTAGGGGTAGGTGATGTCAGTCACTGGCAGGTAATTTCATGGGCACAAGCATCCCCTGGGCAAAGTTACTTCTGCCTTTCCCATCTGCCCTGGCCTCTGCACCCCCAGGCACCTGTCCGAACAATTGTCACTTTTGTTTAACTCGTAATGAGCAGCTAATGGTTAATTGTGTACATTTTCCTTAATGCATAAAGTGTTGCTTTATTCACGTCTTTTTTGTTGTTTTTTGCTAATTTCTGTAGAACACATTCACTCACGCTCAGAGGTACTGTGCCGTAGCTCAAAGCATGCCTCATGCATATGACTAGGAAGTTCTTATCAGATGTAGATGTTAAATTTGGTACCAAAAATAAATACATCTGGTGCCGTGGCGTTCACTGAACTGTGATTGGCACAGCTTTTGCTCGGGAAATGCACTGCGATGCAAATTCTCATTTATCTAACCTGACATTTTTAAGTTTTGTGATGCAGGGCTGGGGAGGGCCACTGCAACACGTGGGCGAACAGACAGAGAAACAACAAAAAGGATAATTCAATGCTGCTTTTTATTTAACAAAAAACGCTCGTCAAGACAAAAGGGAAAACAGAGCCAAAAATTAATACCGTAGCCAGTCTCAAAAGTCCAAAACCAAAACTTGTCCTCTGGACCTGGGGAACCAGGCCCTTTTATAAGGCAAACTAATAATTCCTCATTATGAGCCCCTGGGTTAATTTGGTACAAGCCACAGCTGGCTCCCCTGCCTGGGTGTAATGGCAGTGCTGTCCAATAGAGGGCGGCACCCCAACTCCCTTCCTGGCACCAGTGTAAACAAAATTGATGAGACCGTAGCACTCCTTTGCGCAATTGTCCAAATCACCCCAGGTGTATGCTTGAACAGCTTCCGATACACTACCATTTGTAAGAACTGCAGATGTGGGGTTAAACCATTATTTTCCTCCTGGATAACAATTTAATATCATACATTTTGTTTTGCTTTCATTTTTATTTTCTGACGTTGTGGCTCTACATCTCGGAAGATTTCCAACATAAATAGTATACACATCCATACTAAGTGTCCTGCCAATGAGCTGCACTATAGGAAGGAGATATAATGCAATGTCATGCAATGCAAATTTAATTGAATTTGAAAAAGGCCAAATGTGCAAAGAATTTCCATTTTAGAATCATGGAACTGCCATCGGTAGAAGCTTTTGTGATATTTTCAGTACCAACTGACACTCTTTGCCATGGAGAATATATAGCAAATCAAATGAAATGACTTGTCCAATGAGAATCAGACAGTATGGTTGCCTTTGCATGAAAATAAGAAGCTCAAAGGGGCAACAGTGTCCAGTGTGGGCCTATATTAAATAATATTTTTTGACTTTTAATTTAATGCAAATTTGATTTTCTTTTTCTTCATAGGCACAGTTTTGCAAGCTAGGTGATCATCAAAATGAATTGTGCTTGAGAAGAATGAAGTTACATTTGCATTATGTTCTAAATTATAGTTTAATTAATTCAGTGAATTAGTCCAGGCCTCAGTGTGTCTTGCCTTCTGTTTCAGTCTATAAATATAATCTGTTTTAGAATTTTTTTTATGGAATATCATCACTGGAGTCTTTCTCCTGATTAACAATGAGATAGACAATTTGAAAAATGTTCTAGTTTGTTTAACCCAGGAATTACAAACAGGGCAGTTTCAAATATATGCACACATGTAGTGAATGCTTCTCTTTTTATGCAATGACATACCTTCATTCATACCTTCATCTTGTTGAAGGCATAACTAATGGGTTTCTGGCTGTTACAAGAAAGAGGCTAGAGCACGCAGCTATTTTCTTTCCATAACATGTCATTAAACAAAACACTGTATTTGACTGGTGAATTGTTCTTTTTTCTTTACGTCATCCTATGATGGAAATCACAGCAGCTTATAACTACTGTTTACATTTATGTGAATATGTCCACCATGTTTCTGGCTTTTTTTTTGTTTGACCTGTCTGTATGATGCAAAAGAGTTCACCTTAGGGTCATCAGCTTAAACTCCATCACTGTGAAAATTCGCAGACTCGCTGGAAGGGGAAAACCGAGGGCAATAAAAATCCCTTCCCTTCACTGAGATTCACATCACAGATTATAAGGACTAACCAGATGGCCAGCTACTACGTTTCTTCCATCCTCTCTAACTCCAAATTAATGGAGATTTATCTTGGTTGCAGGAGCACGCAACAGTATTGCACTTCCTCATGCCCGTTCATGAATATTCAATGGATATTTGTGTAAAAAATAAGCAATATTTCACTTTCAATGGTAGCAAGAATTGTTCCATGTTTATAATACAGAGATCATCATCTGGTGGACCTATGAAGTCTGTGGTAACATCTCCTTTAGGTAATCGACCTTCACGCTTCCTGTGTTCACAACTACATTTTAAATGGGCAGGGATTATGAAGCAGTTCATCAGTACATCCGGCATTGTTAAATCAGTGCTAAAGGATAAAAATCATAGTGCAAACATACATGGGAATGAAAATAAGAAAATGTCCACTGTGATCATGCACGGGAAGTTGAACATGGGTAAATCATTGTTTTAATTTGCAAAGCTGTGGTAATCTCTTACAGATTAAGTGTTTCTGCGGACATTATTAAAAAAAAGTTAATGCATATTTTTCTAAATGTTTTTCATTACAGCATTTTTGTGATTTTGAGAAGTATTATTGTTGCTAATGCTGCTACTGTATTACAGAGCATTGAAGTTTGAAAGCCACTTTTGCCTACCATTAAACATAGCTGTTATATTTAGGTTTTGCAAAGCTGTCACTTCCTCAAATCCATGCAGGAATCCATTTGCTTTCAAGAGACACATGGAAATGTGTCACAATTCATCTCAGTAGGTGGTCGCTCCATTTGGAAATGCTGCCAATACTGTCACCGAAATATGGTATGGAAAAAGTACCCAATGAGAAGAAAGCTTCTGACGGATATTAAAAAAGATTTTCCCCCCATGATATATCCTGTATAAATCATTACTTTTCATGCACATAGACTGAGGGGACAGGAGAAAAAAAATAACATTCACAAGTCATTCACATTTGGGCTGTGCTGTTTTGGAATTTAGGCTGATGCTCTTCCCAGATTGATGTATAGCCATTTGATGTTTCTTCCTGGCACCGCAACCCAAAAATACGAAGTCCCCCTAAAGCTCTTCTCTGGATTTCAGGCTTCTGTCAGGATACAAAATGATGGAATTACCAATAGAGGACATGTAAGAACTGCACACTATGTACCATACAGCAGAGAAAATTCCACACAGCCTGTATAGCTAAACAATGCAAATCCAGATATCCGGTGAAGCCAAACAGAGAAAGGAAATTCTGAGTCAAAAGGGAACTTTAATGAAACTCTTAGCAATGTATGATTGAAATATTACTAACAAGTTTAGTGCTGAACTTAAGTGTATCTCAGGCTTCATGGATGGCAAGTATCCCTCTGGATAGTAGCACTTCATTCATACCAAAGCAAGATAGAGTAGATTAAAGAGATTTATGTCATACAGATGCAGTTGAACAGTGTCTGGCTCTGGTGAAGAAGACATACTTCATACGCCTGATGTGCAAAGGCTGAGTGTACTCTAAGCTGAGTGTACTCTTTTTCTTGAAATAATTCTTGAAATAATATTCTGTAACAGCGATCCGTGTCCTCGCCTTCAAAGGGTTCACGGCGAGGTCATTTGTCTGGTGGATATGATTTTAGGGAGTCTTGATCTTACCTTTTGAAATCGTCATTCTCCGTTTCATGTGGACTCTTGTTAAGAGCTTGAGCGAGGAACGTGGGATCTTTTTTGAGCAGCCAAGCTGACATCTGGCGACATTCTGTGCGTGTGACAAAAACGCGATAGTCATAGGAGGCGGCCATTTATCTGACGGGATGGAATCGGGGGAAAGGGGGCAAAAATGAACTGATGTCAAAGAGAATGTGCGCAAAAACACAAAAGCTGAATTTTTCCATAAATAAACAGAGACACTGAGGAGGGTGAGTCAAACACACAGAGAGCTTTCCAAAACCAAAATCCTGTGTATCAGATTCTCCCAGCTCACCCCACCCCACCCCCAAGTTGAGGAACTATCTCTCTTTTCATGGAAGTAAATATGGACAGCCCACCCGTGAAGAAGCAACAACACACATTGTGACCCCATGTCCCTGAAGGCCAGAGGTTCCCTGCACATTTCTCACAGCTCCCTAATCACATGACTCTGGAAACCCTCCCAGCCTCATTGATCATGTAAAACATAACTGCCTTTCCCCCCTCGTAGTTTTCTTGGAACTGATTATTTTTATGTTCTTGATATTGTAATTGTGCAGCTGGTGAACATGGCCATAAAGGTTTAATGGATCAAAATAAATATGAATATCTCTGGCAATATAGCTATAGGCTAATCTCATATACCAGTACATTAAGTACATGGTAATTTTGTTATGGTACATGAATGGGACAGACTCCCCAAGTATGGCTAGTTTACCTGAAGTACAGCTACATAATGCATAAAACAACTGGATTAACTTGATATACAATCGCATAAATACATCACTTCAGTTTATTTTATATCAGCCATCAATTGTCACATCTGATACTGTCAATGTCACAAATATTGTGTATCTCTCACCAAAACTACAGGACGCATAACATGACATGTTTGATTTCGAACACCTGTCATGTAATGTCTGTCAGGTGTTGTCATATGTGACAAACTGCATGGCCCTATGTCACAGTCCCTGACACGAGGGGGGTGAAAGTGTCTTTAAACGCCATTGTTGTGACACAAAAGAGCCGCTGAAAAATCCAAAGTAGAGATTCAGTTATAAATGGTGTCTGTCATTTTTGATAACAACAAAACATAATTTTGAAATACTAATATTGGTGCTACCAATAGAAACTCACATGACTCTCGTGGAAATATTATGTCCCAGCATGCAATACCCTGGAACAGCTGACCATTTTTAAATTGAATGCTTTTAACATTTCTCAGTTAAACTCAGGTTTATGCTTTTTGATCATGTGTGCTGTGTTTTTAGTTAATTCAATTTAACCTGCATTCCCCCCAATATTATGGTGTTTTTAACTTACATATTATACAGCATGCACTTTTGGGAATCTTTTTTTTTGTATCAGAAATACTAGGGAAAAGTAACTATTGCACTACATATGCTATTATACAGATCCTTTCCAAAAAATTAGAATATCATGGAAAAGTTGTTTTTTTCCATAATTCCATTCAAAAGGTGAAACTTTCATAGATTATAGATTCATTACACACAAAGTGAAATATTTCGAGCCTTATTTCAGAGAATGAGTGGAGTGGCTTGACTCGAGGAATCCGACAGTTGTAGCCCATGTCCCGGATACGTCTGTACGTGGTGGTTTTTGAAGCACTGACTCCAGCCTCAGTCCACTCCCTCTGCATCTCCGGCAAATTTTGGAATCGTCTTTGCTTGACAATCCGCTGAAGCCTACGGTCATCTCTTTTGCTTGTGCACCTTCTCCTGCCACATTTTTTCCTTCCACTAAACTTTCTATTGATATGCTTGGACACTGCACTCTGTGAACAGCCAGCCTCCTTAGCGATGACCTTTTGTGGCTTACCCATCTTCTGGAGGGTGTCAATGATGGTCTTCTGGCCAATTGTCAAGTCTGCAGTCTTCCCCATACTGAACCAAACTGAGATAAACTTTGCAGGTGTTTTGAGTAAATTAGATGATAGTGTGACACTCAGTCTAAAACATTCATTCTCTGAAATAACTAAAGTAAATGCTGATTTTCGACACACTATTCTAATTTCTTGAAATACTGTTTTGGGGGTTTTCTGGAGCTGTAAGCCAAAATTATGAAAAATGAAACAAATAAAGGCTAGAAATATTTCACTTTGTGTGTAATTAATCTATAATCTATGAAAGATTATATTTCACTTTTTGAATGGAATTATGGAAAAAAAAAACTTTTCCATCATATTCTAATTTTTTGGAAAGGATCTGTATATTCACATGCATTTTCCTATGTGTGCTCATGCATACGCTTTTCAAACATGGGTTTGACAATATGGCTACTTTAATATTATACTTTCCTCCTTGTGCCTAATATGTCAACCATAACAGTCATACCATGCTAAACAATGTACATTACTGATGTATCCTACTGTCAATCCATACAACTGTTTATGTCAGTCTTACCACAGTGACACTGGCTAAACATCTGCAATTCCTTTGGCGGAAAAAATTATAATAATAATCAGAGCCAGGGTAGCTTGATGAGATAATGCATGTGATAAGGTCCCAGGAATGTTTATTACGTGTTTACCATAAGGTGACATACAAATCCCTGCTCATAAACAGCAGTGTAAGGCACTGAGTAATTTAATGTTAGGTCTTGGTACTAAGAGAAGCAGAAAAAGCAATATCCGCAGACAATTACAAAGTCAATTACTATTATGGTAATTGGTCTAGGCAAATAAGAGAATACTGAGGAAAAGTATTTCAGACACTCTGAGTCTCAGCATCAAAATAGCCAACATTGATAATGTTAATTAGCAGTTGAACAATGCTGCCTAATTAGTCGCATGCAAATGATACTTTGCAAGAGTCAATTTAGGGTCAATTTACTGCATCTGCAACGGAGGCGAGATTACTCAAATCCCAGAGAGCACTGGAAATGAGCCTCTTATTCTATCCACTCGCATCAATTGGAATGAAAGTCAATTTGGTTAATTGGCTAATATGTAAATGTAAGCAGAGGTCATGTCCCACATTCCGAGTGCTGCCATACTGCACTTTTAAATGCAAAAACATACATAATGTACATACATAATGCAATGATATTATTCACCGGAGCAGAGACCACATTTATATTTATATTCACAGGGTCAAATCAGTATTTATCCTGATTATTTCCTTTAATTAGACAATTTTCCCATGTGTCACCCCCCTCCCCCCACCACCACCACCACACACACACATCAACGTTGCACTGTCCATAAAATGCAGTTTATAATCATTGATGATAATGTTATCATGTCCAACTATTATAATTATTATTATTATTATTATTATTTTTATTATTATTAATAGTAGTAGTAATAGTAGTAGTACGTATCCCACTTTACATGTGGCCCTAGTAACTTTATGCACAGCAATACAATTAGCTGTATAGTAATACATTGTCTCATACACATGAAGTCAAAAGTAAACATATGCAGTGTACTGTGATACCTTCTTGCCCTGAATAGAAATGTATAGCGTTTATTGTATTGAAATTACATGCATACACTTTTGATTCAGATCTCTGTGTTAATATACCACATACACGTCATGTGGCACTGTAATGGCGACATGTAGTCCAGCTGTCTCTCGTGTTCGTCTTTGTTAATTTGAATGTATTTTGTTGTGTCTGGCTTTTGTCTTTAGTTTTTTTCATGCGCTGTGTGTCTGTTGTGGGACGGGGAAGCGGGCTGAAGATTGTTCAGGGCACTCATGCTGCTCGTTTTTGATAATATTGACAAATTGTATATTCAGGATAATTTTGTTATCACAACATATGCTCGGGAATGTCCGTTGGATCTGCAGCTACAAAGTTTACCATCGTTCTTCATCGGAGTTGAAGATGTCGGGTCTCGGGACTGATCTAGGACTGCGGGCAATCTTCAAGAGTCCACCAGGGAAGAGAAAGGCGAAGATAATGCGGGGGAGGAGTGAGGCGACGACTGGGAAGGCTGACGCAGTTCGGTGCTCCGTTTCGACAGTGTACAGAGACCGCAACACTGCGTGTATGGAGGAAAGTCGTGGAGGCAGAGTTTGTGTGTTGGACTGCTTAATGACACTGGACATCTCGGGACAGCGGGGGCCATTTTTAATCATGCATTCCACTTTAATTCACTTAATTAGTTTGATTAATGCAATGATTATATTGAATGTCTTTGTTTGATATGTGTGTGTGTGTGTGTGTGTGTGTGTGTGTGTGTGTGTGTGTGTGTGTTGTGGGTCTGCCCCACTGTCTATGTCTTTTTGACTTGTTTTAAATGCTGGACATGTTAAGTCTCGAGACCACTTTGAGTGCACACATTTGGATACCATGAATATTCAAATACGATGAAAGCTGAATAAATTGCATAATGAAACCCTGAGGTCTTCTATTACCAATTCCAAACTACTCCACCAAGCTACTGGACTAAGCACACGCATTCCCACACCTGGACTCCTGCAGCTCTCCCACACCTGGACTGCCTGCTAATGCTATCTGTCATTTCTAAAATCATCTAAAAACCCTCTGCTGGATGAATCCATTCCCTTGTCTCACCACTCCTCCCTCAACCGACTGCTCATTTCAGGAATCTGGTCTTGAATATTAGTCGACATGTAACAGGCCTGTCCTTATGTGCCTCCGACTCTTCGCCTTAAATCACCCTCACACATACAAACTTCCCTGAGTTCTACTGCTCATAACTCACTGCTCGCCAATCTGCCTGTCTGCCGTTCCACTTTGATGGCCTGTGGCCAGATCCACTATCCCTATCTGTCTCTTTTTTTTTTTTGCTTACCCCTCAGTGGTGAGATAAGGTGTCTTGCTTTCTCTCCCCGTGTCTGCCCATGCCTGGCAAACCCTTCCCTGCTTTGCCACTTACTCAGCACTACTCCACAAACTTCTCTGGTTTGCCTGTGCTAGCTTTTTTTGGAACATTTTAAGCAGTTCAGAGATTTATACGGATGTATACGTATTTCCATTTATATTGTTTTCAGTCCTTGCAGTGGAAAGTTTGGAAAAACAGGAAATACCAAAGTTAAATGAATATCTTCAGCAAAAAAACATATATTCCTCACTGTGACTTTATTTTCCAGAGATCCTATTGTTATTCTCTCCACATTTACAGTGCGCAAAAATAAAATGCATTAGAACAGAAAATGAATTAAAAACGTGACCTTTTCAGCACCTACACTTCCAAGCCAAGGATATTTGATGTAAAAAAAGAACATAAAACACAAAGAACAGTGATTTCCTGTGCTTGGTGTAACACAAGGTAGGCTAAAGCATTTCAAAGATTGCTTTTGATCAACACAAAGAGCGCCTGAGGCCCATGCACACATGTTTCTTACATAACAATTGCCAGAGTGAGAGAGGGATGTGCTGCAGAGCATTTCCCAATCTAGCCTTTAATGCAGGTCTCCAATTGTTGAAGCCAAGGCAATTTTCCAAGACCGTAGAACATCGTATAGTTAACCTTGCCCTCTAACAACGTGCAGTTTAACTATCAACAATGGCCCCTAGAGATGCATCTGAACTGGAATTGTTATGCACTTGAAGAGAAGGCTCTGTCCTGATTTTCCTCTACTAAGTAGAGAAGTTAACATTTAGCTTATCTTTAACTACTGACACCAGGCCAGCCAGCAGAAGATGGGCTATATTGGGATTCCTCCCATGCCCCCCTTTTTGTGACCATGTCTATGGAAAAACACTTTACAAATAGAATAGAATTGAACTGGAAATTTTGATTCATTTTTTTCTTGACAAATACAGTTTTGCAAGTTCAACAAACACTAAATTAACTTGCCTAACCTCTTTCTCAAGAGAGAAAGGACAAATTTTTACTGAACTTAGATCATATAGTACAGAAACAAATCCTCAAGATTCCTGAGGCGAAGGGTCACTGTAGTTGCCAGCTTTTAATGTGATGTAACTTCTCCACTACCTCAACATTCCTGTCCATTGATATGGCAGTTAAGGAGTAACTGTTGTACTAGATGGAAAATAGGTTTGAAATAGAGCCAGTTTGGTGAAAAGATAACAAGACATGACCAGGAAGAAAGTAGACAATTCTGGACCGCCGACACAATGGCCCCATAGATTTTGGTCAATTATTACTGACATTCATCGGGATTTTGGATTCCTGTGTTCCTGAACAATGACGTCGTTCATAAAGCAAGAGAGAGCCTGCTCTCTCTCTCTCTCAGTTCACTTCTCACAGTTCACTTCTCTCTCATTTCACCCTCACAGTTCACTTCTACTACCATCACCAGCACACTAGTGTTTCATTCCATATTCCATTTGTGTTTTCAAACAATATGACAAGATTGTCCCCCGCTTACTTAATAATACAATCTTTATTCCCCACTCTCACTACCTCTACATTTTGGCTGTGAATCTGTTTAGCTGAAGCTTTGCAGGGAAATACCTCATAATAGGTCATGTTCAGCGTTTCCATTAGAGGCAGTATGGGGCTGTGAATACATGCTGCACCCTTCAAATTCAGAAGAGGGTTTAATTAAGTTGCTATTTTAAAGATTTCTACCAATTCTCCATAGCTGAAGGTACATGTGTAATTGCATAAAATAATTCTGTCTCTCATAAAACATTATTTTAACAAGTAGTTTATTTAGGTAGTAGAGGAAATCTGCAGGAACTGGAAGAGAGCAACAAATCACATGGATTTTAATTGCTTGCACAGTATAGGCCTACTGTAGTGTTGTGGGGTGGGGTGTTTCGAATGGATGGATACTGTGTAAACAGAGCTTCATGTAACGGAATGTTCTTCATTAAGATGCTGTAGCCTACTTCAAAACATGTTTCCAGACTGTCCTCAAAAGTTAATTCATTAAATTAAAAGCAAAGTTATTAATTTTTCTCCAGTTTCCTTGATTATTTCAGTAGTAGTTTTATAGTGCAGGCCTACAGCTTTTCGATGATGTCGATCTGAATAAATTAGTAGTTATTTCCCCTGTTGGCTTTAATAAACCTCTTGCGGAATACAATTGATCAACACTGTGTGAATCGCCTGTCCAATTTTCACCATTCTGCAAAGTCTTCACCACACCTGTGTCACTACAGCATCAAGGATGAATTTAGCATAAGTCATAAAGTTAGACCATTTTGCATAAATTTAGATCAGTTGCGTTAAAGAGCTTTCAGCCGTTGTCATCAATGAACAATTGCTGTGGTATAGAGATGCTTTCTAAATCATCAGAGCAACAAAAAGGATTTAGAATACTGTGAATGCCTTTTATTCTGTTAATTATACGTGTGGGAAAAATGGTTGCAATTCTTTTCACTGTCAGGACAAGGAGTTGCTGAAGACTCACCATTTATGCAATAAATTATTTTGAGGCCTAAATGACAAAGAAAACCGAAGAGAATTTGGATTTTGCGGGTACATGATGTAACCTAATAGTAAACTTTGTATACAGCAGAAACATGAGTGTTTCTGGGGTTCCCTGTGCAGCGTCTGAGCTCTCACCGAGCACCCGAGGGTGCTTGGCACTAGAAACATTTTGTCAACAGGTGGTGGGGGAGCAACTGCCAACTTTAGGAAGGCCTAACGGGGCTTTCCAAAGAGACTTCAGGAAGACATTTCCTACTGGGGACAACTAGCCATGATATTCTAAACAGAGGGACAGATAAATCATTATCTACTTAACTTGTTAACTGCAGGAAATCAGGAAAAATGTAGGTTTTCTATGAACAGTATCACCTGGCTATATACAGGTTAACTAGCAAACAAGGTAATTGAATGGTACCTCCCACGTTTTGCTACGGACTAGGGGGCGTTCCTAACTAAAACTAAATAATCCCCATTCGGTCACAATAGTTTATGTTAGTTGGCTAGCTACAGTACTGACTGCATTAACTTAACACTACATTTCTAGCTATATCTCAGCTTGACCTTACATTATTCCTTGAATGTCATGTCCCCATGTTTAAGCTTTGATTACCTGCATATCTATCCAAGAATCAGTTGATTTTCCTCATTTGCTTGGCATCTGTCAGGGTGTACATGGAAACAAGCCATAGTGCTTCAGTAAAGCCAAAGCAAACTTGTTGCTTTATCTTAAGCCAGAATATGAGGATATGGCGGGAAAGTGTGAAATAGACACTATATTTCAGTTCAGACTAGGATGTAATTTTTTGCCAATATTTTTGACTTTGATATGGAAAGTGAATGGAAAAGTTTCTCTTAAAAATATTCAAGAAGCTAAACTGAATTCCACAAAAAAAGGTAACAGGGTCTTCTAAGGTGAACACCGTCACTGACCATCTAATATCACTCTCAGCATTTATATTTTAATATGTAATTTCGGCTGTCCTATAGCATGGAATCTGGAGGTGTTCCTGAGCGTTTTTATATGTTATTTTATTTTATTTATTTTTTAGGAGTTCACTGTGGTAGGATAATAGAGGATTTTCTGGTCGATTGTGTGCCTGCATCAGTTGTGAAAAATGTGCAGTCCACTAGCACAATAGATGCACAGCTATGTTGTTGGACTGCTATTGGTCAGCTCTCTGTCACTGACTAAAACAGTAGCATTGATTGAATAGAAACTGGAAATTAAAAATGGGAGAATTGTCTAATGATTATGGGCCTGATTTATTAAGCACACTTACTTTAGCACACGCAAATTTAATAACACAACCAATGATTGGTGCAAATCAAATACCATGACCAATCATTTGTCATGTTATTTGTTTTGCGTGTGCTAAAAGGTTCTTAGTAAATCAGGCCCTAAATGATCAGAAAATGTACTTTACAAATTCTACTGAAGATTTGATTACCTTCCCACCACATTAACACGTCACACAAGTGCCTTGCTGTAAATGCCTTATGATTTGTGATCTTTCTTTTCTTCTTTTCTTTTCTTTTATTTTATGTTCAGCTCTAGGAACCTTCTTATTCCCCTGACTCCATGAGATTTTAATCAACCCAAAATGTGTTCAAACAAACTCTAAGCTATATCATTCAGAACTTTTCAGACACTGAGTAATAAAAAAGTAAAGACGAAATATAAGACGACATGTTTTTGCAGAGACCTTTGTTAAATGCATCAAACACCTTTATTTATGGATTGCAAGCACTGCCAGTTTTTGCTCAGCAGCACTTTTGCTGCCAAGTTTGCCTCATCTAAGTTTTGCTTTCATCAGGTTCCACACTTTTTGCACTAGGAATTCAGACAAGCGTTGAACTGGCTACGAGTTCAATCTTTACATTGGGCTACGCGAGCAGGTGGCTGTCTCTGGCTGCACTTCCTGTTCCCAGCAGCCAGTTTACATTCTCTAGCACACAGGATTTGAGATACCTCAAGCATTTGAGGTGCATGTTCAGTGCTTGGTCTTATACTCCCAAGGCATCCGTTTGTACAATTTTCGGTACGTTGAGTCGTACGATTTGGTGGGTGTCATCATCAGCTTCTGCACTGGCCTCATTTGAACACCTGTCACAATGCATTTTTTTAAACACTACAGACGGAGCGCTCCACATAATTGTACAGACTATCACACTCTAGGAAAAAGCACCTCACTCTCCTCAGCTCAGATGGAACCTCTGTTGTCTGACCTAGTATGCCTGCACTGAATTCCCCATCGCCCTGGTGATAGCTTGACTGGGAGTAGAGAAGTCAACTCTGCCAAGCCGATCATGTTCGATCTACACTTGTATTCAAGTGGACATGGCGCAGGTTCTTTTAGGTGCACAATGGAGACCAGATTGTCTACAGTCCGTATAAAATCCAATAATCTGTGACTGATGGGATTAATATGATTCCTGCGTTTGGAATTGACTTCCGTTTTCAGATTTGCTTTCTCATATTCAAACCGTTAATAATCTCAGGCCACAACCGTGTTTGGTTTTTAAGATCAAAACTGCTGAGCGCCATGACAGGACTTGGAGACTCTGAAGTTCAAAACAGCCGATTAGCACTTCGGTGAACCACAGATACTCCACATATCTCCAGTCACCCTATATTAGTCAGACATTTGAGCAAAAGAAAAAACTAAAAAAAGCACCCAAGACCAATCTAGGTCAGAAAAGCCCACAACAACCAAAACTGTCCAGCAAAAAAAGCACTAGTCGAACAGGCTAATTATTGTGGGATTAGACACATGTATAGCACTATTCTCACTGGTCCTGTTGAATTCTTTGTTAGGGTTGCCCTACTTCTGCCAGCGATTGAACAAGACTAGCTGACCATTTCTCAAACACAGAAGGAAAAAATGCATTGACCACCTGCCGGGCTTTCTCCATGAGGCTGCAAACACCTGCAAGTGAATTGATCACCTGCTTTGAGATCAGCAAGACAGCGGTAGTCTTCACTTCTGCCGAATGGGATGCTGAAGCCTACTGCTGAGCTGTGAGACCCAAGCAGGGGGCCGGCCTTTTGACTTCAAACTGAATGGCTAATGAAAGGGACTGAATAGCACCGTGCACTGATAGCAGGTCAGTTTGGAGGGTCACATTCGAATGGGTTCTTTTGAATTTCAAGTGGGCTGGGAGGCTAAAGGCCAGGTGTTGCCTTTCATTTTACTACGAGAGGAAAAGACGCTCAAGAGAAGATTCTCTAAAGAATTGTGTTTCCTTCGAGACTAAAGAATAGCCAAAAACACCCAATCACTCGCTGTTGATTGTGACATGGTTTGCCTTTTCTGACAAAGCTTCATGTAATTTTCTTTATACATGTGGATTTCTGGGAAGTTTGTACGTAATCAAAGAGATTGTGAAAATTTGGTTAATTAAGTATATGTCGGTTCACAATATGAAGTTAATACAATGTGAAGTTCCACAATGGATTTTGGCAGCTGTATTAGCCTCTGACTGAAAAACATTATTAGATTTTACACACTCAGCCATTTCTATGCAGTCTACTCCCATCATTTGCTGTGTCTGAAGTGACAGTTACACTTGCCACTTTGACTATTGCATGTGCTGCTTACACAGAATAAGCTAACCTCTTCAGGTGAGGTCCCTATAGTATTTGATGCTTGCACAGAATAGTCCAATCTATGGTATTTTAGACATGTTGTGACATGTATACCATCAGTTCCTCATATCTCATCATATTAATCCTGTTGAGCAGTGATTTCTTGGTGACAGTTTTTATGAAACTAACACATATGATGTCTTATAGCTGCATTCATAGTGCCTTATTACGCACTTACAATGCACTATAAAAGCTGCTATAGTCACTCATAACAACTCATAGGTAATTATAACAGCCTTTATAATGTTATATGAATCATTTCTATGAAAAACCCTATTACTACGCGATCGTTGGGAATGTTCGATTATATTCCAAACAAGCCCGTGTGTCCATACCTTTTCTACAATCTACGGTCCATACTCACCAATGGTAAGAATAGAATGGACACAGCGGAGCGTCAGTACGTGTCACAGAGAACCTAGGACAGCACACCTGAACAGTTGGGCCGGGAGATCAATAGCTGTTCTAAGCAGGCTTCTTCTAGTGACTTTCTCTACTTTAGCTATTTCCTCCAAAAGCTGTAAAATGGCATAGCTAGATAGGCAATAGCCTACGTATGTACTGTATCTATTATGTTTTGCCTCTGACATTCCAAAGAGATTTACAGGAGGGGAAAATACTTGCTCTCTACGTTGTGGGCTTTGATTGTAATGACGTCTCCATCTTGCTACAATGATAGCCGTCATCTTATTGATTGCGTGTGCATTAACACCTTTTTCCCAAGCGCTGTTGGACTTGGCAAATCACGTGCTAAAGTAATCTATTTGCATAACCTCATCCCACTCTTTTGCGAAATAACGTAAGGACGCCTACCTCGCCTACCTTTTTGCGGGTGTTTTACAGCTTTACATACGATTTTGTACACGCAAACCTTTAGTAAATCGACACCGATATGTTTGCTTCATAGAAAGTATTTTCTTTATCATGTTGATCAGCTTATCATACCAATTATATACTTGTGTTTATCTTGAATTCCATGCTCGATTCCTTTCCCCAAGTGAGGACTTATATTACTCTTGTGAGTATTCTCTCACAGTACATACAATAAGTTTATTTATTTATTTATTTATTTTTATTTTGTGATGCATCTTGCTTTCTTTTGGGGAATGTGGCTATTTACACACAGTGCTTTCTTGAAACTTACATTTACAGGGTATATTCACTAAGTGTAATCAGTGCAAACAATGTTTTTTGGTTGACAGAGTAATTTTCTGGTAATATAAATGCATTCTTGAGTTTGATATACATTTTTCTTTTTGCAAATGCAGTTGAGTTGAGAAAATGTACACAATACACCACAATACATACTTAATGAATCTTCCATTGACACTTCTTCAAAAACATTTGGAAAAATAATCTGAATAATATGTGTGCGTTAGCTGACACAGAAGTATAATACACTGCCTGGCCAAAGTCGCACACTCTAATATTTTGTTGGACCGCCTTTAGCTTTGATTATGGCGCACATTCGTCGTGGCATTGTTTCGACAACCTTATGCAACGTCACAACATTTATTTCCGTCCAGAGTTGCATTAATTTATGGCCGAGATCTTATATTGACGACGGGAGAGTCGAACCACTCCGTAAAGTCTTCTCCAGCACATCCCAAAGACTTTCAGTGGGGTTAAGGTCAGGACTCTGGTGGCCAATTCATGTGGGAAAATGATTCCTCATGCTCCCTGAACCACTCTTTCACAACTTGAGCCCGTTGAATCTTGGCATTATCGTCCTGGAATATGCCCATTGATGGGATAACCTGGTCATTCAGTACATTCAGGTACTGACTTCAATTTATTGCTGCATAACATTGCTGAGCCTAGACCTGACCAATTGAAGCAACCCCAGATCATAACACAGAGGCTTGTACACTATGCATGACGGGTGCAACGACGACTTTTTTTTTGGCCAGGCAATGTATAATATAATATATGTCACAGGTAAAGTACTAAAATAAGCATGATAATACACAACGAGAGCTTCTTTTTTTTTTTGTTGAGAATGAAAGCATGTGTAAACCTTCATGCCAAATGATGAATGGGGGGAGGAGGCAGCAGCCGCTGAGCATATAAAAAGTAACAGAAAAAGAGCTATCTATCTTTTGGGTTTTTCATACGGATATCAATTCTCATTTCACACGGTGGTGTAACAATAGGACAAAAAATAAAATGTATTGTATTCTCACAACAGACGCCATCTGTGCGCAACAAAGGGAGGAAATGACTTTGGCCGGCAGGCTCGCAGAGGTGAACGCCACGCTGTTGTGAAGGAACGCCTCACCTCCTGGTTCATGTGAAATATTATCTTTGCCACGCTACAGCAGAAGGATCCTGCAGTGCCGGATTGCAGGGCTTTGAAGCACACTCATTCACACCTCCACATTCCCCCTGTCCCTCCTAGCCCGACTCCCAGACACCATTAATCTGGGCTGCTATAGCTCGAGAGATAAAAGGCTCAGAACTGGAAAGGAATCCACTCGGAAACAAATCCCTAACACGCTGCAAGCTGTGGTCTTTTGTTGAAACCTGATTAAAAATAATCTTGCAGGGTAATGAGCTAGACCCGGAAAGCCATTTCTTAGCTCTCATTGGCATGACACACGCACAATGCGTCTGTTCCTCTGGTGAAGGCTTCAATCGATCTCTTGGTCTTACGTCCGTACAGTTTGGAAGTTTGCTCGGCATAGTCTGTGTTTCCCATCCATGTGCTTTGGATGAATTGTGTTCATTTCTAAAGCTCTGTAGCTGAAACGTATGACAATGGCGTTTATTATAATAATGATTATAGGTAGGCCTACAGTATGTAGCTTTGTTTAGCATAGCCACAGTGTAAGTCCATTTCAGAATTAAAGGGACTATAATGTTAAGTGCAGTGTACAAGACTTAACATTATAGTCCTCAGGACAGGACTGTGTCTACCAGATTAGGTGCAATTAAGGAGCTGTTTGTAGTTCATACAGTTGTATTTTAACCTGCTTGCTTTTTCTCTGTAAAGGCCAAAGTTAGTGAGAATGTCAGCACCTTGCCATCACACTGAATCAGTCATCAGCTTTCATGGATATCTAGTTTCAACAATGGTTCAATTAAATGCCCATCTTAATTAACCTCTTGGATGCCATAATGCAGTCACGGCTGTCTTTGCCGGCAGATGAGGAATTTAAACCCACTTAGTTCAGGAACTAGCAATTTATGTCAGGCAGCAAACAAATTGAGTTCAGTCTGAAAGGATTGCGATGATCTGGTTCCAGAAGCTTTTTAAATGGGTGTGCCAGTGACTGGCCAAGCAATTACATGCCACAGTATTATAGGCAAACACAGGGTCTTGGACCAGTAAACGTAAACATTTCTCTCAACTCAATTCTTACTGTTCTCTCTAATTACTGTTACACAAAGCACAAACAATTGAAAGCATTATTGTCATATTCTTATTTTTATTATTATTTTTCAGCCTACCGTGAAAATCAAGTACTTCAATTTTCTCCAAAATTTCAAACAATCAAACCCGCCAAGTTTTCATTAATCGATTAAGGGATGCGTAGAGATTTAATGGAAGTCTTGTTTTTGACTGACCTTCTGCAGCCATCTGTGATATATCTACAGTCGTATTTGAAATACCGGTCACCATTCAAACGCCATGTGATCTCTAGACCAGATCTGCATTCTCTTAACGCCGAAAAGGATATATCGATCAGTAAGTGAGGTTTATAAGAATCCGCCTCATTTTAAATGAATGGTCCATCCAGCTGCTCTTATCTTTAACTTAAATGCACGTGAACTTACCCCTGGTATGGTTGAACGTGCAAGATTAAGAGTTTCCGCGCCGGCTACGAGAACGTTACATTGTCAGCGACCTCTGAAACCGTTCCAGCTTCTGTATTTCATAAACTAATAAATGTGACAACTTTACATGTTTCATTTTCCATTTCTAGGCCGCAAGTCTGGCTTTTCCCATTTCTCTTCCGTATCAGATGATTTGTATGTGGTGCCGTGAGGGATGGATTGAGCAAGAGCAGATAAGGGCTGAAAGCACTCAGCGAGGCGTGACTCAAAGAAGCATGTTGTCTGCAAGCAAGCGCAAACACTGTAAACCGATACTCGTCCTTGTAAGTGCTGATCGACCTGTGACCGTGTGTTCAGCCAACGCAAAGCGGCCCGCGACGAAAACAAATGCCCGTGTTTAGTTTCCGAGTTTATGGTAGAGCTCAAAAGAGTTGCGGGGAGTATGCGTTCCAACAAGACGGAGGAGTCGTGTAAAAAATACGCAATAATGGACGTGTTGATCTTTCACATTTAGAACTCGTGCTGCTGTGCCGCGCTCTTTCACAGAAGTGCACGTACTGTACGTACAACCGGGTACATAGTTACCGTTATCTGAGCTGCGTTAAAGCAGAAATTAGACGTGCAATAACAATTGTAAATACTGTAATTTTCATAGTTTTGCTGTTCATTTAGACCATTACCAATACTCTAAAGAGCACACTCTTGCTATTCATCCATTTATACTTGATTTAGAGTGGCGTACTGTAATTACACTCGAGCCAACGGAACGAAATCGCCGCAACAGATGTTTTGACAAACCAGCCCCGGTGTAAGCGCCTCACGTGGTATGCGGTAATGAGCACAAAAACAAGCGAGCCGGTGAAGGAGAGTAGCCGGCTCTTTCATTAGCGCTACAGCGGCGTCGGGGGCCAGGAGCTGCAGCGGGGTCCAGAATAGGGCCGTTTATACATCACCGCCGGCTGACCTTGGGCAGGCCCTCCATTTTGCGGGCGTGACACTTCCCAACCTCTTGACAATGCTTTCCACTGTCCCCCCCCCCCCCCTTTCCCAGGACGTTTCCCTGTCCCTCGTTCCCCACACGTTTCCTGTCGGGCAGATGAGGTGCAGCTGCGGAGAAGTACGTAGACCGCGCCCGGGTTCGGCCCCGCGCGCCACGCCGACGATAGACCTCGGCAGATGCCGTTCTGCAGCTGCTCGGCGATGACAAAGTTCAGCCCGGTTTCTGCCAGCTGCCCTGTCCCAGCTGCTCAGTCCGGGTACCCCCCCCCCCCCCCCCCCCCCCCCCCCCCCCCCCCCACACACCAATTATTGCATTTCACAATTCCAAGGCAGCTACTACCAGCTCTTCTGCCCTTATAGACTAAATGAGACTCCAAACTAGCAGCCAAGCAGGCAGTTACAGAGCTCTGACCCGGAGAAGACACCTCGCTACAGAGCCCATTCAGACTGCTGCCCTACTTCACATCCCTGTGCAAAGCCTTGACTGCGCATATCGATCGAATTTCCCTCAGATGGAAATTTGAGCTCTGGAGTTTTACGTGACACAATGTACAATGTTAAATAACAAATAAAGTCCAGATATTTCAATGTGTACGGCCTAAGGTCTCCATAAAGCATGGATAATGCCTTCATGAGAAAGAAATGACCACTTTACAAAGCAGACAAAAGCTCATAACTACTGTAAATGTTGGGCTCAGTGACTGCTAACATTGCGCAATGCATGGCTTCATATTTTACAAAGCATGCGCTGAATCTCTGTTTTACATGTCGACACAAGTGCAGGTGTTTTTGAATGTGTAGTGCCTGCCGCGCTCATGAAGAATCTGTCCATAAGCTTTTGGAAAGTGTTATGAAGTTAAACTTGATATATCTGTGACCACGTGACCATGCCTATATCAGTGTTTAGACTTTAGACCATTAAACTCTGTTTAATTTAAACACCTTTGAAGTTGAAACATGCCTTCCTGGGCCTCAGTAATTGCAAAAAATGCACCAAATGCTGACTACACGTGCACTAGGCCCATTATGAAGGTTGTTTGATAGGCCTATGAGATTGCATTTTGAAACGCTCCATTAGTTAGACATAATGTATTCAAGCTGAAAACCAATGGACTTAAAAGGAGTCACATATATTTTTTTTAGCTAGTGCTCCATAATTTCATTATACATATTTATTTCTTCTTTGCCATAGAGGGATAAGGTGGAGGGCAGGGTCCACTTTGTATAATGGGAGACATGCAAGCACACATCACTGGCTGTCGTTCCAGTTCCAGTTCTTTTCAGTGCACTTGCCGGTGGAGGGCACAGAGAAACGTTTGAAGACTGACCAAGCCCGATGCGAGCTGATAGCCTTAAGAGTAAAATGGGTGGAAAGGGAAGGAGGAAAAAAGGGCCAGGTTTTGTTACAAAGGAGATCATAAAAAACACATGTCCTTCCTGAAAGTATTATAAACGCTACATGCGTCTTTCTTTGAAGTCCACACATGGGCAGCTGCTGTGAAATATACAGCACTCCCTTCAACCCCAAAGGTATACTGTTCGGGATCACATGAACCACTGCACATGCCAGGTCCCCAGAGTGTTTGCTATGTTATGTTCCCATGTAGGAGTTACTAAGAGTTCCCCCCCCCCCCCCAGTGGAAAAAAAAACTACCATTCAACTGAGGTAAGCGAAAATTCCTTTTGCAACCAGATGGGGTGCCATATATCTCCCTTGTGAAAAGTGGAATGTAGCCTACAGTTGTAGTAGGCTAAGTGTGTTTCCTCCCAGCGTTTGGCCTACCCTTTGTGAAGTCTAGGTGGTAGAGAAGCGCTTCTGAAATGGCCTCATTCACGCACACACACACACACACACGCACACGCACACGCACACGCACACGCACACGCACACACACGCACGAACGCATGCACACACACACACACACAAACACACACACACACACACACACACACACACACACACACACACACACGCATACCAGACAGCCTGTAAGAGTGGACTGGGAATATTCTCACTCCCAATAAATTCAAACTGTCAGGTTGCTTATGCTCCCTACATTACCCTAATATCTAGGATGGTAATATTGTCCAACAATCCATATTCATGGATTGCCTTTTTATAATGGTAAGGACAAGGATGAATGCAAAACAGTTTTGTATCCGTCGCAGGGTAGTAGAGAACGCACACGCACAAAAAAAAAAAAGTTAAAAAAAGAAAGTTAAACACCAGGTGATACCAGTGAATCAGATTTGGAAACAAAGCAAACTTATTGTTGTGTTTGTCATCTAAAACCACATTAGACTTCCCAGTCTAGCACTCCTTTCAAGTAAATAAATGAAAGATGCTTTCTCACAGAGCTGATAAAATGTGCTATTTCTGCTAACTAATTCAGTTAGTAGTCTGGTTCATGGGTCTGGTTTCTGCTTTCACCATAGACTTTACATAACAGAGAGTCTCCTGACCCAGGGTTAGACCAGCTATTGTAAAGTATACTACACACACCATAGGTCTGAGATCAAGGCCTTTATTTAAGTAATGTTACATTAGGCTGCTGGTGCTTTTTCTTATCTACTATTCTTATCAAATGGTATATACCATTACATATTATCTATTAAGGTTGCCATACAGCAAGCTAATAGCTTGTGATGTGGTAGGACAGATTGCATGTCTGACAGGATAAATGAGCAGATTAGTAGGCTATCATTCAGGATGGCGTATTTCATATATACATAGTCCAAAGCAAATAGAAAAATGTTTCTATATCCTCCTGAGACCCAGCAGTTAAAAAAGTTTAAATATTTAAATTGTTTCGAAAACAATGTTGCAGTGAAAATATGTTTTTAAATACAATGTTTTTCCTCTATGCAGAAAAACCTACAGGTCATTGGTACTTCATGTGTACTTTGCTTCACCGATTGACTAGGTATTACTCATGAGTAAGGCTGCTTGTTTGGCACGGGTGTCACAAATTATGTGATTTCTGCCTTTTTTTGGCAGTTCTGTGAATTCCCCCATTTTTTGTCTTTCTGTGATTTTTCGCCAGTTTTAGGTGGTAACTGTCATTCTTAATGTAGCCTACAGTGTTATGTGTATAGACATATGCATGTTAGCCATATTGCCACATGCTGGGAGAAACAAAGAGTGTGACGATGTATTCAGATATCGGAATCCGCTGGGATCGAGATTCCCGTCCTTGTTTGACATCCCCTGCCAACAGTGCTGATGCCTAACGCTCCTTTCCCCATTGCAGTAATGTTGTCAGTGACAACAGGCACTCCATCAAAGACTCAAACCTCGCAATGTAACTACAACATGTTATACTAAAACCTTTAAATAACTATAAAGAAGAAAAAACTTTTTTTTTTTTTTTAAACGCAGTTTGATTTATCTATTTTTTATTATTTTAGTATTATTTTAGTAATGCAATTTGAGCATGTTCTGTTTCTAACAATATTTTGTTAAAGGCAGAAAAGCATGGTCTTTCTTTCAGTGATGGGCCGCATTAAGCAATAAAATGCACCAGCCTACCAATGCACTTTACTCATCGGCTATTTGTTCCTACCGGCCAGAAAGTGGCAGCTGACTTTTTTTAAACAACTTGTTACTGTTCCTAGAGTTGTGCATACTATTTCAATCGTCTCCCACTACTGCATATACATCTATGAATTCATGTAATAAATCACCTTTTTAAGACATTCTGTGACTTTTTTTTCTGTTTTTCTGTGATTTTCAGTTTTTGCGATGACTGTTCCAGGACTTTAGCCAATATATTCCGTGACAAACACGTACCCAGCCTTACTCATGAGCGTTCAGGATTCAACGTAAAGCCTTTGTTGGAATCTCCCATTCCTGTTCCAGTGTACAACTACCCTTTCACACTGACTCAACAGGACTCATGAATGGCCCTGTCATGAGTCATTTGATTGGATTATACACGGAGTTAGACCTTCCTCCCTGAGTGTCCCTTCTTGCTAGAATATGAGCAATCAAAGCAATACTACTTTGGCCGAGGCTGTGAAGAATAACGTGACGAGACCTGGCATTGAGCTCACTTCCTGCTTGTATTTGTAGGCCAACGTGACTGAGATGGTCTTTTGTTTAACACAGCAATCACGTAATCAACAAGAAAATGGAAAAAACTCCTCACTGAGCATATTTTAGCCTGAGTTTTTGTGCTATGACAGTATTGCACTTCTTTCATAGTGTTTTACTGGCAGTCTTCAAGTCAATGCTAGAGGTGAATTTCCAAAGTTCATTGTTAGTCCCACAGTGGTATGAGTGACTATGAGAGGAGGAGATTTAGAGTCTTGAGGCATGACTTATGATGACGTTGGTGGCTTGAAAACCAGGTCTGTGTTATTTCCTGTCCCGAGATTTGTGACCCAGTTCACAGTTGTGTTTTGCTGGGGTGCAAATTCCTTCAATAAGAATGCCAACAGAATAGGTTTGAAAAGATCAAGGATTCTTTATATGAATTAAACACCGTGTAAGGGAGGCTTTGCTTCTAGTCCTGGTACTGTTATGTATAAATTATGGGTCTGCTACAAATGCCTCCAGGTCCCCCCTCATCCACCCCAAAGCCCAACTCTAACACCAAAAAAAAAAGTTAAGAAGTGTGATATAAAATGGGGCAAAATCCTAAAGTAGAGGACAGGAGCGGTGCCATATCTGCAGTATGTAGAGTATTCTGGGGGCAATTGTAACAGGGGGCAATTGTAACAGGGGGCAATTGCAACACCATAAAATTGCACCAACTTGAAACAAGCTAGAGCTGAGATTCTATCCAGCAAGCTAGCTAGTTTCATGTGTTCAGGGTTGGGGGCAATTGTAACAAAAGATTTTGTTACAATTGACCCCTGTTACAATTGCCCCCAGAATACTCTACATCAGCTCTGTGATTCTTCTACAGTTCACCACACTCCCGGGACCCAGTGTAGGTGTTCAGTTTGGAGCTCTGTGCGAAAGGCTTGAGGGTTACGGGTGGGCGATAAAAATTATCTCACTGATATTTGTCCTGTGATTTCATAGGTCACAGGTTTCACTGCCTCAGTACACTGGTCGATGTGACGCCATCGCCTTCCTTCTGTTCACATTTGCTTGCTTGTCTGAAGCTGTTCACTCACCGCAATTGACACAAAATTGAGTTCACGTTACACCAGGAAGGAAAAGGCAGGAAGATTAGCGTCTAATTCTGTGCACCATATGAAGTCTGTTTTCTATTAATCTTAATCTCCTCAGGATGAATTCGTCATTTTTCTAACTGGCTCCTGTCTTTAGCCCCTTCCTTTTTTTCATCTAACAGGCCCTGAAGTGAGGGACTACGGGAAAAGGCATCGATGTCTAAAACGGCTAAGCATATTTTCATGGCATAGTGTTGAGCTGTTGAGAGGAAGGGTCAGGGCAACACTGCTGGGTTTGTATTCCAGGGGTAGCCATCTGGAAGAGAGAGAGACGCACTGTATAAACGCTGCCCAAAAAAAAAAAGCCCAGCCCAGAGGAGACAGGCGGAAAACCAGCTGGAGTCAAGACAGACGGACAAGCCAAGAGCAACCCAAACTTCGGCGTGAGGGGCAGATGGTGGGCTCCGCACGCGCGCCGGGGCCGGTATAAGTGGCGGCTCACGCGGTGCCAGACTCGCGGGGCCGTCTGGGCCGCAGCTTCGCCGCTGCGCGCCTGACGGCTCGGCCCCACCAGAGCCGCGCAGCGTGTGTGGCCGTTCGCAGACAGACAGACGGATGGAAACGGAGGAAGAAGCGGGTTTTTCACAGCCCCTGCGACGGAAAACATACCGTCCCGTTGGCGCGTAATGCTGACAGTGTTTTTGCTTCCTAATCCAGTGAGATATTTTGAAGTTGTCGGTGAAGAGAGGGAGGGGCGTCAAAGTAGATTTTCTATGCTGGCGCAAAATGGCTGTATCAGCGTTTTACAGTGCCAGCAGCATGCCGCACGGTGGCAGTGGCTGAAAGTGGATAGGTGCTGATTGTATCAGTGTAGACAGTAACCTGTATTGAGACAGAAGCCATATAATGTGATTATATCGCTTTCGCCTGCAAATGTAATAAACCAATGAAGCCTCTAACATTAAAGCTTCAGAAAAACAATGCAAAACATCTTACTTGCACTATCAAGGACATAAAACTTAACTGATACACCTTTAACTGTATAAGAAAGTGATACAGTTCACTGATGGAACATCATTTGGGTAATTTAATTGAGCTGTACACAAACAAAACCATCACAGATAGCTGTTTATTTAAAAAATTAACATAATTGCAGTTAATTATGTTTTGTCCTAAACAGAACTATACCTATAAGGAAACATGTGTATTGTATTCAAGTCAGCCACATGTCTGTGCATATAAGATCCTTTCAGCAGTGTTCAGGAAAAAAAGCATACAGTACTACTGGTTCCATTTTTAAGACAGTTCACCAGGGAGAAGACTCTTGTCTACCGCAGATAAACAAGTATCTGATGGGAGAGGGACATAGCGGACAGCATACTTATGGTTCCTGTCATACAAAGCTCGGAGCCACTTTTGACGAGAAGCCTCTCTGGCCTTTACGTCTCCGTACATATGTCCGTTCATTTGTAAGTCCGTGCACGTGCCGAGAGAAGTTTTCTATGTAATAGTTTCCCTTCCCTGATCAAACGTGTGATTTCCCTCCTCCCATTGAGAAGAATCCATTTGAATAAGGCTCCATTTCACTTCAGCGAGCACAGACTTCCTTCGACTGATTTTACAGTTGATGATGTACATGGTAATTAAAGCCTATGCAAAACCTCTGTGAAAACATATCGACATTCCACATGAAGACTGATGTGGTTTCATACCCATCATTTTCACACAGACATCGAAGGACAATTTGCCTTCAAGGTAGATCTACCTCTGGGGCAGGTTTACATCTGACAGTATTCCCACAACATCCTTGGAAGGATTTTAAACTTCTCATCTTGTTGTTTAAAGCCCTTAAGAGGCCCAGAGACAAAGTAAATGTTGGAGTTGGTAATCCCCCCCCCCCCATTTCCCCCCTTTCCCCCCTGAAGCACTTTATTCAGGATATACCCCAGTGCAAACCGACAGTGGGAACCATATCAAAGGCATAGTTGCCCGGAAGGCAGATCTGTTGAGACTGAATTAACTTACAAAAAAGAATTGATTTTACACAGGAAAAAAAATGCTATGTTAGTTTTTTTTTTCTTTTGGCTTGCTAAATATAACTACAAAATGCAATTTCCAAAATCCTGCTTCACTAGTTGTACCAAATGTACCAATAATTTATGGTTAGCTCATTTCTGTTCTGTTATGCTCAAGGTCTGCACGTCTCCACTTTGAAGGATGTCTTTAAGTTTGATTTGTCCACTTAATTAAAATGGGGTGTAAGGCCGATGCGATTTGTGTCCACTGTATGTTCTCATTTACAAATGCCATTGGATTACAAGGTGAAGCCCGCATGCTCATTTAGGGTTCCTTTGAAGCCTACTGTTATAGGCTATAGCCACCATTACGTTTTAATGTGCAGAGTGTCCATTCACCCAACTGCAGCTCCCGTACAAAGCCCCTGCTCTTGAGAGGTGAGATGACAGAAGAGATGGATTTTCCCTCTCTTTTCCTTGTGCCTCCTGGCATAATGGTAGATGAGATCCACTGCAGAGGTCAGAGGTCACCTTAAAAAAAACCACAAAGATGGGGTCAAAGTTATCCAGCCTTTGGCTACTAAAATGTTAATGGGACCACTAAAAGTCAGGCCTGGCTTCAGTTGACCGTTGTTCCGAGGGCCTTCAGGGTTAGATGGCAGGGTTCATGGGATGATCTCCCACAAAGCTTTGTGTTCTTTGCCCTTTTCATGTTGGGCCATTCTTAAGGGACTCCACAGTGTCCTTTTTTTAAAGGGATTTGGCTGGCTGCCACTGCTCTCGTAAGCTGTGCCTTTGGCTGACTAACCCTGTCGGCTCATGCTGGCTGCGCCAAGGACAAGTGGACAAGCCCTTCCTTCATTCAGGTGAATAAGTTATCATATGCAGCAAGAGCCAGACATAATTCTAGCCTATAATAAGTGCAACAGATTAGAATGCAATTAGCATTCTTACATACGTCAAATATATCAGATATAAAATTGTTTGATTGTATTATTCATTGACTGCATAACCAAAACTAATAACAAACACCAACTGCTTAAATTCAGAAAAGAAATGGCGCAAAATTGACTGTGCGTTTCTGATGTTGCGCCTGTCTAAATCTATAGCTTCCGCTTACCTACAGTCTTCACTGCATTCAGTGGTACATTCAATCCACAATTCAATCTCTTAGTTTCATGGTGCAACCATGCATATCGAACAGTCACAATCAAACGTTAAATATAAAGTGATTTTAGCGTCGCAGCAACTCAACTCAAGAGTTTAACGGCCTTTGTTTGCGGGAGCAATCTGATACCCTCGACATATTGCGAACCTATTTCCCAACTATGGTTAATTGGTGATTACTTTAGAATGATGAATGAAGTGTAAATGCGGCTACCTCCCTCGATAGCATTACTGACGTTCCCCCTCGCGACACGTCCAGCCCCATACCAGGATGTACTTTAAACCACTTTTTTTTCTTTTTGCTGAGGAGCATATGCACCATTACATCATCCTCTGGTAATTGGCAGATTGAAACAGTGCAGAGATATGGGGGAGGGTGGCGGAGTCGGACGGGTATGTCTGCGCGGTGGGACCGCGGCTGCAGACTGGGCCTGGCTAATCACCCGATAATAGACAGATTGGATGAGTCACGAGGTGGCTCGGATCCCGGATTCTGACCGCAGCCCTGCCTGCTGCGAGACCGCGGTTACGTTTCCGTCGGCCGCTAGGGGGCGCTCCGCAGGACTTTGGTACGGCTTTGGTCGTAATGCCTCGTCAATCGGACCTGTCTCGCCTCTCTTGGCCCGCCGCAAAGATCTGAGAGGAGGGGCATTATGGGTCATGGGTCAGTCAAGCTCTCCACAGCTGCTTCTGTGCATTTAAAAACTGGCGATCGAACAAAAGTTAATATTTTATGGTGGCATGTCTTCGAGCGGCCCTCTGTACAGGGGCCAGAGAGAGGCAGTGATGAAGGGTAGTGGTTGTGGTCATTACTGTTTCAAATCTGTTGGGACACATGTTGTGATAACCTACTAATTAACTTAATTTTACTTACTTTTCAAATTTCCTCTTCCTGTATTTATGAACTTTAAAATGTGTACCGTTGCCAACACTGGGAGGCAACTCATGGATTATTTCACATTCAAATATCCAATTAATTTAAATACAGGAAGCATAAGGTAATGGAAAAGAGTAATAACCATAGGGACCACTTTACATTCTGTGAAAATATGCCTAGTCATCTTTGGAGATGAGCGGTGTCAAATTAAGTTTGAACAGAATACATAACCCAAAACAGAATGTCTGTCTTCCAAGCCATAATTGAAACACTTCATTAGCCATTAAAAGCAGACCGTTCCTCTTAATCATGTGCTTTTTTTTCCTCAAAATGTAATTAAGCACAGGTCTTGACAGATATAGGGAGCCTGTTAATAAGTTCTGGGAGTAATGAAACAGCCTTGTTCTTTATAAGCTTTGAAATGATATTGATTCATTTCCCCATGAGCCGAGTCCCTTGAGAGGGCATGCCAATGTCTCCATGCTCTACCTGCCTACTGCTTTTGAAATAAAACATTTATTTTTTTATGATTCACCCGGGATGCAATCACTCCCAGCTCTAGCCTAATGGCATGTGAACAGGAGCGTGATTAAGGCAACGGTTTTATTGAAAGAACGGTTGTGATGTAGCAGTGAATAATAATACTAATAATAATAGCAATAATAATAATACATTTTTCATTCAGGGGTCAAGGACATTGATCTGAATATACAGGAACATTGCATCATTGCGTGTATCATTATTGACATTCGATTTTCTAACTTTCAATCACAATTCAAAGGCAGTGTTGCTTTCTGCCATAACTGTCCACAACATTTCTATTGAATTTCATACTGAGATGTAGTAATGGAAACTAGTGGTGACTGGTGGGCTTGGGCTGGGGATGGGGTCCCATCGAGGAGGCTGCATCGATTATTTGTTTCAGAACTGCCCGATTTTATGCTTTGCCACTTGAAGACGAGTGCCATTATCTATTGCATGCTAAATCCCTATTCTGCTCAGCAGACTCAATCATGCATCTAAACTGACATGCTCTGTCCAATTTATATCCCTATTGCAAGCTGTGTCAAAATCAAATCCTGTTCTTGACCGCACCTGACCGACAGACACCTGTAGGTCTGGGAATGTATGTAAATAGTTTCTTGGTGTGAAAATGTTGTAATTGAGATAATACTCCCATTGACCTCTATTAAATGCAGATTTTCTAATAGATTTCAATGGGAAGCCTGGCTTCCACAGGCCAACCGTGGACCTGAAATTAACAAGTCTGATAAATGGGGCTATTTTGCTAAATATTTCAAATTCAAAATGACACCATTAATCGCTTGACAGTTTACATATACTGTATATATATATATATATATACATTCTTATGCATTTTTTATTATCCAACAAGAAAAGAATGGAACATTTTAAAATAACTCAAAAACGGATATGGAGAGGGCTTCGGCGTTCTTGGTTTTGTGTTTAAGTTGTAGGTGCTCTTTGGATTAAATCCGGGGTAGGATCCGTGATAATTAGAAAAAAATAGTAATCCAAGGCAGCTCTACAAAATTAAAAAGCCTTTATTAAATGGCTCACATTATTTAGAATATTAAAAAACCAACATGTTTCGGCCTACATAGGGCCTTCATCAGGGTATCTAGAACAAAGACCAAACACTGACTAATATGGGGAGTCCTGAGCTCTGGGAGAGTCTAATTGCAATGATAAACAGCTGGTGCTGAAAGAATGGAACAATATATAACTTTACCAGGAGGGGTCAGTCGAGATACATCTATTAGATAGATTATTATATAAAATGAATAAACAATATTACTTACAAAATAATGCCTCAAACTAACACATAATGTATATATATACATTATGGGCCCTATCTTGGCGATCTTGGCGCTTAGTCTAAACGCATGGCGCTAAGTCCATTTAGGGCGTGTCCAAGTCCACTTTTGCTATTTTAACGGCGTGTTTTTTTGGCGCTAAGCACGGCGCATGGCGCAACTGGGCTGAACCTAGTCGCTTCATTAATTATAGGTGTGTCTTGGGCGTGACATTCAATAAACCAATCAAAATGTCATATCCCATTCCCTTTAAAAGCCTGCTTTTCCACCTTGGCGGATTGCTTATGATGGCGAAACAGACATGCTCGTGCGTGTTTAGTGTGATCAAGGAATAGGCTAAATGGAGTATGATCAATATTATTCGGACTAACCATTAGCCTATGAGTTCCCGGTAATTCCAGACAGGGCTGTTATTTTACAAAATATGTGCGGTTAAATTTCGTTAAAAGGACCTGCAACAGCTGAGAATAAGCTATCAATGGCTTCAGTCTCACCTTAGAAAACGCCAAATTAGCCTGCTTGTTCAGCGAATTTCGTTTGATTATGCAATGAAAGTGTCAAACATCAATTCCAAGAGGCTGTTCTCAAGTTCAAGCTTCATTAGGCTACCTGCATAGTAGGCTAATATTGATTAATAACATACATACCGTTATTTTGCCTTAATGATGACACTAAATAGCCATACAATAAAGCTGTCAGGTTCGCAAACCATAAGTTCACGCATATTTCCCCTTGTTTAATAATTTCCTGTTTATGGAAATGTGACCAACCTGTTTTACTCGTAGCGTAATCCTTTAAAACAATCCACTTTCCCAGGAAGACCGTTAAACGTGCAGAGAATGGCATTAAAATTAATTGTGAATTAATTGTGTAACGTGCTGCAAATTTGTTTTAGTTTCTAATTAGACGCTTAGTTCTCTTTAAAATCGTTTTGTTCAGTTAAGGAATAACGGGTGAAATCAGCTGGGTTTTAAACGGTGAGAGTATGGAAACCTGGTCACTGTCATTTAAAAAAATATGAAGGACGAAGAATAGCTAAGGTTGCAATTTAGTTAACATGGTGACATCTCCGTTTTTTAACCATAGGCTATCGAAAAAAACCTTATGCACAGCGTAATATACAATATTCACTGGACAAGGTTTTGAACTTTTTTCAGTCACAAACCATTCTATTTACTTACAGGCTGTATTCATAGATAAACAGAGCTGTATTGTAATGACATCTGAAGCGCATTTTCAGAACTTAAATGTCCGTCTATTGCCGTGCGCGAGTTTTCCATTGAATGACAATTCACGCATTAGGTGCAAAGACAATTCGCGCATTAGGCTTGATAGCTATAGGTGTTATCAGCTCCTTTTTAATGGATAGCCATTGTCCCGTACCATCGCACATCGCCTGGATGTTGATGGAGTGGGCTGAGAGCAATGTAATGTGGCATTGTTTCCCTTCGCTGAGGGAAAGGTATGTGGACCTATGGAACCTTTTATTAGTATGCATTTTTGATATAGCCTACACAATAATAATATTTCACATTGTGATCTAGATATTTTAGTCATGCCTGTGCACGCCCCTGTGTGTAACAGACAGGAGGGTATGCGCGTTGTGCACACGCCTATGTAGACGCACTTATATGCGCCGTTAAAATAGCATGTAAACAACTGCGACATGACTTTAGACCAGGTTTGTGGTGGTTCTAGCGCAAGCGCTTTCTGCTGGCTCAAGATAGCAATACGCCAAAAAGAATCCTGGCCACTCCTCATCTTAAGACCAACACGCCCAGTTCACTAATGATGGCGCAAGAGTTACGCCGTCAACATGCTAGTTTGACGGCGTAAGCGTTAGGCGCTATTATGGACCTAGCGCCGGGTGTAAGATAGCAAAGACACTTGCGTTTGCGTTAGCGCCGCTTTGCGCCGGGTGTAAGATAGGGCCCTATGTGTTAGTTTGAGGCATTATTTTGTAAGTAATATTGTTTATTCATTTTATATAATAATCTATCTAATAGATGTATCTCGACTGACCCCTCCTGGTAAAGTTATATATTGTTCCATTCTTTCAGCACCAGCTGTTTATCATTGCAATTAGACTCTCCCAGAGCTCAGGACTCCCCATATTAGTCAGTGTTTGGTCTTTGTTCTAGATACCCTGATGAAGGCCCTATGTAGGCCGAAACATGTTGGTTTTTTAATATTCTAAATAATGTGAGCCATTTAATAAAGGCTTTTTAATTTTGTAGAGCTGCCTTGGATTACTATTTTTTTCTAATTTTTTTCTAATTTTAAAATAACTGTCCTAATGAATTTTAGCGGAAGCTTTGCTTTCCTTGCCTCCCCTAAGCAGCCAAAAATAACAGAAGCATAATATGAGACTACCTGAAAACTGAGGGATCATTTGAACAAAAGAGTTCATTGCCTTTGCAGTCTTCCATCTGAATGCTAAGCAGAGCTATACGTGATGGATTTAGCACAAGGCCCAGCATGACATTTGCATGTAATGTTGTCTCCGAGTTCTTATAACTAGCATAAATATGGAACAAATTATATCAGTCCATGTTGGATCTTCTTTCTGTAGTCCTCTGCATATGCCATTCTAACACAAAAGCAGGCTGTTTGATGCCGTCTGGCTCATTTGATCTCATTCTTCGCCTTAGATTGTAACAAAGCACGGTGTCATGTCTCTTGAAACACCTCCCTCCCTTGTGACTGTTCAGGATAATTCCCATTACTCCAGGTCTTCAGTGTTGCAGAATGCGGAACAGCGAATATCTTTTTATCTGCACAGGTGAAGACTGCGTGCCAAATTTTGTTTGATACATGAACCTCATGTTTTATTTAAGAATACCAATGGAAGCAGAGGTCCATCTGTATTCTTTTTACATTTAGGCCGAGACAAAGCGCCCTACTTCTGTGGAAAACTTTTTTTTGAATTCTACCATTCTTCCTTCTTCTGCGGCCACCTAGAGTGCAGGTGTCAAAAATTACCAATCCGGGCTCACTCAGCATACCTTTGCTCTCCGAACTTCTCCCTGAGAGAAAATATTAATGATTTCCCACAGAGATAAAGCACAGATCACTGTCATTGCTGACGGCTTAGGCCTAGTGTCAGTTCCTCCTGAACTGTTTTTAAAATTGCAGTCTTTCTGAACGCAGTTCAGATCAGAGTACGGCCCAAGTAACACACGTCTCCACACCCCCCCCCCCCCCCCCCCCACACACTCCACCCTCCCTTTCCGTCGGTTTGTGTCGAGCTATATCCCTGCATGGCGGGAGGAGGCAAACGCATGCTGGTTTCTGCTCCAACCTCTTCTCTTAATTACTTAATTACGCTAATCATTTTACTGCTTTGCCTTGCCCGCAAGGGACAGTTTAGTGTTGTGAGCTTTGGGAAATAGTTGCATGAGAGTATGTACTGTACGGCTGACTGATTAGAACAATTGACCTAGTGGAATTTGCTTCACAAGCACAAACTTGACATTGCCGCTCTTGTCCATGAGAGGGTTTCCTTTGGTTGTAAGGTGTTAGTCATGTACAGAGCATGTGTGAGTACGTCCAGAACTTGGAAGTGTGGAGCAAGCGGCATGTGCAAGCTGATTTAGCAGTTTCTGGTTAAACAGCCACCCCCCCCCCCAAAGATTTCCTCCATGGCAAGGAGATATTATAATTTATGTTTCTCAATGAAATATTACAGAACAGTCGCAAGGGGAATGAGTCATCTTTTCCACTTATGACATCTGTTGTATGTCAGATAAGATGTCAGGGACGTTAACAGTGCAAATTACAACAATGAATAACTTGTGGTCTGGTGTCAGAGTTGTGTGAATAATGTGCACATAAAGTGTTGATGGTCTTTCCATCCAGAAATTAATGGAAAATAAAGAATATGAAATGCAGGTAGATGGAACTTAACGTGACATGAATATTATAGGTTATGTCAACAAATAAATGTGAAGATTGCTCGGGAGCAATGCTTCAAGACAAATGTGATAACTAATACTATTTTAACTGTGTGCCATAATTTGATGCATGTCGAACCACAACATCTCAGACCAAAGTCGGGCATTTCCCCAGATGACGAAACAATACAGAACATTTCAATGTGAAAATGGAGAATAGTGAACATAGTGAAAAAGTGCATAGTGACCTTGCAAAAGAGCCTTAAGGGTAGGCACATTTAGTCATCTTTGGTTCGAACACATGTATTGATGCATACATCATCAGCAATACTGAGGACTCCAATAATGTACAAAACAAGAACATTGTCACTGGTCGCTGTGGTTTGTGTTCAATCCCCCTACTCAGAAGACAGAATTGAAGACGCGAGAAGACGCTCAGTGGGTAGTGTTAGTCTTTGTAGCTGCCGTTCTGTCTCGGGGCGGCATATTTACAGACTGCTTCACACCGGAGGAGCTGCGATGAAGCTCCAGTGTCATGAATCATCCAAACTGGGAGAAGGTTTCCAAGAAAAAACATGCAACAGGAAATGACATCATTTTCCAGCAACACTTTGGGCCTACTTATTGTTGACACATCTAAACATGGATCTATCAGCCTCCTCCTACAGTATTTCTGTTGAACCGAAATGTTCTCAAGATACATAATAACATGGACAATCACATTCTATTTAAGCCACAGTGGAACACACGGTGTATCTATAAATGAACAATGCTACTCGTGTTGAGTACAGTGCCATATTCCAAAACAAATGTTTTTATGTGCATCACCGTTTAAAAATAAGTAAAAATCCATCTGTACATTGCAGTTTTCTTTAAAAAAAACAAAACTGCATGTCAAAGTCTAAAACAAACAGAAAAATAAACATGCTACTGGGAAACAGAAAACCAAGCCTTGAAAATCTATCTTTATGAAATGGCACGATATTTAAGCCTGGACAGAAATAGCATCTGGTCACCTACTGACTGCACTGCCAAAGCTAAATTTAAAGCTAGTTCTCGATTCTAAACCTGAGTCAATTCTACCTTCCTGACTCCTAATTTCAGTTAGCAAGCATGAGCTCATAAGTAAATCTATTTGGTTTAGCACCTTAGATAGGAGTCATTGTCCAGCAGAGTGCCCGACCTTCACTACCGCCTGTAGTCTTAAACGAGGAGCATAGAATAAAAGCAGTGGAAACGGGGATAGAGTTAAACTGGTTTGACTGGAGCAGTAAACACGCAATGGAACAGGAAGCCCGTGGAGTTATAATTGCACCAGTCAGCTAAACCGTGGAACCAACAGAGAGGAAAAATGTCCAGCTCAGGGCGGGAGGTGGGCAGAGAGAGTGGCACAGTTGGCAACATGGACTAGTTCTCACACTGCCATCTCTGTGGGCTCCAGTACCACAGACGCCAGGTTAGGTGAGGACAAGGGAGGAAGGACCGGCATGGTTGCTCAATTCCACATAAAGATTTGGGACCGCACATATCTCTTTCATGTGGAGCCTAAAGGGATGTTATTCAAGTTTGAAGCCCCTAAAGGGATGTTATTCAAGTTTGAAGCCTTTAATAACTATGGAAGTTTGAAACTTTTTTGTTGCGAAAAGGAATGCCCACACGTCTTCTATCTGTGAGACGCCATTATTAGGGATGAGAGATCACAGTTAGACTTGGCTTTCATGTGTGGCACAGGATGTCTGATGAGGGAAAAATAACAATTTCTCCAGGTTTTGTTGATGACAGCCAGCTTTGATCTCATCTGCAGCAGACTCACACTGGCACATCACGCTGCTCTGCCATCCATTCCATCTCCTGACAGGACATCTAAATATAGACTCCCATCCTTGGTCTAACCCAAAAAAATCATTGCAATTTGGTAGTTTCTAATGATATTTCACCAAAGTTATCAATATCAGCTGTGCTATAAAATGGTGTTCTCTTGCTAGTTTGTACAACCACCATTATTAGGTGAGGCGTATGTTATGTGCAATACATTCCTCAAACAGTGTTCCATTCTGGCCACTCTCCATATTGGATAATTCATCTCACCAAAAATATAATGTCATTACACAGAGACAACACAAACAAAATGGCAATCATTAGCCTGCTCTGTTTTCTAGGAAATATAAAATGACATTGTCACCTGAGGCGGTAACGAAGCATATTCAATCATGAGAGTTGGCACGTTCGAAACTTTTGAGCAAAACACAACACAAGCCTGAAGCCATCTTTTGGACTGGAAATGTGTATTAGAGAACACACTGCCTCCCAAAACATGATTAGTGGGCTGGTTGACATCAGGGTTGGGGGGTCAGTTCAGAAAATGAACTACAATTCAGTTCATTAATTAAAAAGTAAAGTTTATTTACGTAGATGGAAAATATACATTCAGCTAGCTAGCTCTCACACACTGATAAATAAAACTCCTGTCCCCAGATGAGAACTGTTTGAGGAAGAACATGGAAAGGGGTAGGGGAAAGGTGAAGAGACCCAGAGAGGGAGTGAGACACAGAGGGAGACAAGCAGGTTCAGACTGAAGGAAAGTGCAGATGGAGAGAGGGAGAGGGAGAGAGAGAGAGAGAGAGAGAGAGAGAGAGAGGAGAGAGAGAGAGAGAGAGAGAGAGAGACAGAGAGAGAGAGAGAGACCCTGTGGGAGCAGATACTGTGGAGTCAATCGGAGACTGATTTTCCAAGCTTATCTTCATCCTTCCAGACCCCCACCTCTCTCCCACACGCTGAGAAACAATACACCACTGTGGAAATCACAATATGTGCACGAGGACATTGGCTTTCTTAAGCCTGGCGGTGCTGGGATGAGGCCATGGGAAAGTGTAGGGAGGAGAGGGAATGTCAGATGGTGTGTGGGAAACGGCAGCACTGTCGTCTGGGTCCCATGCAGGCGGTAAATAAAGCCAGTTTCCCATGGTAAGTCAGGTCCTCCAACATCAGTCACTTCAAGCCAGGTCAGCCACAGGCATCCACTTCCCTCGGTGAGGCATAATAAGGTATAGGGGCCTCTCATTATGACGGAGAGCTTCTCAAAGCGTCAGTTGCCAAACAAGGACAAAAGGAACACCGGGAAAGCTCTGGCTGTTTGTCCCAGCTCCGCCGTCCAAGTGGAATTTCCTGCGAGGTAATATTGTGCCAAAATCATAACAATGATTGTCCTGCTGTTTGTTTGCAAATGCACACGTTACTTCCTGTCCTCTTGTTCCCAAAACCATCCACCCCATCCCCCTCTTTTTGCCCAACACCTTCTCAACACTGTGGGGATTGGGGAGGTGGTGCATAATAACTTGTGGAGAAACTCAAAACACCGTGCCGTTCGGTCCCGTGAAACAGAGGGAGCCACTCGTGTGGCGCAAATCAATCCTCACTCGTGAATTTAGTTTAGTGGGTCAGCTGCACGACTGTGGACGGGGACTGGCCAACGAGCTTCAGCTCCTGCTTCTGGCATTGCCCGTCACTCCAAGAGAGACCGCAATCCAGACTGCAAGCAGCTGTCTGTCTGTGAGACAAGCCGAGGTTCAGTAAGGAGAGAGGAATCAGAATCAGAATCAGAATCAGAATTATTTATTATTCACCGAGTACGATGTACAAGGTATTTGCCTTAGTGCAGGGTATCAACATACAATCCAATACAATAACAATCCAATACAATGACAGGACATGAGGACGCTAAAGATGCTAGATACTGTTTGGATGATGACCATCCGAAAAGACATGACATACAAATACGCAGACACGCCTGTTGTTTTTTCCTTGACATCCATCTTTTCCACGATATCCATTGCCGCAGTTCTATTCCATGTTTTTTTATATTCCTGTGCTTTTAAATTTAGTAGCAAATAAAAATTTTTTGCACGATATTTGTTCATGACTGAACTGTGGTTACAAGCATTGCATGTATTACCTCTGCTATTGTGCGAACTAATGGTAGTGTGCCGTTTGTCCTATGTCAGTATTTATCTCGCATCAGATACCATTCAGCAACCACGCACCGGTTTCCAGCAACACACAATGCTTATTTGTTACCAACACAATGCTTCTTTCATTTTCATATTTGTAATATTGGGATTCAGATCTCTCACATCTGGCTCTTTATCTATGGAATGTAAACAATAAAGGAATGGCTTGTTTATGCGATAATGTGTGATAATATACATGTACTTATTTATATTTATACTTATATACTTATAATGTTGTGATAATATACTTATTATGTACTGCTGACAGTGATACGGTTGATTCTTCCTTGTTAAAGTGCACACGTTATTACCACATATTTCTACTACGGCCCTGTTTCATGTATACACTATTTAACATTACTGCGAAATGTGCAGTGCTCATATATTTGAGCCACATTACTATTACTTTAATGTATATTATTCATCTCATAATTGCAATGTATGAAAATGGTAAACTCTCAATAATAACCTATAGGATACATTGAACACAATAGTAACTACAGGAGAAAATGGTGCGTTTGCAGGCAACCTTCGTTTTTATTTAAATAAATACATAAAGTTTTTAAAGTTCATATACAACATGAATGCTTGCCATTGTAGTGTGGTTCAGTAGGAAATGTATAAGGGACCGTACGAAAAACAGCAAGAGGTCACACTTGAGAGCCTTCGACGCACACAGCTGTTCACTACAACTTGACCCTCCGTTCACCTTGCAGTCTGGCAGTTAGCTGCACCATCATAAAACATTAATATACTAAATTTCCCATGGTAAGGGCTTCTGTTATTCGCTCACAATGGTGGTATTGCTTAACAAACACCCTTATGCAGGGCAATTTACATATGCAATGTGTACTTATTACTAATTTATACAGCTGTGTATTTATTAAAACAATGTAGGTCATAGTACTGGCTCAAGGGCGAAAACCAAGTTCCCTGCCCGGAAATTGAACCTGCAAGTTTTTGGACTACAGCCCAAGCTCCTTTACCACCCCACGACTTGCTTTTTTACGTAACATAATTTCACACAACAAAAGCAGTCAACAAGAGCTCTGAGCCGCCAATTGGACATGGCACAGCAGCTCGGTGCACACATTTAAGTGTGTCACACTGATGTATGGTAGCTGTGCACGGCATCACAGCGGTGAACCAAAACCATTGTGATTAATACAGGCCTTGGGAACAAGCTGTTGGTCAGTAAAACTGTAGCCATTGTGCCTTCCGCCCAATCACGGGTGGAAGTGTATGCACGCTGGAACAACCCCCACACCCCATCCCTTTACAGGCGGAAATAAAAGCCCCCCCCCCCCCCCCCCCCAGGAAGAACTGTATGCGACAGCCCTTTTCCTGAATCTTGGGTAAAAGCCAACTTGAATTGCTCTGGCAAAATAATCCATTTGTATAAATGAATAATGTCCAGAATGTCAGTTGTGTAAGACATCATGGACGAAGCAGTATGAAATATAAATGCATAATTTAATGTAATTCTGCATTAGCTTTGCAGCAATGTTCCTTGAACATTGCATCAGCCAATAAGCCATGCCAGTTTACTCGAAATTAGGTTAACTACTGTACAGAGCAGTTAATATTTTCAACATGTTGCATCATCATTGGCATACTTGCCACTATTTTCCTGTTTGTTATGATCAAATAATTTATACACAAGTGATTTAAGACTTTTTTTGATTAGAAAGATCGTCAGTACATGTCTGCTCCCTTACTGATATTTAAGACAAGGACAACCAGATGTACTAGAAACACTTCTTAAAGTAACACTCAAGGTTTCCCAATAGAGGACAAAGGACCTCCAGGTAGTATGATATATACAGTATATGCAGCTAAAAGTATTGGGACAGAGACACAACTTCTTCTTGTTTTGGCTCTGTACTCCAGCACATTGAATTTTAAATAAAACAATGTACAAAAGTAAAGCACAGACTGTTGAGGTTAAGTTGAGGTTATTTATGTCCAGATCCGTGTTGGAATTACAGCCCTTTTATACACTACCTGGCCAAGAAAAAAGTAGCCGTTGCACCCGTCATGCATAGTGCCCACTGTACAAGTCTCTGGAGGCAGTGTTATGATCTGGGGTTGCTTCAATTGGTCAGGTCTAGGGTCAGAAACGTTATGCAACAATAAAATTAAGTCAGCTGAGTACCTGAATGTACTGAATGACCAGGTTATCCCATAAATGGGCATATCCAGGACGACAATGCCAAGATTCATCAGGCTCATATTGTGAAAGAGTGGTTCAGGGAGCATGAGGAATCATTTTCACACATGAATTGGCCACCAGAGTCCTGACCTTAACCCCACTGAAAGTCTTAGGGATGTGCTGGAGAAGACTTTATGGAGTGGTTCGACTCTGGACGGAAATAAATGTTGTGACGTTGCATAAGGTTGTCGAAACAATGCCACAACGAATGCACGCCGTAATCAATGCTAAATATTAGACTTTTTTTTTGGCCAGGCAGTGTACATAGTCACCCCAATTTAGTGGCGCAAAAGTAATGGAACAATTAGCTACTCAGCTGTTTCTTGGCCAGCTGTGTGTCTTTGCATCAGAGGTGGAAAGTCCAGGGGTCAGAAAGCAAAAATCCTCCCATGTTTTGCTTCTACCCATGAACTCATCAGGCAGCTGATTTCACTAATTAGTTCTACCTCCTGGCTGACAAAGTGTGCTAATTAGCCAATTCCAGGTGATTGGAACAAAATTCTGGGGAGGACTTTTTCTTTCTGAACCTGGACCTTCCACCTCTGCTTTACATCATTAGTTCATGCACAAGAAAGCTAACAAAAGGTTAGAGTTGATTCCAGGCATGGAATTTGCATTTGGAGTTTGTTGCTGTTGTCTCTCAACATGAGGAACAAATACGTGTCATTGCCAGTAAAGCAGGCCATCATCAGGCTGAAAAATAGAATAAACCAATCAGAGACGTAGCCAAAACATTGGTTGTGTCAAAACCAACTGGTTGGTACATTGTTAGGTAGCAAGAATGCACTGACGAGTTAAGCAATAGTAAACGACCTGGTAGACTACGGAAGATGTCGGATGGCCAAAGAATACTTTCAATTGTGAAGAAGAACCCCACTTCAACTGTCGAAGAGATCAAGAACCTTATCCAGGATGTACACATAGATGTGTCAAAGACTACCATAAAGAGAAGACTACACCAGCATAACCTCAGGGGGTTCACCACAAGATACAAACCACTGGTACGTCTCAAGAACTGAGCGGCCAGGTAAGAGTTTACTGAATAGAACATGCTTGAACAAAGGCTTATGGACAGATGAGACGAGCATTAATCTGGTGGAAAGAGGAAAGTGTGGAGAGAGAAAGGAACTGCTCATGTGAAACATGGTGGAGGTAGTGTTAAGGCTTGGGCATGTATGGCTGTCACTGGAACTGGTTTTCTTGTCTTCACTTGATGATGTGACTGCAGACGGAAGGAGCAGGATGACGTTTGAAGTGTACAGAAACATGCCTCATAACTCATTGGATGGCGATTCACCCTGCAGCATGACAATGACCACAAGCATACGACTAAAGGAGTTTTTCAGGGCCAAAAAGTGGAATGTTCTTGACTGGCTAAGCCAATCACCCATTCTGAATCCAACTGAACATGAATTTAACTTGCTGAAGACAACGCTGCAGGAAAAATTCCCCAGAAACAAAATGAAGACAGCAACAGAAGACTGTTGCAGTCCAGGCCTGGCAGAGCATCATCAGGGAAGATACCCAGCGTCTAGTGATGTATATGGGTCGCAGACTTCAGGCAGTCATCAAATACAAAGGATTTGCAAAGAAGTACTAATCATGATGACTTTATTTCAGGTTATGTTCATTTCTCCAATTACTTTTGTTCCCCTAAAATGGGAGGACTATGTATAAAAAGGGATGTAATTCCTGCACGGATCACCCAATTTGGATGTACATACCCTCAAATTAAAGCTGACAATGCCTCAAATGCATTTCAAATCCAATGTTGTGGAGTCTCTGTCCAAATATTTGTGCATTTAACTATACTCTTATATACTCTGCCTGTGTGTCTGTCCTTCCTTCACACTCTTCCTTTTTGTAAATGTAAAATGCATCCCACCGCAAATATACGGAAAATATGAAGGTTATAATATAATATTCATAATGTTTCCAACAGTATATGTGTTGTGCAATTACAAGTAGTGTCCACCACGCCAGGACTGAGTTCTATTTCCAGTTGTATCTGTGCACTGTGCTCCCAACACACAAGGCAGCAAAAACAAAAGCCTCTAACTAAATTATCTCCCATTGCTAAGAACAATTAGGTGATTAGTCAGTGAATTAGCACATGCAGCATGCTATGGGTTCCTCATTAAGCCATGAATAGCCAAACTAATTGAATCAGAGGTGGCTGGAGAAGCCTCCGTCGCGCCAGTGAGTGGCACTGTTCCTCTCCAAAGCCTTTCTCTTGCCCATATCTCCTCATGGAGCTGTCCCATGAATGAAATTTATCTCCCCACCTTTCCTCGAGTAATTGAAAGGACCTCTGGATCGGCCAACATTATTTTAAAGCTACAGCTGATATCTTTTTTTCTCTTTCTCTTTTACACATGCATACGCTGACGCCCACTGAGCTAACCAAACCTGCAGCATGTGGTTGCCATAGTTCCCACAGTATCACAATAGCACAGTACCGCATATTGCAGTACCCATACCATGTAAACACAAAGAGTTTTAAAATACAGAACAGAAAACAAACAGATAAAGCCCTCTTCCCTCCCCTGGCTCACTACGGACAGTAAAGGCCTTGTTCCATGTGTGGCCTGATAGTATCTTCCCCACTAATCCGTGTCAACAAGAGCGTGTCTGTCCCTGTGAGGGAGGAAGCGGAGGACTGGGCCCACGGAACACGGGCTTCTCCTGTTGTCCCTCTCTTCCATGCCGGTAGGTAGCTCTGACAGGCAGTTCCTCTCACTGAGGTAAACACTAAAGATAATGCCCCCCTTCTCACAATGCAGAGCCACCCAGGAAGACCTAGCATGCTCGGGATACACATTCTACTTCACCTAACCTAACCTTCTTCTGCAAAAAAAAGTACAGTAAATCCCTCCTTGTTGGTAAGCCACCCTGATTTAGAGCAAGCGCCCATGCAACTAGGCCACATGATTTTGTGTATAGTATTTTAAGCAGGCGGTGAACAGTAGGGGAGAGGGGCCCATGGCTAGATATTCATCTAATTAGCCTATCCCACTGCTTATTGGAAATTTCCTGATTACCACATTGCTCAATGTTCCTAGATTTGCAAATGCAGAAATTGGAGTTGTAATGTGCAAGAATATTAGTGCTAGATTTATTCACTGATTCTTGACAGTGGTGTTGATTTATTTATGACTAATACTAGATGTCTAGTATGATGTATCAGTTATACAATGGGAGTAGAGACGGAAATGATCAGCTCTTCCTATCAGTATAGATGCAGTTTTATTTCACTCCATTCACTTAAAAGGAAAGCTTGGGTTGCTAGTAAGGTGAAGGAAGGTCATATTCTAGGCTTACTGGGTACAGTTGAATGCTCAATCATGTACTTTATATACACCATAAAAACACAACAATGATTCACTTTTTACAAGACCTTCTCGAGTATTGCTAGTTAAACCCACCAATATACAGTATAATATGAGAAAGCTATCTTGCACAGGAAAATCTTTCAAGCAAGCACAGATATCGGAGTAAAGCACAATTTTTTTATTATTATAATTTTTTTACACTGCCATCCCTGTTAAAGAGGATACTCTTCAAAGCCCTGATTAAATAGCCATTGTCCCGCAGTTTATTTGTCCAGACTAATCACATGTATGGAGAATATATATATTTGAAGGGGTTGAGGGATATACATAGCGAGGTCTTCCCTTAAAACCGCAAGTCCCAGGCACTGTCCAAAAAAGGAAGAAAGGGAAGGAAAGAGGAGGCACTTTAAGTCACGCCTCCGCCGCTTTGATCCTCATCACAGAGAGGGCTTTTGCGAGACCGGATGCCCCAGAAAACACTGGGAGCGAGGGAGGGCGGCTTGCAATTAAAAGCCCCTGAAGATGTGTCAGGGCTTTTTTAGACGCGGCCAGCTGTTTGCCAGCTTTCCTGTTTTGACGGCTCCCGTCCCACTGCGAAAACAAAGCCTTTGTTAAAGAGCTAAATTGGCATCAAAGCCTTTTCGTGCGCAGTCTGCGGAGGAAGGGAACGCAGTGACTCACCCACTCACAAGCGTCATCCATCCATTCAGGATTCCATATTCACGCCGTGGCCCCCTCCGTCTGAAACACAACATTGTTGCACGTTCACGTGTCTCGAATCACAGCATGTGTTTTTATGGTGTGGCAATTTTTAGTTTTGAGTGCTAAATTGCTCCTCGCACACCAGCGAGAACAAAGAGAAGCAGACCACGTAGGCCAGCTTAGCTTTGAGCTCTCTTTGGTACATACTGTGGCAATAGGTGGCTAAAGACCTGTCGTGTACTGAAAGGGAAACAGACCAGGCTCCCGTTCTCGGGAGTTTAATGTGTATGCTGTCCAGCTTTTGTGCTTTATACTTTTCTGCGAAGCCTCAGCATTTAACATTTGTAAGGGCTGCCACTCTGAAACCTTTCATATAGATTCAGCCTGCAACCGTCCATGTTTTGTTGACAGTTACAGTGTGTAAGGGACATTCCTATAAAGAGTGTAATAGCAGTAGGATAGTCAGATAATGGTTCCTATCTAACTTGCATCTTATTTAGATAAGGACTGTAATATTTCTGCTTTAACTACCATACATACCTTATTGCAGGTGGTGGGACACACATGTTTAAATGCTTTAATCATAAACGCATCTGACCGAGCTCATTTCATGACCATGTCTGGTTCCTCTATGTATTGGGTGTATGACAAATAGCCAATAAGAGGCAACGAATTCTGCATTGTGCCAAATGTGCTTCTTACCAAGTGATATGACTTAAGTGGTTGACATTCAGCTTCAGTACAGGTCTGGTGAAAATCCCTATGTCTTTATGTTCTTCTGAAACCATGGTTCAACACCACTTGCCCAACCTTGGATGGCCATTAAAGATAATATATTATCAGAAACAGCCATCACAAGCACCTCAAAGAGAAGACAGTGAATTAAACCTTATGTGTGTGTGTGTGTGTGTGTGTGTGTGTGTGTGTGTGTGTGTGTGTGTGTGTGTGTGTGTGTGTGTGTGTGTGTGTGTGTGTGTGTGTGTGTGTGTGTGTGTGTGTGTGTGTGTGTGTGTGTGTGTGTGTGTGTGTGTGTGTGTGTGTGTGTGTGTGTGTGTGTGTGTGTGTGTGTGTGTGTGTGTGTGTGTGTGTGTGTGTGTGTGTGTGTTTGGAGGCTAAAGCAATCTGCTTAACATATACTTTTAATGTGACCACAGCCACCTCTTCAAGAGTCCAAACAGCAGTATAGTGTGCAGGCTTTAGAATCAATTGTAAAAATTATAAGTTTATAATTATAAACATGTTAATACATTTATTTGGTAATACTTTTTATGAAGCAAACATATTTAATGCCTAGCTGCATTTATAGTACCATATGATGCACTTATAATGCACTATAAACACTGCTATAAGCCCTCATAACAACTAATAGGTAATTATAACTGCCTTATTTTATGAACATTTTATGTTATAAAGGGTATAACATCTTATAGCCCTGCTTGCTAGCAAACTGTATGTTACAATTGGAGGCAGAGAGGGAGAAAAGCGCCTGTAGAGACCATTGCTCTGTTAAAAGCCGACAAAGCCTACCTTCAAGAGCTCACTAAAAAGGAAGAATTTATCAGAGAGCTCGTAAAGAAGAATAAAGAGACACCTGACCAACCACAACCCCCAGGTAACCATATACAAATGTATATTTCTACATAACCACCTACAGTGAGCACCATAATTAATTGGACAGTGACACATTTTTTGTTATTTTTGTTCTGTACTACTCTAGCACTCTGAGTTTGAATGGATACAATGACAATGAGGTTGAAGACTGTCAGCTTTAATTTGAGGGTATTTTCATCCATATCGGATGAACCGTTTAGAAATTATAGAACCTTTTGTACATAGTCCCCCCCATTTTCGGGCATTAAAAAATATTGGATAGTTTAACATAATGTAGAATAAACTAATTATTTTTTATATTTGGTCACATATCCTTTGCTTGCCATGACTTCTTGATGTCTGTGACCCAATAATATCAAAAGACTCTTGATATCTTATTTTCTGGTACTACAAGCGATACTATAACTTCTCTGCATTTGAATGGCTCTCTATGGGAATTGGGGGGTGGGACTAGATTTAGCTGTAAATTACACTGCAACAGTATGGAATACATGGTTGGTAAAATGGCTGCAAGTCATCAAGGGTCTGAGATATCAAACGAGCCTCAAGTAAAAAGGGTTATAAAAAAATTCACTGTTTGGTGAATTAGCTTACTGTCATACTGTAAAAATTAGAAAAATCCAACCTTTAGTTGTGAATCGAACATTTTTTATATTTTGTCGCATATCCTTTGCATGCCATGACTTTCTGATGTCTGTGACCCAACAACATCAAAAGACTCTTGATATCCATTTATTCTGCCAGATATGCAGTAGATATGGATGGATCACTTTAAGAGTTGTTTCTCCTGAAGAATTTTCCCATTGAACTATATGGAAAAATAAGGCAGAAGAAGAAACCCTTCAAGTTATCTATCCATATCTACTGCATATATGGCAGCAGAGTGATGGCTTAAGGCTTGTTTGATATGTCAGACCCTTGACGACCATTTAGATGACTTGAACCCAGGGTCATCTGTGTACCACAAGCCCATGATAGCCTGCTGAGACACAACCTCTGCATTAGATTGGGAAGCCAACACAATCCTTCAGGTCTCAGTCATAGTTAATTTGTCTCGTCACATAAAAAGCATGCTCAATGAAGAGTTCATTTAATTAGCTCAGAAAAGGTTAATTTTGACATGTTCTCAGTTTGCTAGCAAGCAAGACATGCTCTAGTATATTCACCTGTTGTTTTTTAGCCACACCTTGATTACTTATTTCAGTGAACTTCATCAAATAACTTTGCGGGAGATGTCATGGCCTTGTCAGTTATAAACACTGACTCAGAAGGGCTGAGTGCACATCTGTATTTGCACTTTTAGAGCATGCACAGTGCAGAGAGCTGGGCAGATGAAATGGGGTGTATCCATGGGGGACTGTCGAATAATAGCACAAATAAAACAAAGCTTTGTTTCCTCTGAAGTTCACATGTGGGGCTGTTGCAGGCTGCTATTATGCAGCATAACTCCTCCTCTGGGATTCTGTCTGGCCAAGCCGTCATTGTGGGTTTTTGCGCATGGTAAATTGGAGACTGCATTTCTGCAGCTGACAACTACAAAGAAGTCATTTCCAAAGGGCTGTAAGAGCCATAGTGCAATCAGAAAGGCAAAAGTACATCTGTTAGAGTGTAGCGGGTCATCTTCCAAACTCAAACAGGAGGAAGAGGGAGCAACCTTGAAAATTCAGCAAACCATATTGGAGTAAAGGCACAGGTGTGGACTATCTCTGTTTCCAATAACAGGATATACCATTAAAATAATCAAACAGAGCTGGTTAGTGAAAAATAATGGCCACAAATGAGGCCGGCAGAGGTCGGCAGAGAATGTGGACATTTTTAAGAGAAAGCACTTGAAAAGAAACTCTTACTCAAAATCTCAAAATGCCTTTTTTAGCTCGGCTTTTAGTTATGTTGCTCTAACTTATCCGTCTTATTTATTTTAATTTGTTTATTTATGTATTGAATTATTTCAGTTTATCTTGTGATGTTCTGTTACCTTTTCTTGTTGTCCTGCATTTTATCTTGATTTTGATATTTTTATCTTCACTTTGAATTGCATGTTTTGCATGAATTGCGCTATATAAAAGTTTGATTGATTCATTGACATGTGCATAGCACATGAGTTTTACTTTTTAATACTTCTTATCTTTTATAAAGACACATGAAGCCCTCAAAATGTTGTTACAACACTAGAGCTGCATACGGTTCCAGGGCAGGGCTCTCTTTGAAGTCCCAGGAGCATATATAGTTTGATTTGCAAAATAGCTAACTTCTTCTGCAGGCATGATAATGTGGAAAATACAACCTGCTTAGAGCGTAAATAGTCATGACAGTTTAATGCTACACCATTCAGCAACATGAATGCACGGCCATTAATGAACACTATGAAGCACATTCAGCTACGATACAGAATGGCTGGATAGAGGCAAATCACATCGTGCTATGGCACCCACAATACCTTAACCACTAAATTACAACAGTTTATGCATCATATTGAGCATTATAAGCAGCGGGGAAAAAATACAATTTCAACTTCTATATTTCAGGTTGCCAATAGACATATTTCGTAATTTATGATATGCCAAATATTTAGCATTTTGTTTAACTATATTCCTTGGATATTGAATTTTGTATTAAACTTTTGTGTAAGTGTTAACAGGCACATTTAGGATAATGAATCGAAAATAATCAGTCAGCTGAATGCACAGAGTGTGTATAAATTATCAATACGAGCAGCAGAGTTTATGCACTAGGTTACACCACCCAGCACTTTCTCCAGTGGTTTATTTTCAAAAATGCATTTTTTATTCTCAAAATTCATTTTGAGATCTGATTGCACATATTTTGAAAAAAAAACAGATTGTGTTTCAGAAAACAGCCCTAGGAGCCCTTTAAAACAGAAACTGGCATCTGGCCCAAAGTGCTTTTAAAAGGACTGTAATCCCCGATCATGTCCTTAAACCAAGCTCTCCATCTCGAACCCTCAGGCCACCTGCAGAGCCTTGAGAAGCTCTAGGCGTGACAGGAGCCCCACTCCAATCGCATCAGTTCGCTCCTAGCTGTCTGCTGGCACACCATTGACCCCATCTCCACCTCCGCCTCCCGCTGAGTTCTCCTGGCACGCTCAGAGCTCCTCCTTCATCACCGCCGGTCCACGAGGCCTGACAGTCTCTCTCCACACCGATGAGCCGTAGGGTCTCGGCGCGAGAGGAGTCCATACCTCCTTTAGGTCTCCAACAGGGCTGGATTTGTAGGGCCCAGTGTGTTTGTTTCTGCTTCTAGCCATGTTCCCTGGCTTACCCAGTCAGTTTATCCAACAATTTACACCTATAGCAGCTCATATTGAGCAGAGGAAATATACTGAATGGAATAAAAATGTGATGCATCACTAACTGTGAAAAAATTAATAAACAGAGACCACAGCCTGGATTCAATCAATATGTGCCCTCAATGTTTACTTACAAATAAAAGCATTTAATGTTAATATTTAATTAGTGTTTCATTATTTAATTTTTTCTTCACAAACTGTTTATTGAGTTCATTTTGCTGATTGCTGAACTCACCAAAAGTGTTTGCAGGGGAAAAAAAATGAAAAAAAGCTAAAACTTGCTATTAACCGCAAGTCACAGTAAGGGCGGACATTGATTAAATCCAGGCCTGAAGGAAAGATTGGGGAAATCCAGTAGTTTGGAACTGCTGTGGATGGTACTAAATATCCACCCAATCATCATTACCCCTCAGCCAAAGTTCGGGATGCTGAGATTTACACCCAATTTCAAGCTGACCTTTTTGTAGGAATATTTTATTTACTTAAAAATGTAACCCTGGTAAAGGACCACCTATGAAAGCCAATCTGAAATGGACACAATTGCATTCTTTGCTAATAGCAGTGTGTCAGCTTGTGTCAGCAAAGCGTTGAGTGACTAGGCGGCTTCAGACAAACTTTTTGTCGGTCACACTCCAACGAGAGAACCAGTGCAGGAGGAAAAACTCCAGGAATCCAAACTGTTAGATCAAAACAACATAAACGATAATACCTGGCATTCCCCGGTGAAAGATAAACGGTTTCTTTGAATTCAATGCAGAGCATTGATGGCACAGTCACTAATGAGACACTTTCATCTCTACATTTCAGAGTGATTTCTGCAGCTGGCAATGGATGCACACTCACAAAAAGCAATTAAGACCTTTTGGGGATATTGTTTGCAAAAAGGGTAGGCTCTCAATGCTTTTAAAATTAAAACAGTGTGCAACTTTGATGTTGAGAACTGATTAGTCTTAGGGATAGGAATTCAGCATGAAAACGATAATTAAAACTATGCTAAAACGGTAAAAACCTATCTAATAAAATATTATATTCTATAATATACTCTTCATGGCGACAAAGATAAGGCAGCAAAATCACAGCTATGAATCAATAAAATAGAGCTATAAAGAGCTATAAGCCATAAAGCTATAAAATAATGTTTTGAGTACAATGCGCCATTTTATTGTCATACTTAAATTATTGCAGTCAATCTCAATTTACAAATCTAGCCAAGATCACTGGTAATCTGAACCTTTTCCCATTTGCCATTTTCTTGATATGAACGATCTGTGTCAATCTACAGTGCAGATTATGCACATAACTGTATCCACAAAGAGAACATTTTAATTAATATTCACCTCCTACTCCTACAAAATAAACTTCCTTATTCTGTGGTAAAATAAAGCATCTTAAAACTTCAAGAAAAGGCAAGACAGGAGATATGCAAGCTTAGTTAGATACAAAAGCAACAGAAGGCACATCGACAGCTGGCTTAAATCAGTCAGAGCCGAATTGCTTGACACTTTCCGGCAACAAATTGGGATATCTTCCGTATGAGTCTAATTGAGTGTCTGATGTGGTTGCAATTTTGGCAGCGGAGTGACAGCCTACAGAAGCAAAAAAAATGTAATAAAAAAAAAAGAATTTATAGGCAACGTTTAAATGTTGCTTAATCTTTCAAAACGTGTGTCCGTGACAGTCAGGCTTCGGCGTGTTTGTCTGCGTGAGAGCTGCAGCTATTGCCCCCATCTCTGTCCCCTGCACTGGCAGCCAGCAGCCAAGGCACTTAGAACATGAACTCAGTTCACCAGGCTGATTATTTATTTAAAGGGCTCCACAGGATACCGAGTAAGGCCCTGCTCCTCCCAAGGTCATTGTGTGTGTGTGTGTGTGTGTGTGTGTGTGTGTGTGTCTGCATACATGCGTGTGTGTGTGTGTGTGTGTGTGTGTGTGCGTGTATGTGTGTTTACGTGTGTGTGTGTATGCTTGCATGTGAATCTATCTGTATAAAATTATTTGATAGCTGTAACAAATATGAGCTGTCATATGTATGTGCAGGTACACCCAGGCATACATTTCCTCTTAGCTTTCTGTGGCCTGTCATCTCACTGATAAAGTGTTCTGTTGGCCCTGTAACTACTCGACCTTCCCTGCCACACTTGTGTCCTCATGTGGCTGGTTTTCTGCAGCATTATGATCTTATTTGTCTCAAATCCCGCACCGCAAAGAATATGTATCTGATCAAAGAAATTAATTTGGCCATTCGTTACTGTAATTGAAAGTGTGGCGCGCAGTCAGGGATATAGTACTGATAATAAACATTTAAATTGCACACTTATACGGGGAAATCTATACTCCTGCTCTCTCTATGACCCAGGGTTGAGTATGATGCAAATTCCTCACGACGCAGTTAAATTTAAGTGTAACAATAGTTCAGATTGAATAGAAATGAGATGGTTTATCTTAATTCCGTACATTTGTAGCTGGTTATTATGGTAGGGAGGATGGAGCATTTTCAGCGACATGATGCTGGATTCACATTAGTCTTACGTGCAGTCCAAGGCATCTTCTATTATTGTGAGCACAATAGATCAGCTGTCTATTTTCTTTCTACTGTACATACAAGGTTACTACTTGGCAAATTATGTGAAGACTCATTGTGTATGAGATGTACAGGGCATTATTATTATTTTTTAATCCTATACCCATGTTTTTTTTTTATTTGTAAGTAAAGCCTTTGGTTTAATGAAATTAAAGCTTTCATTCTTTTTTAATTGTTGTAATATGCCAAGCCCTGTGTCAAAATAGGAAAAGCGTATGTATCCAGTAACATAACGGCAGCATATCACCGAGGAGCCTAGTCAAGGCTTGCCCATGTCAGAAATGTTCACAAGGCCTGAGTCACGCTCTCGGTGAAACTGAGAAACAGACGTGCAATAACTTGTGATTTCTTAAAGAACGGCGTGCTGACACTAGGTGCGACTAGGCTATTTTAATCCCGGAGGGCCAGTAAAAGCATAGATAATGTGAAAAATCAGGCAATGAGTGACTCAGACTGGGCAAGGGTTCAGGTTGATGTAGTCACGTTACACCAACTACACAGGAAACTTTTTGATACGCAAGCAGCGCTTAGCTTCCATGAGCGCAGGAAGCCCTTCATGACAGATCTGAGATGAGTGTATATTTGAACCACGAGACAACACCTTGGTAAGAGAATTGATATTTTACTTCACAAGCATATACAAAAAAAAAGACTTGAAATATTTAAATAAATGACACATTTTCAAAAAAAACATGTCAAACTTTAAAAGCAACATCTAGAAACTTGGTAAAAATCCTTTTCCTACCACTTCTAATTACCTGAAATGTCGGAGGAATTGAGCGGCGCATTGTGACACGTGCCATTTTATCACAAGAAGGGCATATTCAGGCATATCTCAGATCTGCTGCTTTGGTACCTCTCAAAGGCCCCTCGTGTTCATCACTAGGCGTAAAACTAACGTCTACAGATCCGTCAGAGAGCCAGGAATAAGAGAATGTGAAGCGAATAAGTGCATTGAGAAAATAAGCTGAATTCCCCACCACTGTGTGAAGCCCCGAACCTGAAGTTGCTCCAGAGCCAACGATGATGCTCTGCTTTTATTATGAAAAGTGCTAAATGCACGCCTGAAAAAGAACTCAGGAGAAACAAAAACCGAAGTGAATGAAAGGGAGCGACGAAGGTCTATGTGACCGAAACGCTGCACTCATTAAATGTCTTTTTGCAACTATCACAGTGTGCAGGAGTCCCTTTCATTCGCATCATGCTCTGCTTGTATTGTCTTCACTTTAATTGACATATATTTACTCTAATTTAAATATGTATATATATACTGTATATAAACAGTGTCCTCCACTATTATTGGCACCCATGGTAAAGATGAGTAAAAAGGATTATAAAAAATTCACCGTTTGGTGAATTAGCTTAATCTCACACTGAAGAAAATAGAAAAATCCATCCTTTAATTAAAGTCAATTTATCATGAGAAAAAAAAAATCCCTCATCAAGAAATTATTATTTTTAACAAAACCACATGTGCCTCAATTATTGGCACCCCTGCATTTATATATATAATAAAGTAATCATTTTTAATATTTGGTCACATATCCTTTGCATGCCATGACTTCCGGATGTCTGTGACCAAACATCAAAAGACATGGTTGGCTAAATGGCTCTAAGTCATCAAGGGTCTGACGTATCAAACAAGCCTTAAACCATCACTCTGCTGCCAGACATGCAGTAGATATGGATGGATCACTTGAAGGGTTGTTTCTCCTGACAAATTTTCCTATTGAACTCTATGGAAAAATAAGTCAGGAGAAGAAACCCTTCAAGTTATCCATCCATATCTACTGTATTTCTGGCAGCAGAGTGATGGTTTAAGGCTTGTTTGATACGTCAGACCCTTGATGACTTAGAGCCATTTAGCCAACCATGTGTTCCACACTGTTCCAGTGTAATTTAAAGCTAGATCTAGTCCCACCCCCCAATTCCCATAGAGATCCATTCAAATGCAGAGGTTATAGTATCGCTTCTAAGAGTACCTGGAAATAAGATATCAGGAGTCTTTTGATATCCTTTTATACAGTCATGATGGCATCAACTTTTTACCTGTGGAATACCTGTTTACCACAGAAGTTGTTTGAGAGAATGGCAAGAATGTGCAAAGCTGTTATCAAGGCAAAGGGTGGCTACTTTGAAGAATCTAAAATATAAGACTTTTTTTTATTTGTTTAACCCTTTTTGGTTTTTGCATAATTTAATTTGTGTTATCTCATAGTTTTGATGTCTTTACTATTCCAAAATGTGGAAAACAGTAAAAATAACAGAAAAAAAACCTTCTATGAGTAGGTGTGTCCAAACTTTTGACTGGTACTGTATATATATATATATATAAATACATAAACCTTTTTAAGACTTTCTTCTTAAAACATGTGAGAAGCCCTAGTTTATCTGGGACAGAGAAAGGCACAATGCATACAAATCGATGTGATAGGAAGGAAGGAAACCAATGGAAAGGTCATCCGCCCTAGACACATTTAAAAAACGGAGTCTTATAGAAGGATCTGACCCGTGTTTCTGGGTCATTCTGAAATGGTGACATTGGGAAATGAGTTTTAAAACACAGGAAAGAACAAGATACGAGTCCATCGGCACATGATTGTTTTTCCAGATGTTAAACTGAGTGTTTCCGTTGAGGTCACAGTTTCTGTAGAGCAGGGATGGACAGGTCCAGTCCCAATGGACAGGAGTCCTGCACACCTTTCGAGTCACCTTCTAAAATAAATAAAAAATGGTTCCGGCCTGGAACTGTATTTATAAAGAATACATTATCACAATTATGAATGCTGATCTGGGATCGGTTTTGCCTTTTAGTTCATTATGGAAAAGGTTATGATATGGTCATGTGGAAGCCTAATCCTTGAATCAATTTACTGTGAGATGCTATATGAATGTGGCCCTGGTGAGTTGGCCATGTCACCGGAATGCTCTTGTCCAATCTGGTTGTAGACCCTGAGATACAGTATGTCAAGCGATGTGCTTTGCTCCACCATAGAACTAAGATCATTCCCAGTTTGCACTGAGAGTTAAGCTGGACTGAACTTGAGTCTGATTCCTTCATACACAAAGCACAAAGACAGAGCCATAGCCAGTTATAGGCATGGTTACTTTTTGTCACTACATAGAAACAAACAAAACAGAACAAATAAACATGGTCTATATCAAAAAACCTGTAAAAAAAAAAGGTCATAGATATGAGTAAACCTTCTGTGAATTAATTTGTACTTAAATAAACTCTGAAAGACAAGTGCTTGAGACTGAGACTGAAGTGTAGTTTCGTGTAGAGGTGCTTTCACAGCTTTCAGATCTTATAGGTTGACCTGAAAGTTAGTTCCCTTTCCAATACATTTAATTTCACTTTAATTCAAATGATTAACAGTTTGTAGCCTCAATGGGCAGGGCGGTGGTCTTAACTGTGTCACTCAGGTAATATAGCTTGCTATAATGTGCATTTTGGAGAATGATGTTTTATGAAAATATAATTGCATTCAGGGACTGGGTTATTGTATTTTCAGCCTTACCTTCTATCCATCAATAATGAATAAAAAATTTGCTTGAAAACAATGCTAACCCTAATCAAAACTTCTAGGTTTGTGGCCTACATTCTCCCTCTTTTGTGGCATTGAAGACCCCTCCCCGAATATCCAATCGCAAACAAAAACATCTTTCTCAATTCATTATGTGGGATGTTTTGAATGGATAATATGGTTCGCCGCGACTCGTGTGGACTAGACAGAAAGTCATAAATAATGTATTGCTTTATTATTCCTGACCTGAGTGACACATTTTGTTTATTTTTTTGGCGTTTGATCCTGCTACTCTTCACCTTCTTCCCTGCGCTGCAATCATTAACATAGCAAAAGGAATTTATTCGCTGAAGATGGTTAGCAGCGCTTTACCGAAAGACCGTCTCCCTTGATAGTTTACAAAAATATACAAAATCTGCATTTGTGCTGCATGGGCGATGTGTCACGCTACTCTTGGAATGCACAATTTAAATTATTCATCAAAGTAAGAGGAAACTATAATGCAATAAAAATATGCAGAATGCCAAACATGTGCGGTGTTCGACTAGAGGTGAGATTAACGCAAATATGTGATCCGTCCGCTGGTTACACATTGCAAGCCAAGAGATTAAAATAATTCTAGTTTTCTGTGTTTTCGCACTTCTATATATGCATGGATAAATTGGCATTTAGTCAGACAGAGATGGCTATGGGGGCCCCTCTGTGCCACCTTCTGAAATAGGAAAATCCAGCATCATCCATCATATACTGTATATATAGTTTAAAAAAACAATAAGAATGTAATAAATCTGTGATTTGTGAGAAAAATACTAAATAAAACAGAAATTAATTATTTAAGTGCTAAGAAATATGTGTGTGTGTCTGTGTGTTTTAAATCTGTTCTACTTTTCTCACTAGTTGGAATGCTCAGTCATTCACAAGCCACACTCTTTTCTAATATATTTGGCAGAGTATATACATGCATGCCCTCTCCTCCAAAAAAATGTGATGTCAGCCACCGCAGTCCACAAGTTGAGCTTGCACAGACATTATACTGAGGAAGACGCTTTAATGTGAAACTTCAGCAAGCAGGCTGCGGGTGCCTAATTGACCAGATTTTCCCTTTTCTCTAAATTTTGAATGAGAAATTGCATTCATGAACTGATCTCATCACTGCAACACTTCATACGCAGCCTGTGCAGGGCAGACAGCAGGCCCCTGACCAACCAGTGGGGGATGCTGGTGCGCAAAGACACACATTTCGCCAACTGGATCCTCCCTTTCTGGGCAACACTATGGCCAATCATGCACAGCCATGCAGGGCTGCTGGCCACTGTCGGGACTGGGACATATATGGATTCAATACCAGACCGTGGGACCTGTCTGCACACAGGAACAGGGCACACCACTCAGCAGACTACAATTTTGGTCACATTACTTCACGACTCGCTCGTAGTTTTTCCTGTGGAAATGACCCATTTCTCTGTTAAGATCCACAGTTTCTGGGCCTTTCAAATGCACAAAGAGCAGCCAAAATGTACTGGCACTTGTCATCCGTTTTGTTAAAATCTAAACTTACGTCATTTTAAAGGAATACGGATGAAACGAAACAAAACCAACATGGCAGTTTCACTATAATGAGGTCTGGGAAGAATTCGGTCTGAAAGTATTTGGCCAACCGCTGCGTCCTGCTATAGCCGTCTGTTATCAGAAATGCACTCTGAGGCAGTTCCACCGCAAGTTGTATTTCACTTTTCACTTCACGGTGATCTTCCCTTCTTAGCTCCCTGGTCGTGCCAGTGGGCAGTGCCAGCACCCTGCTCTCTTGCTAAACTCCCAACTAATGAGGGCCTTTGTTGAGCCACAATCTCCACCTTCCACACCTTGTTCTGTCGTGTTCGCTAGCGGGTGCCACCCTACAATCTTGTACACTAGGATGCGGCTCCCATAAACACCGGCCACTCTTGTTGCTAAAACTATGTGGCCACAAAGTCAAGCTTTTCTAAGCAAACAAACAGTGGCAATCGCTCACAGAGAAGACAGGCATTTTGAATGACCCGAGACTTAAAAGGGTTTATTTCAGCCTCCAGAGTTGGACTTAACAGCAAATTGCAGCGTTCAGAATGGCCTCAGAAATTAGCAAGGGAAGGAATTGAGGTTTATAAAGTGGGTGTGCGAAAACATCTGATGTTATCAACTGTTGGGAGGAGAACACAGCATGGCGGTATAGGGTCGGGAAGACCCCCGGAGCTACTTCTGTCTTTTGTTCAGCGTGCACCTCGAGCTGTCATCTTCCTTTCAACAACTGGCCTGCCCATAATGGGAAAACAATTGAGGGAAGGATGGGGGAAAATCAACAAGGCCGCATTAGCTTTTGTTAGCGCTTGAGAGAAAAAAAATAAAAATAACAAAAACTTTTTTTCCTGTATGCCAGAGAGGGACAGGAGACCATCGGGAGATGCGTGGGGCCCGGGGTTAAACCTGCTGATCAAACGCAGGAGAAATCCCAGTCCAGGGAAGAAGGGGGCCATGGGAGACGGGGTCAAAGTTGGAGCGGCAAAACATGAACGGGGGCCCCACCTCCCTCCGCTAAAGCTGTTATTTTAAGCTGTCGGAGCAGAATTCCCGCCTGGTTCTGTGCTTCCTGGGGACCGGACCCGGTGAACAGCCATCACTCATTGCCAGGATACACAGAACAGTTTGAGAGAGTGCAGCTCCATCGCTGTGTTCATTCAAAGGGTCGGGTCGAAAAACCCACATACATGCACAGCCAAGGGCGGAGGTCAACCAGCTGTCCTTTGGGTTTAAATAGCCCTTTCTATAAACACTGAAATGTTGGGGAAGGAGTATTTTAAAGCACAAAAAGGCAGAAAAGAGTCGAGACCTATAAACATTTTCGACATTTCAGCCATGCATATTTTTTTAAATGATTGACACAAGATGGTTACTTGCAGCATATTTACTTCCCTTGCAAATTAACCCTATAACTGGTACATCACAGAAAAACCAGTTGAAAAATGTTACCGCTGAGGTGAGTAGACTGTTAAAGGATGAATGATTCCTACCTTCAATCCATTTTCAAACCTTATACCCCTGTATGAATTCCATTAATAGCAAACCTTGGGCGTCTGATAGTTATTCTCCTCTGTAACCACAAAATGTAAAGCATGCCTCTTTTTTTGGTGCCCCCAGTGGTGGGAAGAGTAAACAGAAACAGTCATTAGCAGGCAGTGCTTTGGCAACAAATGAAAACACACCAGTGTTTCTCAACCCTTGTCCAGGAGGGCCACAGGGTATGCTGGTTTTTGTTGTTTTTTTGTACTTAATTGATCAATTGAAAGCAGCCAACAACACAGTTAATTCAACACACCAGGTTTCTTGGGTCTGAACTGGTTGCCGATATTAAGGCAAAAACAAAAACCAGCAAACCCTGCGGCCCTCCAGGACCAGGGTTGAGAAACACACCTATTCAGACCATACATTGGCTCCCTGAATCTAGATGTCTAGATTGGGCTGATTACTCCATATCTGGAAATCTGGTATAGAGCAATGAGGTGGCAATCAGGTGCTCAGTCTCTTTAACCATACCTATACTAATGTTCTTGTTGTGTCTGTCATATCCTACATTTTATTGTTTTATATCCTATGTGACTTTGCTCTGTATGAGTGAGAATGAATAAACTAAGTGATTCATGTTTGTTCGACTTTATATGAAAATATGAAACCTAACCAGCAATGGCATGGCATTTCCCTTTGGAGAGATGGGTTTTGGAGTGAAATGAGTATGTGCCCCTTCAATAAAATAGCTGTTAAGCGAGCCAGATCTGAAATAGTAGAACAAGCACTCGGATGTCATAAATTTGCTTCGGGGTAAAAACTGAGATGTTCATACTCTGAGAGTAATCATAGTGAAGGCATTTATTTATTTATTTGTTTCTTTCTTTCTTTATTTTAAGAACCAGTGATATAACTGGAGCGGAAACAGCTGTAATTTGATATATATTCAAAGACAAACTGGTATTTTGTTCTGCATGTAAATATGTAGGGAGGTCATAGCCTAAAAACAGCCAGCAGGAACTTCTAGCATATTTACATCACATTTAAACTAGCTCCCACCCCTGAACATTCGTTCCATCCACAGCCAACACCTAGAGCCAAAGTCAGCAGGGAAAGAGATGTGCGGGTTTAGGAAAACCTCAAGTGTCAAAAACGAGGAAGCGCAGTCGTTAATAAACTTTACAGACAAGTGTCCGCCCTCCACTACTCAAAGCTTTTCCCTGCCACTTCTCACATTGTCCCCTCCGCTGCTTGACCAATTTTCATCCCAGGGTGGGATGCTATTATTACCCCCCTATCTCTCGTTCTGAATGCGTGTGATAATGAATCTCAAACAACAAATAGAAGTTTAGACATTATTTCTGAGTGTCACAATTAAAGGGCCTATATGGAACATTCAGAAAATCCTTCTCATTACTGACACCGGTGGCTGTAAGTGAACTGCAGCCTGCAGCTAGTGCGCTTCCTCACACTTACGCAACGGAAGCGGATCAGCCTGGAGTCGGGTTTGAATCAATTTAACTTAGCTAGGTAACGTTGTCTACTAGATAGTATTTTGCTAGTGATAACATTAGCAAGCAAGCTAGATGATGTTAGCCAGCTAGATGTAACTTAGCCAGCTTAGCAATCAAGTAAGCAACATCTCACACATTCCAAGCTAACGTTGGCATCAGGAACAACACAATATATTTCACATTCTTACAATAAGAACGCCAGCTCGGGATTGGTTTTGATCCCCAACAACAAAGGTAGATCTCTCCATGGCTGGAATGCCCGGCCGATGTTCACCCTTGTTTTTGCCCGATTTCGGTCACACTGCCATTTTGCCAAACGGGCTTCGGTCTTTTATCTTCGCCTTTGGTGGACTCGACGATGGTGTTCGATGGGAGCCGGTCGTTTGCTGGTTGACTGGTCCATTTCTCAGCAGCCAGCAGCTAGCTAGCTAGTGTTGAGTTACACAACTGTTCAGTTCGCTATAGCCCTTATGTTGTGGTGCTGTTGGGGGCGGGCCTGCAAGAGAGAGGGAAGGCACTCAGGAGCGCGCTTTGATGTCATATCCTTCATTCACAAAATGATTTTCCCAGCAAATTCGACCCAAATTCTTTACATAAAAATCAACCCATAGGCTATTATACGCACCAGGGAAAGTCGGGGAAGGTCTTATTTTTTTAAGTTACGTTACAATCTGTTCATACATTGGCAATTCAAAGCGATTAATGCGTGTCAAAATCTTACATATAGCCCCTTTAAAATGTAGGCTAGTTTAAAAGTTAGGATGTTCACGGCCACCTGCTCAGGCTGTTCTTATGAGGTGTAGCCTAAGGTTACTGTTTAGATGTTAGCTTCTTCAATGCTATTGTTCTTGCTGTTTATGTTTGTGTTTTTATTAATTATGTTCTAATTAAGCGACCATGATCTAACACCAGAATCAAACCTGTAGCAGCTAGCTAGTAGCCCAAGTTCCGGAATCTGTAGTAGCCTTCTAACTAGCTCTCTAGCCTACAAAGCTTTATCCAACAAACATATTCTATGCTAGTCATAGCATTGGGACAACAACAAAATGAAAGTCTACTAAGCTACTTGGATTTAGCATTATTTTAAAGGAGAATAGGCAGCACATGCAAATCCACTCCTCGTAATTTTGCTTGCAAGCTTTGTTATTAAATTCTACATAGCCAAATTCAGGAAAGCTGCATCTAAATGCTCTAGATGCATCTAAATCTAAATGCCTAAATAAAGTTTATGGTGAAGATGATTCCTGTGTTTTAGTAGGCCCAATAGGCTAACTTTAGCACATGACTCTCACAAATGGCTCGCAAATCAAGTGAAATCCCCCCCTCTGTTTCCTTCACAATTCTCGCGCTGCCTACAGTAAGTTACCAACAGTGTGTATGTTTACCCAGGTTAGAGTTCTGTGCTCCACTGGAGCATTAATCTCTCAGCCAGTGACTGTCATCAAAGCAGAAAATGGGACTGAAGAGAGATTAATGTTCTCCTTGGGCACAACTACTATATGTTACCTATGGCACAACACTTAAGACTTCCAGAAGAGACAAAAATCTTTTTTTTGAATTAGGCTGTAGGTCGACTCCGCTCTTACCTAAGAAACTATTAGTCCCTGGAGCATTCAACAATAGACTAATCTTGCTGTTTTGCAAGGCCCAAAAGGTAAGCGGTTTGGTGGGTGTACGTCACCAGGGATCCTCAAGTTACCACTTAAGTTAATTCCTCCCACCAGGTGCAAGCAAGTTATCAGCCATCAGCAAAAAGATGTGCCTCTCTTCCAATCAATTTTGGCCCTCTCCCGTAGTGTTATGTGGAAAACAGTCACAGGAGAGAGTGTCAGAGGAGCATGTGCACTTCAGCTGTAGCGCTCCTTGAATGTGTGGTTGTGGGTGTGGTTTTTAAACAGTGACTCAAAAGGCACAAATGGCAATTAAAGACTGAAGAGGAAATATAAGAACTCCCAAGCAGGCTTAATAGCGATTGGTTAAAGTCTCATTTCATGATTCATCAGTAACCTCTGCTGTAGGCCTACTGGTTCTGTAGGTGCTTTACGTAGTCATATATTTATATATATATATATATATATATATATATATATATATATATATATATATATATAATGTAAATTAAAGGGTCATTTGTTAATATATTAAATTTTAATCATTTTAGATTACACTATATGCTACTCCTTATTAATATTTAGCTGCATTATTGATGTTTCATGGATGAATATTTTACACATTGTAATATTTTTCTTTCGACGTGACATTGTACTATATAAAACCCACATATTTCAGAATGTATATGCACATGCTTTCTGGCAGACGGATTAAATATTGAATCGCATGTATATTCATTCTTTTGTTCTGAGCCGTCATTATGTATCTGCGCTCCATTATTGCCTTGGCAATGCTTCACATATGTCTGTCTGTATCAATATAGTGCATTTGAATTGACCGAGGAAGCCATGCTACCCAGATCCGTATGACAGCTGGAGGCATCGTTCTGATCCAATCAGGGAAAGCTATATTTATCCAGCAGTTATGGATGAGGCTTGATGCTAAAAAAAGGAAATGAAAAACATGCCAGACTGATGATAAATTAAGTTCATTCGCAGTCCTCAGTCTTTAATTTAATATTATTTCAAGGTTAATAGCTCTGACATCTAGGAGAGCTTCGTATATCGCAATAAAATGGTGATTCTTTAGTCCTCTCTTAGTCCCACAATGCTCAGCGCTCTACCGCAGACATCAGGGGGCCTAGACACTCATTCCGGCACTTAGGGCTTAATAATATTTGAGACTCTAATTCACAGCAAGAGGTAGCCAATAATTCAACGACCCATATGGTAGCATTGCCGACGAGTTCCAAGAGATCAGCGCAACTCAATCAACGTCAGCTCTCGCTAGAGATGCCTTTTACATTAATATTCTATGACAGATGAAAGACACCAAAACTTTGAAGAAAAGGCAGACACAATTCTCATTCTGCAATGCAGATTTAATTTCACACCAGATTAACTTACGGGGGAAATTCTAATGCACATTTTTTTATTATTATTATTTTTTAAGTGATACAGGCATGAGTGACTGGCGTTGTTGGTGGTGGTGTTGTTTATAGACTCTGCCTAAAGTTAAAATCACAAGGAAGGACACTTCATGCATACCCTGAACTTTATAGTTTTCTGTAGATGTTATAAATAATATATTGTACTTTGCATGACTATAGCACGACTTGGTAATTAGTTACATTGTCCTCACAGTCACCCAGGATCATATTCCACAAAAATGGATAAGCTACAGCTATTTAGAGAGACAGAAATGCACATATTGCGTAGTCACAATACAAAAAAAGATACTATTGCAATAGACACAGTATCTACAATAATCAATGTTTATACTGTACAGGAAGGCAATCTTTAAATGGGTGTTGGAATTGCCCGTGCTCTCTGAGGCCTGCTTTGAAGTTTTCCAAAAGCCCTGAGACTTGTAAGGGAATCATCAAACAGGCAACGCTCTGATCCGGGGCTGCCCCCGCACTCTGTTATGCAGAGCCTGTGATTTGTCTTCCTGGGAAGGGGGAGCATATTCCATATCATATTTGCTGATGCAGCAATGGTTTCCATGGCCCGGCCAGCGTAGATCAATGCTGGGAACACATGCAGCTGTGTGGCTTTGGCCGGGAGCTCCGAGCAGCTGGGAGAGAAACCGAAACCTCCTCATGCCTCGCACACACTGTACCCGGCCACCGCCACAAGAGCCTTTTATCTCAGCACTGCAGACTCAAGGCACCTCACCGCGGTTTGCAGTCTCCTTGGGATTTAACTGCGGCAACGATTTGCACAGTACAGTGCTGCGCTCTTTCACGCTACGTTTTCAGGTTAGTTTAGACAACTCGTTAATTAAAATAAAACATCACGTACTTAAAAAAAAAAAAAAAAAAAGATATATACACTGCCTCATTAATAACAAGCGGTGTTTATGCAAATTTGAGGACTGCAACAGCTTCGGTTTTTTGTCTCAGTTAATCACAAAAACTTCAACCACAATGCCTTATTTCAGGATTATGCTGTCAGAACAAAAGTTGAATGCAAACACCCTAAATGCAACAGTATTCAATACCAAAACGAAAGCAGCTGAATAGATTTGGGAACTCAACATTTTTGCTTAATAAAGCACATGCTTATTTTTGAAACACACACCAGAGTCCTTACCCATCTTTTGATGCAGACTGAAGCTGACCTCTTTTAGCTATCCTTTCTTACTTTGGCTGTCCTTCTAGGATAATGATGTGGGTATAGTTGTGTAAAGATAGGTTGTCTAACTAGTAGTATTGACTTCCGTTGCAATACAATCTGTTGTTTGTTAGTTTAACGTTACACTTATAGATTATAAATGGGCCTTCTAGGCCTTTTTGGTGATGTTGCACATTTGTATTCCTGAGACTAACACTGAACCCCTCCCCTTCTGTAAGTCTCTCTGGATAAGAGTGTCTCCTAAGTCTCTGATCGATTTATTCAGATTTTTCAGCCTCTTGTCCTTTCACACTTATTTGGTCCTCATGTTGAGAGACAACGTACAGCAACAGACTCCAAATGCAAATTCCACACCTGGAATCAACTCTTCTTAGCTTTGTTGTGCTTGAACTAATGATGTAATAACACATAGCTGACCAAGAAACAGCTGAGCAGCCAATTGTCCAGTTGCTTTTGGTCCCCTAAAATGGGGCGACTATGTATAAACAGGGTTGTAATTCCTAGACGTATCACCTGATATGGATGTAAATATCTTAAAATTAAAACGTACAGCCTGCACTTTATATGCATTAACAACAGCACGTTCATATTTATTGTTTCATTTCAAATACAATCTGCCGGAGTACAGAGCCACAACAAAAATTGTGTAACTGTCCAAATACTTACGGACTATATATGCTGCAATTATGGTGCTGCAATTCAAGAATTGTGTTAAATCACTGGTCCCATCCTAAAATATCTGTTCTTACTTTATATTATGTGAGTGATATGTTTAGTCTGAGAATTGTCTCAGATGCAATCTCAGTAACTGAATTAAAACATTAAAAGAGGAATGGAATGGCAAACGGTGCAATTTAAATTCATAAAAACTTCTAAAGAGAAACCCTTTGTCATCTGATCAAGTTGAAAATAAGGCCTGGGTTATGCTATATCCTGCTTTTTTTGGTCTGAGCTAAGGCCTAAAGCAATTTGGCAGGCAAGTTGTTTAGAGATTGTGCAAGCTCATCCGACCTTGTTTATAGAATTGCGCATATATGGTTTACATCAGATGTTCCAAAAAATATGGTTCGTCTTTAACAGCCACGGCCCATATTCCAGCTTTGACGTGACTCGAGGGTTCATTGCACCTATACAATAAATGCATTCATTCAGAAAGTCACATTTGTACGTGTAGGCAAACAGGGTTATGTCAGTTAGAGAAAGTAAATATTTTAGGAAGGTGATGTGAGAAAGGTTGGTATCTGAGTGCAGGTGTCACTTTAGGTAAGAGGCTCAGGAAGTTTTTTGAAGATCGGCAAATATTAGGCAACTGGAAAGAAAGCATTTCCTCTGTTACTGTTCTGCCTGACCTCAGCTGAACTTCAGCTCTCAAATGCCTTTGTGGCACAAGTAGTTTTCATTAGGCTTTAAAGAGACTGACTGTAAATACACTTAATTACAGCGACTCTAAGTTGTAATTATGACAGAACGAGGCATTAGCTCTCATAACACCTCATAGGCAAAGAGGGGAGGGGCTCCTCTAAGATTACATGGCACCCCTACAGCTGGTGACCAACATCTTTTTTACGGTCTCCCTTAAGTTCTGTCATTACCTCCAATTTCTTACAGCAAGTTTTAATTCTCATCTACTCTCAACCCACAGTCAAAGGGCGAGTAATTTTTCCAGTGCATCATTCCCACCATATGATTGTTTGTGCTTGTGTTTGTGGAAAGTAGCTTTTTAACTGCACATTCACAATTGGTTGCCACTCTTGCATCTCTTTTATGACTTCCCTTTAAACTCCAAAATGTGTGCACTAAAGCAAAGCTACCAGAAAGTCTTTGGCCTATAAACAAATGACCTCCTTAGACATCAAAATAAAACAGTGTGTGTGATTGTGTGTGCGCGCGCGTGTGTGTGTGTGTGTGAGTGTGTGTCTGTGTGTGTGCCTACATGTGTCTGTGTGAGAGAGAGAGAGAGAGAGAGAGAGAGAGAGAGAGAGAGAGAGAGAGAGAGAGAGAGAGAGAGAGAGAGAGAGAGAGAGAGAGAGAGAGAGAGAGAGAGAGAGAGAGAGAGAGAGAGAGAGAGAGAAACCTCTCATAGTCACCTTTAAAAGACGTCCCATTGTAGTGGTTTAGTGAATGTGCAGAACTGAGCAATCGAATCAGGAAATGAGAAAATGGCCTAACAAGTTTGGGAATACAGCCTGTATACAATAAAATTCTGTCCTTAACTTTGACTTACAATTAAACATAGGCGTTACACTTTTTCTTCAATAAACTAAAAAAATGTTGTTTTTAAATGCATGTGGAACTCGCCAAACCGTGTTTGTGAAGGTAATAATTCTTACCTTTAACTGTTTGTCAAAGTTAAGGACTAATGCCCATTAGCACGTGTCCCTCAATCCCTCAGTACTGTAGGAATTCTGTCCTTTGTAAAGTAAAACTCGGAGTTCCAAAGTTTAGGTCAATAGCAATTTAATTATAATGCAAAATAGTCTTCATTACAGTATACAAGATACCGGGTAATCGTAAGGCAGTTCAATCACAAAATAGTGTTGTGTGTGGTACAAGCTTTATACCCCAAACCTGAAATAAAATGCTGACATAGAATGCAGGTTCCTGTCCCTGATTGGGTGACAGGCAAAGAAATGGACATTGTATGTGGTGTGGGAGGGAACCAAATGGTTATTGTCACCTAGGTATGCTGGCTAACTCCAGTCTCACACCCTAGCGGTGCCGTCGTCACCAGGCTTTGTTTCTAACCCCCCCTTGATCATTGAGTAAGGCTGATTGTGTTAGGTGACCATCCAAGAACATTGAAGCAGGAAATGTATTTTCCCTACAGTACCCAATCACTTAACGAGCGACGCCCACAAAGCAAGAGCTCGCCAGAATGGAGACGACTCCGCAAGGTGATCTGTGACGGTCGGGCATCCCGGGCTACTCGGCCATGTCGGAGACCATCTGTACCTGTACAGGTCTGTACCTATCCGATTAAATTGGACGCCCACGTCTGCGGTGCCGGGGAACATCTGCGGGGCAACTGAATCCAGAGCACATACATTCCCAGAGCTCAGATACACTCCCAGGGCTCTGTGCAGCAAGGACTGAACAATGTACAAGAGCGCTGGAAGATTTAGGAGCACCTGGAAGGCCTCAGTAGTGTCCGCACACCATGAGGGAATAATATTTCATTCCAGGTTAAATACAAGTGCCACAGCAATAAAGGTATAATAAAATTACGACCGGAAAGGTAATTGAAACTAATAAGGACATATTAGCTTGATATTGGCCATACAAGGTTATATGAAATATCCCTCTTCACAGTGTATTAGTCATGCTACAGTATGTTTACGATGACAAATGCTACATGTAATTATCTGAGCCGCGTTCTTTACGCTGTGAAACCTCCACTTTTTAAAACGTACGGCCAAGTCATCATCAGTTGCGAAAATCAATCTCTGCGATTTTGAAAATTCATCAGCCATGAGCAGAGTGCACACAATGGGAGACAAATGGATTAACGCAAGCTGATACGCCGCCCTACATCGTCGTAATTAGATTCTCTGTCATTCTTTGGAGGCAGCTGTCCTGCACAAACACGCGCGCGCATCCGATGCAGATCGCCCCGGTCTGTTGATAGCATTTAGCATACTTATCCGCGTGTTCTTGCTGACGTCGACGGGCAGCCGACAGTCGATGCATTGTCGTCGATTCAGGACTCTCTGACGAGTCCGTCCGAACTGTCCGCGACGCCTTCTCTTCCCGTTACACTGACGGACGCTGTCGAGCCCTCTGGCCTGCAAACCGTGACTGTGTGAGTTCAACCGCTGACGCGCAGGTTGCTTCAGTCCTGTCGTTTCCCAGGCAATAGAACCGCCACTGTTAAAATAACCATGAAGAAGGGACAGGGTGATTTCTCAATCTTGGTTAGGGTCTGGGACTTGTGACCGAGCTGACAGACCGTGTTTGGCTGAAGTGTAATGTCAGGTTTAAATCATTGGCAGAGATCACCAGAGACTTGGGGGGGAGCTTAATTCAACACATCGGCGGCATGACATCATTGTTCTCTTGATAGAAAACGATTCCTTCCTATGTCTTCCTTTCTTGATTTATATTCAACAGGTTAAGATGAATTATGCGATCCACCGTGTGCACGGCCCACCAGAACTGCGTATAGATGAGGACGCTGTGAAAGGCACGCCGTTTCAGGGAGCCCTGCGTTAATTAAAATTATGCGGTAGGAATTTTGTTCTGTGATCAAGGCTGTGATGGGCGGTAGCCTATTTTCGGAGCTGGGGATTTCCTACAGCGTGGTGCAAACGCACTGACAGGAGCGGGTAATGTACCACGGTTAAGGGACCGCGTTTGTGCCAAGAAGGACACTTTTCCGGGTGATTCCAGAAAAACCTGCGTACTGCTTAAAAGTCAAACAGTTAAGATGAAAGGGGGGAAAAAAACACATGCAAGGCCTTCACCAGTGCTTGCATTATCGACATCTTTCCGAAAGGACATCATGCAGGCATTTCTGATTACACCTTGTGCAACAGGCTGCCGCTCAATCACAAACAGGATACTCAGTCGCGAACGACGCAATTCATGAATAGAAGTTGCCATTAATTGGCGGGAAATGCATGGGTTCGTGCGGATACGTCCGCAGCTCCATAATGATAATAATGGGGAATGTAAGAAACCTAATCATAAGAGTGCATGTTCGCTAAAGGTAGCGTACCAGATCAAGTTCTTCAATAAGCCCACGTGGATGAACGGTATTTAAATAGAAGTTCCATCTGCTTTCGCATGTAAAAGTCGCTGTTCTATATTAGTCTGCCTACAGGAGGGTAATACAATGTCAATCCCACAAAAACACAAAGCAGCTGCCAAGTGTTTTTCTTCCTGAAAATGTCGAGCCACAGGAGAGTTCATATCTGTTCCAAGAATTGTGCTTCTACGTTCGTTCGCACAAAACCGTAAACTGGCAGCTGGTCTTCCCTACATATTGTAAGCCAGAAAGGCAGTTACCGCAAATAATTGCCAGGTGATCTCCACTTCCATTGCAACTCAAACTGATTACTTTCAAACATCCAGTTGTTTAAATGGATAACGTCAAAATTGTAATCTGTTAGTAACCTTGATAACTGTTTGTTGAGCACTTAAAAACATAATGCTTTTAATAATATCAGAACTATGCCCATATCAACTCTGATTAAACAAACAGCTGTGTAAATAAATAATGGGAAAGATAGTAGCTATGTCGACCTGTATAAGGGCAGCTGTCAACAGATGGAAGGAATATTCAGTCTTACCCATCGCCCAGTAAGAATTGCATTGCGGACAAATAGACCAAGGTTACAGCTTTGTGATATGTAAACTATTCTTGTATAAATGAACATTTACACCTTCAACTGTATATGTGAATGTATAACATGGATTGTGTGTGAATGTCTATGTGTTTGCATAATGGAAACTTGAAGCTAAGGTTTAGTGGTGTGCGCTATGGTGTTCTGGCCTTCATTTTTACTCTAATTTCGAATTGAATGCTTTATTGTTGTTTTATCAATAGCAGTGGTAGGGACAGCTCATCTAAAAAGGGAATAACCCTTTTTGCCACAAGCATTGTTAGAATTAGTAGAATAGCGATTGACTCATGCAAGAAAATGATAATAAATTAGCTATTGGCAATGCATTAATATGAATATATACATACAAATCAATTTTTTTTAATTGCTGCACCCTGAATAGACTTGTACCTGTCTTAGCAGAACACTTTCATGTGGCAACCCCATTCCAGGCTTTCAAAGATTAACATGACCAATGAGGGTTAATAATCCCTGCCTACGGTGAGAAAATGCCTTGCAGAAAGAAGGCAGCAATTTCCTGTTGTTGGAGCCTTGGTGCACACCGTCACACGAACGCGGCAGGTGATTCTCCTGTGTTGAGTTGGATTGTTATTCATATGGCAGAAAACAGAGGGCTGAATGACAGGAAATGAGTCTGGAAGGAAATCATGTATTCATAAGGAAGGCCATCTCAGCTTCACGTTTCTCAACACGCAGACACACGCATAAACGCACACACACATGCACAGACACGCATACACACAAAAAACGGACACACGGAGATATACATACACACACGCACGCGCGCACACACACACACACACACACACACACAAACACACACACACACAGATATGCTCTCACATATGCAAACACACTAGGGATGCAACAAGTTCACGTAAAAAAAAAACTAAAAAAAACATTCAGTTCACCACCCACGGTTCGATTCGCACATGTTCGGTTCGGTTTGTTTCGCTTGCTTCCAAAATTCCCTTTTATTATGTTTTCTAAATAGGCACTCGCGACTTTTATTGGCCGTTTCTATTTGATTTTATACAACAGTGAAGATAAGGAATGCAAAGATCAGTTAACTCACGCTGCTTTCATTTAAATCAAAAATCTAGCAGAAAATATATTGCACAGGTGAAGTCATAGGGAGTGCAACACATAGCTGAAGCACCAGTCAGTAGGTCAGTTAGTCAAATGACAAGTGCACGAGAAACACCAGTTAGAGGATAATCCGACATTATTTAAGTCTTCTGTTTGGGAGCATTATGGTTTTAGTGTTAACAACGATAGCGGTGGGGAAAACGGCGATGGTAAAATGTCTGCGTGGAAGCATTGCTTCACAAGGGTGTTGCGGCCCAGGGGGGTACAGACGTACCTACCGTAGGCCAGGGTTGGCCGTCCAACTTTTGTACCGTTTGAAGCCCCCAGACGGATGGCGCCCTAGACTGCTTATGCCGCCTACGTCTAGAACTGGCCCCGCTTTTCATACTGAACGACCTACACATTAAAGAAACAAATACAAATGTACCCCTCTTTCTACATTACAACAATGCACACTTGCACTAAACCTGCATTAATGATGAATGCTTATCGGTTAAATTGTTTTGTTCAACTGTAAAGCAATTTAAAAAATCACCAGCTTTCATGGTTTATAGCGTAAACCTCTGGAAATGTCCCTGCTGTGAATCTTTTAAATGTTACCTCAGCAAACAGAGAGAGGCAGGCGATAAAGCCAAATAAGAACACAATGCAAAATCAAGCACACTTGTTGCGCTGCTTCTGTAGAGTGAAAAGCAATCAATAAAGACACGGGGCAGTCACATGAACACCTCGGAAAAGGTGGCCACACTTTTTATTGCCACACTTGCTTGTAATGGGGAGTGTATTTAGTCCACAATCACCACACTGTCACTGGGTGGCTAGGCATTTCCATTTATTTATTTATTTATTTTATTGTTGCATTTATTTGTTTCACTGAGGCCTAATTGAATTGAAGCGGAAGCAGCCAGGATGGAGGATTTGCTCTCCGTCTGTGTAAATCTGTTGATTGGATCACACTGGAATTTATTACGGTGAGGGAACTGGCCCGGGAGGTGATAATTAACGTCGCAATGTCCACGTGGCTCTTGGCACCTTGTCTCGCAAGAGCTGGCATGCTCTTCCCCGCCACCTCCAGAAATAGCCCCTCCGATGAAATGGGACAAGAGGATCAGCTGTGACCCAGGGCAGGAAGGAAGGATGAGGTCATGGGGGCTGGCTCTGAAAATGCACCTTCTCAGAGGACAAATATGGTCTATTTACTTATGGGCCCGGGGCATTCCCATCCAGTCACATCATGGGCAGTGCATTGTGGGAGCTTCAAATGGACAAGCCCCCATCTCCGTTCATCCTGTTTCTGCATGCAGGCAGGCTGCACAGTAATCTCTGTTCCACAGCGAGGCCGGAACCACGATGACTCATTATGACTCTGTTTATGTGTAGAGCTTGACCCGCACAAACTGAAGTCAAAGCTAGCCTGCTACAGCACAATCGCTTTCCTTGGAGTCTGCCTGCAGTCCAGTTCTCATTAAAAGAAGTCCGTGTTACTTTGATCTACCTTTGACACTTTGCAGTGATTTCCTCTTTCTTTCCTCCTGTCTTTACTTCATCAGTGTTTAGTGCTGATGCAGACTGAAGCAATGCAGTTTCGCAGCTTTAATATGAGCAGGCCAGCGCCAGCATTGCTAATGCACTGACATGACCTGGGTCAACACGATAATAAAAAATTTTAAAAAATGTGCAAATAAAGTTACTAGTAAAGTTTGGTTCACATAATATTCTGTCTCGGGAGATAAATTTTCTGTGATGTCTCCCATAAGAGGTGTGGAATTCAAAACATTTGGCAACTTCAGCAGAGCTTCAATTTCTATACATTAGGCTGTCAGTGAATTTGCTAAATTGGCCTTTTTACAACATGTCCTTTGAGTCGGCTGGAAACTGCTCAGGCCCCGGGCCACACTCATAGAAACACAAGAAGACACAGTCGTGTTTACACATCTGAGCCTTTCACATAAACTCAGCATTCCACCACAGCATCTGGAATTAAATAAAACAGAAAGATGTTTTGCTTCGCGTGTTGGGGGTATGTACTAAAAACCAAATGCAGGGATTACAGTTTCGGAAAACAATCCACAGATGTTTATTTATAAAAGGAGAAATCTGCCACTCACATAAAACCAGTAACGAAGAGCTAATTAAAACTGACAACATGGCGTTGGCTTCCACATCTGGCAGTGCTACATCGTATGCCTCGTCTTAAAATGAGGTGACGCTCACGGGTGACTGATGTTTATGGTTTACGGTTTTACCATGAGTGACTAAGGTTTATGGTTCTCCTCAGTGGTCAACTCTTCCCATGTGTGCCTCAAACCGACGGTTATATCGCAGAAAAAGCAGCAGGTGCTCATTAAACTCAGAGGGAATCCATTTTCCGACAACACAAGGGCAAGCTTCAACTTTTTTGGCAATGACCCGATTTCAATGTCCGTAACACAACCAAGCCTCGATGTTCGCACACAAGATGAAAAGGGGGAGTTCTCAAGTTGTCGCCACTTTTGTAGGTCCCGATAGGATGTTGCTTCTGGTAATCTTGGTCTACAGTTACGATGACTTATTAATTACAAAGTACTGGGGGAAAAAATGATAACTATAAAAATATCGAGTTGCAGAGAGGCGAGTCAGCGTGAATTTTCAGCGTGTTTGAGCGTCATGCAATAAACTGTGAAGCTGGAACTGAATTCAGATGTATTGAGTAGCGATCCCTCAAAGGCCAGTGCATTACGCCTCATTCAGTGGTGTTTCTTAGTGTGCCTAGTGTTCCATGGCAGAGTGCAAACACAGGCTGCAAGACAAGACTAGCAAAGCCAGAGAGCTTTAGAGGAACCATGGAGGGACCACATTTTCTGCCATTAAAACTCCAAGATGTTTTTTCTTTTTTGAGCTGTGGTGATGTATCATTTGATTAAAATTAAACCATAATAGAAATGGTCTTTGAAAATAGTATTTGAACAAAAAGAAAATGTGGCCAGATATGGCCAGAGCTTAAAAATACAATGCAAATGCAAACTGCCTTACATGCATTTGTTCAGGTTCTAATCCAAAGCCTCATTAACACTGGATGCTATGGCTTGCTCTGGAGGCATGTCAGTATGCTCTGGAGGCATGTCAGTATGCTCTGGAGGCATGTCAGTATGCTCTGGAGGCATGTCAGTATGCTCTGGAGGCATGTCAGTATGCTCTGGAGGCATGTCAGTATGCTATGGAGGCATGTCAGTATGCTCTGGAGGCATGTCAGTATGCTATGGAGGCATGTCAGTATGCTCTGGAGGCATGTCAGTATGCTCTGGAGGCATGTCAGTATGCTATGGAGGCATGTCAGTATGCTATGGAGGCATGTCAGTATGCTCTGGAGGCATGTCAGTATGCTATGGAGGCATGTCAGTATGCTATGGAGGCATGTCAGTATGCTATGGAGGCATGTCAGTATGCTCTGGAGGCATGTCAGTATGCTATGGAGGCATGTCAGTATGCTATGGAGGCATGTCAGTATGCTCTGGAGGCATGTCAGTATGCTCTGGAGGCATGTCAGTATGCTATGGAGGCATGTCAGTATGCTATGGAGGCATGTCAGTATGCTCTGGAGGCATGTCAGTATGCTCTGGAGGCATGTCAGTATGCTCTGGAGGCATGTCAGTGTGCTCTGGAGGCATGTCAGTATGCTCTGGAGGCATGTCAGTATGCTCTGGAGGCATGTCAGTATGCTCTGGAGGCATGTCAGTATGCTATGGAGGCATGTCAGTATGCTCTGGAGGCATGTCAGTATGCTATGGAGGCATGTCAGTATGCTCTGGAGGCATGTCAGTATGCTATGGAGGCATGTCAGTATGCTATGGAGGCATGTCAGTATGCTCTGGAGGCATGTCAGTATGCTATGGAGGCATGTCAGTATGCTCTGGAGGCATGTCAGTATGCTCTGGGACAGTTAAATCCAGCAAAGTCCTGCACACAACCTGGACCTTCCAAACATACAGAAAGTGCCTTTTGGGCTCTGTTCTCAGAGATTAGTGTGTGAATGCTTTATTTAACAAAGCTTTTGCAGAGCTGTGCGTTTAAACAAACATTAAACATATTTGCCTGCCAACAGAGTAACATGCATCCCCTTTGGTCGACAGAAGGAAAATAGGCTTCTTTGTTAATAAAATTATTTAGAAAATACAGACTAACATTTACTAGAACTAATCCAGGGTAAGGGATGTGTGGGTGTGTGTGTCCAAAAAAAGCAGCCTTCCTCTTAAACTAAACGCCCTTTTTTGATTGGCCACCCAGAAAGGCTGCACTGGGGAACATTTACATCCAGCCCTTGGATTATAGGCTCGGGTGGACAACTATTGACCTTTTTATTATTGTGTTTTATTATTTTTCTCCTTATGGAAACAAAAACATTAATAAAAAATCGCAAAATGACTGACTACAAAGTCCGAATTGAAGTGATTTTACATGGAAAGGTAAGACTGAGACAGTTTACTGGGCAGGTTTAGTGAAAGGCAGGTCCTGTTCAGTCGACCAAATGGCATTCCTTTTTTTTCTCCTTATGGGAATATGGGAATGAAAACTGCTCCTGTTCCATCCAAAGCAAGAGGCCTGCTTCTCAGGACAATGGAAATCAGATTGTAGGCACCCGGAGCAGCTCTTTGAGACAATACCAGCAGCTTACCTTACAGTTACATCACGCCATTTCACGTCATGTTTCTAATTGTCACTGGACATAAATCAACATATGAAAATGTATCTTTTGTGACATTTCCAGCCTCTGGGGCAATTTGTAATTATGGAATAAAAATTTTTTTTTGCCTTTTTTTATCAAATATTTATAGAACCAACCTAGGTTTATTTTAGGGATTTGGATTTAAATAGTTTTAACACACCATAAATGTAAAATCTGAAATTGTATAGGTTCTCTCTGCTCAGAAGTGTAGTTTTCTTTATTAATTCAATCAAATGTTTTGTGCTAAAACATTCTGTCATCAATGGAGTCTTTGAGCATTTTATTTGTGCTCGCAGGACAATGTGATTTGAATGTCATTTATTACAATCCATGTCCATCTTCATTGGAGAACTTGGCTTATCGAGCAAGTAGCGTAATCCAAAATGTCTAGACTAGACGTGCCCAGGAAAATTGCACCTGAATGCCGAAATATAAGCCTTAATGCTACAGCAGGCTACGCTGGCTCCATAAAGCAGAATTTACTGTCACAGTGACCTCACAGACAGATTCTGCACTACAACTATAACATGCTATAACAACTGCGCTGGTTCTCTTGGGACAAAAGGCAGATGCCAGCCACTGTCATTGTGTCTGAGCTCAGGCTGCTTCTCAGAGACAGTGTCATCCCATCCCACCACAGATGCTTCACTTTACCGAGCCGACACATCAATACAAATCCAGTACAGTGATGATATTATCTGTGACACACAGGGAAACAGCCGAGAACACGTAAATCATTCATTGTGGAGGAACCAAAGATACTGTACAGCAAGTTTAATCTCCAGAACTGCTTAGTTCAGCTGTTTAAAGAGCTACCGGAACCAAACCAGAAAGGAGCATGGACTGTTTGTGTGTGTGTGTGTGTGTGTGTGTGTGTGTGTGTGTGTGCATATGTGTGCATATGTGTGTATACAGTAATATGGTGGCATCATTTTAAAAAAAAATGAAATAAAAAAAAGATTTGACATCAATATACACTGCCTGGCCAAAGAAGTCACCTCTGGAGGCAGTGTTATGATCTGGGGTTGCTTCAATTGGTCAGGTCTAGACTCAGCAACGTTATGCAGCAATAAAATTAAGTCAGCTGAGTACCTGAATGTACTGAATGCCCAGGTTATCCCATCAATGGGAATATTCCAGGACAACAATGCCAAGATGCATCGGGCTCAAATTGTGAAAGTGTGGTTCAGGGAGCATGAGGAATCATTTTCACACATGAATTGGCCACCAGAGTCCTGACCTTAACCCCATTGAAAGTCTTTGGGATGTGCTGGAGAAGACTTTACGGAGTGGTTTGACTCTCCCGTCGTCAATACAAGACCTCTGCCAAAAATGAATGCAACTCTGGACGGAAATAATGTTGTGACATTGCATAAGGTTGTTGAAACAATGCCACGACAAATGCGCGCCGTAATCAAAGCTAAAGGCGGTCCAACAAAATATTAGAGTGTGCGACTTTTTTTTTTTGGCCAGGCAGTGTACATTGAGTTCACAACAGTTTCCCCCGCTTTAAGTGCCATGCAGGACGCAGCGTGCAAACGGCACCAGATCCGCCTGAGCGAGAAGAACCCACAGGCCTCGTGAACCACCCGCCACTCCAACCGGAGTCGCTGCCAAGAACAACAGCCATTGCAAGCCAATGCAGTCCACCAGGGGTTTGGACACTGGCCCAAGCAGCTTGTTTGGCACGCGGGGGGGAGCAGGATATGAGATGGGACCTCCGGAGATGGGACCCATCACTCGCTGTGCAGAGTACCCACTCCCGTTGTCAAATGCCATCTCCTCCCTGGCTGCCCTATAGCATACAAGTGCTTAAGCATGTGATATGTGACATTGCCTGGATAGGGGTGAAGGTTGAGGTGGGTGGGAGGGGGATGTTTCACTAAATCTGTGTTTTGAGAGCTTTGCAGCAAAGGGAGATCTCTCGGCAAAGGTGAAGTAATGATCTTCTTTCATCTCTGTCTCTGGCTTCCACAGGGCTGCTACGTGCGGACAAAAGTCTCCCCTGGTCTAATACGGTTTTGCACCTCATACATCTTTCTTTTTTACACTGTGACAAGCTTTATTCAACTAAAAAATAAAACAGCTTTTCCAGAACAAATACACCATGACTAATATCAGCACCATCATCATTACACCCCCCCCCCAGCCCCCCCCCCCCCCCCCCCCCCCCCCCCCCCCACCCTGCCATCTGCCCGCCCCCTCCCCCCCACTATATTGTGGTCATAGCATTGCAGTAAAGTACATATTGTTTATATTGCTTCAGTAAATATAAATTTTATTAATGTTGGAGAAGTCACCATGGACAATGATGCAATGTAAACAAATGAGCCGTAATAAAGTTACACAACATTGAAAGTACAGTAACTGTAGCGCTCACCTCCTTCCTTCATCTCTCACCCCCACAGTTGCTCACTGCTGAAGATGAGCACACAGCACAAATGCCGGTGTAAGTCTAACACCGATGGTGTACATTTAACACGGATAGGGTGGTCTCATATAAACACCCTATAGGGTGTTAAATGTGCACCGCCAGTTTTACTGTGCAGGATGCAGATAGTCAAGGAATATTAGAGCAAAGTGCTCCAGGAGTGGCCTACGCTGTGAAATGTTAGGTCCATCAGAGATAAAAATGTATACAATAATCATCGTCGTCATCATCAGAGTAAAATCTCGATTTAACTCTGAACATTTTGTTGTGTAAAGTTATTTCAGGTAGAGGAAGGAGTGTCCGCGGACTCGTATGTCCTGCTCAGACAGGTGGCTCAGAAGAACACATTAAAATCACAGAGCAATGCGACAATGGAGGGGACTGGCTTTAGGAACACTGGCTCTAATGGCGCATGCGTGCGATCTACACCGTTCCAGCCCAGTCGACAGTGGGTGGGAGGGAAATACAGTGGAGAATCCAATCCCAAGTGACGGGGGGGGCGGGGGAGCACTCTGGGGTCATGAACTGTGCTGTCTGCATTGCCGTTGGCCCCTGTCTTCCCCTGACCTTCTGATGAACCTGGGAATCAACTCCGGGATTAGCGTCCTGAGCCGGCACTTCCCGGAGCTCTCTCTGCCACCTTGGAGGGCTCCTGTCTGCGCTGATACAGCTCTGCAGTGACTGGGCCTGCATTGGCTAATACACCTTATAGAAATGCAGACACTAATTGCCAGGTTATTTCAAGGCTGAAACAAGGCTGTCGTACACAGGGGCATTTTATCCAAGCAAAGCTTGTTATTCCAAGGTTCTAACTGTATTGTGTGTTTGGGTAAAGAGAGTAGGTGGGGGCATAAGGGACTGTGCACTGTAAAGGTTAATTTACCATCAAATTAGCCTCTCTAGTCCATGATACAGCAGTGGAAATCTTGTATTTAATTTGTCGGCACCACCTACTAATGCTGGAAAATGAAACCATGGATCGGAGCCATGAAGAAACTCCTTCCATAGCCAGGGGTGTGATTATTTGCATTCTTCAAGTTCTGAAGCAAATGCCAAGGTGAAGATTTCAGTAAACACACAACTGGCATTCAACAGAACTGCTTCCAGTATGACGTGTGAATTATGTCTAATGTTTGCCTGAAGAAGACCTTTGCCATGGCCGAAATGTCCAAGTGATGTATTGATTTTTTTTTTTTTTAGAAATGTTGTTTATTTCCTTATTTCCTTTTTTTAAGACTTTAAACAATTAAGATAAATGTTCAATTCTGGGTGTAAATTTGTATCTCTACTGAAAGGAGACACAGGATGACTCCTCTCCTATTAATACAGCAGTTTCCTGATACGTAGCCAAAGTCAAATCATTCGCCGCTGCCGCTTGGAGAAGAAGGGGAGGCAATTTCAGTCCAGGATGTGAAGCCCCGAATTCAAATAGGAAGCCGCCTATTAAAGAGAAAGTGCTTTCACCATTTTAATCTACTACCAACCGCGCATTGATCTTTACGTACGCCACTGTGTTCAAAGACACAGTGGTAGCTGACCTTCCCTTGTGCACGTGTGCGCACGGCCTTAGGCGCATGTGACGCGACTGCAAACATGGGGTTATATGACTGAAGCAACAAAGTAGCTAGTGGTAAATATTAGTCATGAGAAACAGCATTTACAGTAAATAGAGGGGGTGCAACCTTTTGTTATTATAACAAGGCTTGTTAAATCAAATTTAATGCGCAAAATGATTTGTTCTCATATCTGTCTGGACCTCTGACCTGTGGAGTGCTCGTAAGGCCAGGTAAGGAAATTAAACCTTAAGTGTTTGATCGCTGGGTCCTGAAGTGAGAAATATGCGATAACATCAAAACCTTTCCAGGGCGAAATTTATTCACCGGTGAAAAGTGCAGTTTTCATAGATTCAGGCTGACAGCAATATGTTGGATAAGAGACTGCAGATAAAGCAGTGGCCACAGACTTAAAAAAAAAAAAAAGTTTACTTGCAAAAGCAGAAAGTTTACTTCCTTCCGCAGTTAGCTAAACCGGTAAAAAGAAACAAGCCATGCTGGAAGTTTAAAAGACAAAACCACCACCAAGAATACAATCCTGTCATATGATCTGATTTGACAACACTACTGTGAAAAACTATGTTGAAACAGAGCTATAATAAATGGTTTAATAAGAAGAAAATGAAGATGAATGCAGCTTGAACTTCATTTGCACTTAATTGGACCGTGCAGATCTTATGGAATATCATGCCATAACAGAGAGAAAAAAATACATTAGGCAATAAACTAATAGACTGAGGGAAAACATAATCGCTTTCATGGTAGTACATGTGAAGACATTCAGGGCTAGTATAATACTTTAATTAGCCACTTTAACGAGACACGTATTCGGTGCGTTTAATGAGCTGGACGCCACATGGTCTACATCGTTATTTCCAAAGCAGAACAATCAATGCTATACTACAGAAGCAGCCTGAATCTTAACACCAGCAAGACTAGTCCAACACCAAGAGTCTCTGTCACAATTAAAAATGTTCTCAGAAATCAAGGAATAATAACATTTAAGTGGTTTGTTCGAGGCCTGGATTCACTCAACATTTGTCCTTTTTGGCTCACATTTAAATGGAAGTGTGTTTTTTAGCACAGTTGAAAACACAGTCTGGTAATAAAAAAATGTGCGGTTATAGAAAAAGCACTTCTGTTTATTTTGAAGTTAAACATAGGGAATAATGTGATTGAATCCAGGCATAATTTTCTTTTAAATGCTGAAGATATGTGTCTTTCACATGCATGCAGTAAAACTGACAAACGTTTCTTAGATTCTCACAAAATAGCATCTATACCGCCACAACAAAGAGTGTCCGGTCTCTTGTTTAAATTCATACATATAACCCTTTTTTGCTGCGGCTAAAGTAGCATGCAATCCCTAACATGGAAGTTGCCCACTGCTATTTTGCTTGCCTCTGGTCCAGGATCTTTTAACACAACTGTGCACTTAAATGAAACGCATTAAATGAAAGTGCACAAATGAAAAGTACAAACCGGTCATTTGCACTCTCTAAAGCATTTTACTAGTATAACTTCAAGTGAACATACACATGAACCCAGACTTATGGGACATCTTGTGTACATACAGAGTACACAATTCGTCTGAGCCTGTACTATAAAGCAAACCCTTCCATATACGTTTTACGTAATAATAAAATAGAAAATATAATAAATATATATAATCAGTTCGGGTTCAAAGGGAAGAAATCGGCAGATGGTTTGCTTTAAAGCGCGCGAAATATGATCGTCTATTATCATAATGAAGGGTTTCCTGAAATCAGGTCTCCGGAGCATGGTTACCTGCTGGCCCTGGACATGTGGAACAGTTTAAAGGAGGGTTCTGAAGGGCATTCTGAATCTGTCACAGCACATTCATCTTCCTCCTGATCCCTGCAGTGCCTCAAAATGGCTTCTACATCTGTTAACCGCATTCACGGAGTCTAAATATTTTTCTTTTCTCCCCTTTATTCCTTTTAGTTATGATTACTTAGGACCATCTATAACGCGCCCTCGCTGTGCGAGGGAGCGCACAGCGCCTCTGAATCTTTTCCTAAAGTGTAAACTTGCCGTTAACTGTCATTTTTGTATTGGAGAAAAGTGCTCAGATCCTGTATAAATACAATGCAGTTATATCCTTTAATTAACTGAGCGACTGTGAGCGCAAGGTTCATGAAAGAGGCCAGCTGATGGAACTGTGAGGCAAGTGTGCCTTTGGCATCGTCGCTGTCGTTGAATCCGCCCCATTCGCTCAGGTGGCTGTGAGTCACGCTCCCCGCCCCAGGCCAGAGGACTCGGACCCTTTCCAAGCCTCACCAACCGCTGTTTTCCCAGCCAAGGAATATGATGTGCGCCCGTTTAAACTCGGGGGGGGGGGGGGGTTGGAGGCAACCCCAACCGAAAGGCCCCAACCACTGGACCATTAACAACACGAGTCAAACTCAGGCCACAAGGTTATGATCATGGAGAGAGCTGATTCTCGCCAGCTCTTAAAACCCATAATTGCCCTTACTGTCTGCGTGCAAATTCTTGTAACAGCGGGCCATTTACTCTGGGCTTTAAAAAAAAAAACAGAAAGGCTACAGTCATATTTCTTTGCATCAGTGTTTTCCACAGTTTCCCAGTTGTCCGCATGTGGCCTTTCCCCTGCGACATGATCGCTTCGTTTGGTCTCTGTCACTTTTCTTGCCCGTTTTAATGGTACCTTTGTAGAAATCTGCTCATTCGCGGATGGTTTCTCAAACCGCACTTCCTTGTCTTAAATGATTGTGGTGTGAACACAACACATAGAAATCACTGAGGTCATAAACAAATTGTCACAGGATAACTTTTGGAGCAGTGCAATGCAGGCCCCAGTCTGTGTGAAGCAATCTAAATTCCACTGACCTTTTCTGGAGGCATTATTAATACATGAGGGATATGGAGAAAGGTCAATGTGCCTAAAACCTACAATTCTCTGAGAATACAAACAAGGGCTAGAGAGAATCAGGGGGCTAGAGAATGACTTGGGGCTAGCCAGATAGTCTTATTTTTTTTACAAAGCTTGAAAAATGGAAAAGTAACATCCTCAGTTTAGCATGAAGGATGAAAAATCAATATTTCCTTACATAAACATTCTGTGGTATGTGAAATGTTTATTAATGCAGAATTTCTTCTATCTATTAATCTCTCAATATGATTAAGGGTATAAACATTGGCTGTGTGCATGTGGCAATACCTTTGAGATGAGATCACCCACCAAATCAACTGTAATGTGATATGCAAAGCTTCAAGGGCAATTTAAACACCAATACAAAACATTCAGCAAAAATAAAATCTTGATTTCTCAAAGAGAAATTAGCGGAGCAATGTTACACATTCCTTAAACCAATATTATTACGGTGCTGTAAAGTTCTAAGCCTGCGATGCATGTGTGCATGCATGCGGGCGTGGGAGCGTGAGAGAGAGAAGGAGAGCGAGAGATGCCATTTCTGAATCATTAAGCGATAACTAGCGGGATCTGGGTCGGAGCCACGGGAGTGTTCCAGCTTGTAGGGCAGAGCAACATCTGCGGCTGATTTTCGCTGGACTGTGAGGAATGCTCCTCTTCTGTGTCACTGAAACCTCGCAAACCTTGAAGGGGTCAGACTGGCCCTCTGCCCTGCGAGGCCCGCGTTGCTCAACGACACCGTAGATTTACCGTACACAAGGTGGGCTTGTGTACGGTAAAATATTGAATATTGAAGTAGGTGATCGGCTGCTTTCCGTGTCCTTGATATAGTAATGTTCTATTGAGCAAACATTTGACTGCAAGTGTTTTTTATTTTTTTTATTTTCCCAGAGCCTCGTCTGCAGCCTGTCTTTTTCTGGTGCCTCCTCTCTCGGCATCCCCAGGTCTGGCTTTTGCATGCCCTCAGCCCATGTCAAACTAATATTAACTTGACTGTCACTCTGATCAGCTAAACCAATTACCATGTACCTTAGAATCCACAAAGCAAGTTTTATGAGCACATTTAACATAACTAATGTACATACACTTCCAAAAAAAAGGAAATATATATATATATATATATATATATATATAAATAAATAAAAACACTACCTAGCACACATTGGCACCATGGGAGGCTATGGCAGAATGATTCGGTCCAAAGTCCTTTAGGAGAATCTGCAGTTTGACCACAGGGGTCGGGAGTTGAAACTAGTGATTTGGTTTGCGAATTACACCCACAGCAGCTTGAGTCTCAAGGGAAAAACCTGTTCCAGATGAGTTGAGAAAAAAGCACAATCTGTCCTATGATTAATACACCAAGTAGGAACAAGAGGAGCGGATAGAGGTTGAGAGTGAGGATACCCATGCTTTGCGGTGCTTACGCAACGCAAGCTCAACACTTTCCCCTTGGTAATCCATTGTGCACTTTTGGGGTAAAGCACATGCAATGAGAATTGTTTTGTTTGTGTGTGTGTGTGTGTGTGTGTGTGTCATATGGAAAGAGACTGTGTCTCACACAGCCACATAAAGAGTGTGGGTGTGGTTCCATGTGTGAGGAGGCAGAACATAAATATGGGTCTGCATGCTTGAAATCTGGCTATGTATATAACATGTCAATCTAGTATTTAACAGCTTCCTTCTGCCCTGGAAACCCTTGGCTGCCTGCACAGGTGGCTAGATGGCAGGGGTCACAATATGTAGGCCCAAACCACTTGAGAGAACCTACACTGCAAAAAAAAAAAAAAAAAAAAATCTTAACAAGCATTTTAATCTTATATTTAGACTTTAGAAATGTATTTCTGTTACTTTTTTGCTAAATAAAACAAACTATCTGCCAGTGAGGTGATATAGTTTTACTAATTTCAAAATTTGGCAGTCGGGTAAGATAATTTCACTTGTCAAGCAAAAAGTAACTTAAAACGAGCTAATCTTTTCCACTTTCGAGAAGAAAATAAGATTTTATGTCTCATTACAAGACTGAAACACTTGTTAAGACAGACATTTTTTGCATTGTATGGGAAATATCATGTTCAGTTCCTACAAGCAGCTTTGCCTTAACCTATTTCCATGCATACTATTCCCGAAAAATTGTTATTTCACAATGGCTTTATCTCCCTGGATGGCAGGCTAGGCACAGGAGGACAAAGGTGAGGATGTAACTTCATTAACTTCAGAACCCTTATTTCTCCTCTTTCGTCACATAAAATATTTTCTGACAATTTTATTGGCCCATTAGGAATTTTGTATTACTTGTTCATCAGCTCAACATCCAAATCCTCGGGTATTGTTATCTGTTGCAAGCCATCTTGGGAATCAGGGATCGTCAGCTTCGTGCAATTCATGCAAAATTCATGCAATCACTCATGGCAACACAATTTAAACTGACCACGGTCGAAAGAGAAAACTATTCTCATATATAAGTGAATTAGTTTTGGGGTCATTCAACGCAAGATTAACTGCAGCCTGACCTTTTGCTTTCAATAAATTTTTTGCTTACGGCATAAATAATTGGTGTCATCGAACTTTGTGACCCAAGTATCCACCCATTCAGGAGATATAAATGGTCAAGAGCGATACTCCTGGGACTCTATAGCTCCCACACACTACCTCTTAGGACTGTCATAACTGCATTCCTGAGTGGAATATAAAGGTCATTTTTATAGCCTAAAGATAATTAACAATGCTGACAGGTGAATCTATAATTGCTACTGAGAAATGGGGGTTTTATTTTACCTTAGACCTTTGCAGAAGTCGAGAATTTATTTTCCATACTTAAGCATATTTAATTCAACTTGTCTAAACCTGCAGACGTGGATGCCATCAGTTGAGGAACAGCAGAGAAAGTGAATTTTCACAGGAGGATAGTATCGCTCTGACCTGTGAAGCTAATAACTTAATGTTAAAAAAGCTTAATGAAATAAATTAAAAGGTACGCTGCATGCCTGAACTGATCATTAGGCCTAAAATAATGCAGTCCTTCTGGTATCCACCGGGGGCAGACTTGGCACACAGTAAACTCAAAAAGAATGAAGGAGGGAAAATATTATTCTTTACATTATTTGGCAGACACTCAACCAGAGTGACTTACAGACATGTTGCTTCACCATGTGTGCTTATACATAGTCAATGTAAATAAAGCAGAGGAAAGAGGCTATTAAATATTGCATCTCTACAGGGCAGTACTTCTGGGTAGATTACTGAACTCCAGACCTGCCGTTTACTGAGGCAGAAGTGGGACACTTATTGTACCCTGGAGCAAGATGTTCACCAAGATGCTTCATCATGGTAATGATAGCTGGATTACAGCATTATCAGGGAAGGGGAGAATTGAGCAGAAAATTAATTTGCATACATGTTTCTCTGCCACATGAAAACCACATGTTACATTGACCACTGATATTAGCCAATCACAGTCCATAAAGAGAAGCCAAAAGACAAGAAGACCTGTGACGGTAAAATCTTGACAAAAAGAAGGACTTCTGACCTCAGTAGAACTTGAACTTCTAATTTCAAAACAATAAGATACACAAGAGAGTGAATGATTCGGCTATATTTCTATACAGACCACGTCTAAGAGCATGTTCGAGATGTAACAATGACTTCAAAATGAGCCTTGCAGAATGTATGCAGCCATTGTATCCAAGCAGTTAAACATCGCAACAGTACAGTAAAAACGAGGTCAAGAGCTCCAGCAGTGGGTAATGTTTTCCTCTCCTTGTCTGGATCCCCAAAGACAGCCGGGGTGAGTAGATTTAGATAAATACACATTATGTTAAGCATGTCTTTCAAGTTCTTTTTGATCTAAAAAAAAACAACATTCACAATTAGCTTTAACACTTCAATAAAGCAGTAAAGCAATATTAACCAAACCTGGATTATTTCACAATATATCTATTGAATAGGCATAAACTGTCTAATGTATATGCTTGAAGAGTTATGTTTTGTTCACAAAAATATATCCATGCAGTTATCGTGGGGAAGAAAATCAATGACACATTAGTGGTAAGTAATACAAAAGTATTAAGTTACACTGAAAATATGTTATAATAATAATAATAATAATAATAATAATAATAATAATAATAATAATAATAATAATAATAAACTAATTGAAGGGAAATTGACATATTCCAAAGATAGAAAAGAGCAGAAGGTGACTGCACTTCCTGTACAGTGGCAACATCATAAGTACATCACATACACATCATACAAGATGGCACCTATTACAACTGTCAGTCATTGGCATTCCATGCTGCATGAATTATGTTTTTAATTATTCCACTCTGCGTCAGCCAGAATGCAGCCATACTGTCCCTTCAATGTTTCACAGTCAGCTTGTGGGCTTTGTTGTGACACACTATTCTGTTTCAGACTGTGATAGAGATGGCTCTGGAACATTAACTCCTCCATAAGGCTAACGCTGTAATTCCCTCAGAGGGCACATACAGCACGCACCACACATTTACTGTGTAGAATCTTTCCTGAGCATGATAAAGTGCTGGGGAGAGGGGCTGGCTACTCCTTCATCACACCCAGTGCGCGGGTCAATGTGAACCCAGCTACCTTTGCTGTACTGAAGGACAGTGTGTGTGTGTGTGTGTGTGTGTGTGTGTGTGTATAAGAGAGAGAGAGAGAGAGTGTATGCGTGTACGTGTGTGTGTGTGTGTGTGTGTGTGTGAGAGAGAGTGCGTGTGTGTACGCGCGCATGAGTATGAGTATGAGTGTGTGTGTGTGTGTGTGTGTGTGTGTGTGTGTGTGTGTGTGTGTGTGTGTGTGTGTGTGTGTGTGTGTGTGTGTGTGTTGTAGATCCAACTCATAGTGTAACAGCAGTCCTGGTTTGCGACGTGATGAGCACCTGGAGTCTGTGGGAAATTTGGGTTTTATTGCTGGAGGAGCTCCTTTATTAGGTTCATGCTGCAGCAGGCTTCTCTGAGCTCTCACTTACATCTCCCTTCTGCCCTCAGCACAAACCTCCAGTACACACACACACACACGCACGTACCCACACACACACACACACACACACACACACACCTACATGCACGTGTGTGCGCGTGCACACACACACACACACACACACACACCAACATGCACACGCACACGCACACTCAGACACACACATATAACCACTTGTGCTTGCACACACACACACACACACACACACACACACACACACACCAACATGCACACGCACACTCAGACACACACATATAACCACTTGTGCTTGCACACACACACACACACACACACACACGCACACACACACACCAACATGAGCGAACGCACACACACGTGGCCACATCTGCATGCACACAAACGCACACAGAGCACATGTGAATGCACACACACACACACACACATGCACACACTGACATGGCCACATGTGCATGCATGCACATACACCTAATTTCCAATCCTCAGGTGCCATTGAAAAAAATCAAGAGTCTGCAAATGATGCTAAACTTTGTATACGAAATGTAATATATTGAACAGAATAACAGTTTTGTAGAAGGGTGGGTCATATATGAACAATTACAACAACACTACCTACTACTGTGTCTCATCAACTAAAATATAACTTTTGGCTTTTAAGGTTACCCTATTATACTACATATTCCTAAGCTGATGACTTTATCTTTGCATAGGTTGCATATAATATTGGTCAAAATGGAGCAACATCGATATCCTTCCAGGAATCTAAGTATCTAATATATGTAGTCTCAACACAGACGGCTCTTACAGTCTGAATACTAGACATTCCATACACGCCGTAAAATCCAAACAGTGGTATTACAAGGGCCGTGCATACGCAGCAGGCACCAGGGACAAATTTGAGTTATTAAAATCTACATGGAAATTTGGACTAAGCTAGCTACTTATCTCCTGTGCAAAAACTCAAAATCAAAAAAGTTCACTGTGACGGTGTCATAGTTGACTTCTGCATCGTGGATTATTCAAAACAAACTAATAAATAAGCAAATAATTACATAAAAATAATTCCAGGAGAGAATAGTTCCCCAGATTCTGGGTGGCGTTTAATTTGAGAATGTTTCACAATAACATGTTGTCACAACTTTCTACAACCTTAAACAGTGTTTACAAAATGTATCTAGCGATAAACAGCATTTTCTGCATAGTTGCAGTAAGATTGGTTGGGAGTAATCAACAACAGTGGAAGGGCATGAATGTGTTGTCTTTTGCAGTGGGCGTGGGGCAGACGCATAGATATCTGGGTAACGTTGTTTTACACATTATGCATTAATACAGCTGGATATTCACCCGAAGCGTTGCTTAGTTACTACCTTGCCCAAAGGTATAAAGGCAGTGTCCAGCTGCGAATGAAAGCCATAACCTTTAGTTTACAGGCCCAGCTCTTTGGCCCGCTATACCACATTCTGCCACCGACATCATTTTGGATAACAAAGAGATGGCACAATCATGCTGTGTGTTCCTTCCCTCCAAAAGAAACTCCTTTGCAGTACAAGCAGACACACAATTAAACTGGAGATAAAGTTGGCGTAAAGTTACACTCTGCAAGAGTTAATTGCTTAAGCACAAAGCTACAAAAGGGGATTTATAGCCATTATGTGTAAATTAGCGGTGTCCTCGGTGGATTGGAGCAGGTGTTAACACTTAGAAGAACCGTTTCCTGCGAGGAGGCAGAATCTCTACCACCTGTCGGTTCGATGAAGCAATCTCACTGTCGTATCACGAGTTGCTCGAGGAAGGATTACACAGTTTAGTTCATTCGGGGTGAACGGGAGAAAAAAAAAAAAGACCATGTTCATCGAAGACCCGACAACTAAGAGTTTCAGATAAAGCAGCGGATATACGAGGTTTTACGGCTAGATGCCGGAGTTATCCCTAAACGCCCCGAGTCTTCGGTGAGTGATCGCTCCATGCAATGTAGCATGATATCAACAAGTAATCATTCCGAGGCCTGTGAGAGCAAGTGCTGATGAAGCTGTAAAAAATTGGCCGCTCTAAAATGCAATTTAAAATCATCGTACGTCAGCACCATTACCTTCTCCTTCGCTGGAGAACGGCACGGCTGCATTGCGCTGCCTGTGGACAGCGCAGCTTTGTCTTGGGTCAGTGTAAGGATACAGTTCTTGGCGTGCTCGTTGGCACTCACTGCGCTCACTGTCATTAATCAGTAGCATAATAAATGCACGTTAAATGTGAAGCCAGTAACGCATGACCTGTTTGCTAATAAATGCATTGAAACTACTCGGCTGAGACAGTTGGATATAACACCCCTCAATTATTTTTGCAATACCATTTCTCGATATTAATTCTGATGCATATAGTGGATAATGAAGGCAACTGGGCCTGTGGTTTTTGCCCCCAGTGTAGGGCCTTGCTCTACAAACGATTACAAGGTGGCCTGTCATTCCAGGGATCTTTTCCTAAAAGTCACCATCGCTTTTGTTTTTCGATGTGGCTTGTTTGAAGGCTGGTTCCACCACTTCCAACCAAAGGATTGGAACATCCTTAACCCCCCAGGGGTGTGTCAATGCTGACTCAAACAATGAAGGTTTAAATGCTCTGGGGATAACTTTGGACTGTAGTCTTTGATAAAGAACAAAATAAAATCATTGGCCATCTGATTCCTACCACAGTGCTAGGCTGCTAGCATGTAGTAAGCAGAGGGATTCATAGTCCCAGGTCACAAAGAAATACTTTATGTAGTATAAGGATTCAACATGTCTTATCTCACTGCCTGGAATGGTGGGAAACAAAGTTCACAAATTGACTGTAGAATGGATAATTTGAGTTGAAAGACATGATCATATGATAGCCTTTTAGCCTATACCGCTATGGACAAAGAAGGGAAGTGTCTGTCTACTTTGGCTTGCAAGTAACAGGCAAAAGATAGAATGCCCACAGTTTAATAAAAAGGTTTCTGTATATATCAAACATTTTAATTTTGAGAGACCACAAAAACTATTTAAAAACACCAAATGCCAAAAATAACATAATAATAATAATAATAATAATAATAATAATAATAATACATTGATTAAAATCCCTTGCTGTCTTCCTTTTTGGAGCGTACTAAATATATTCACTTTTGTATATTCATAGGAAAGGCTCTCTTCAGTCCAGATGTGCATTGCGGAATTCCTAACCACTCGACAAGCCCAACATTCTTAACATTTCAGAAGCAGGGAATTCCCCGCTCCCACCCTGAGACACAGTGCAAAACTTATGACAGAAGCTGAGCTTTAAACTAGACCGATCGTGGCAAGTGAAGAGCTCGAATAGCACTGAATGGAGGCTGAATTTTCTTTTAAACATTCCGTCTCATATTTAACTTTACATTCCCCAGTGGCAGTACGTTCATCTATACACCCCGTAATGACATTAGAACCACAAAATGGCTGACTGACTGGGGCTTTCTTCTGTAATATTTACTTTCCAAGTTCATGCAAAACTACTTCACTGTATTGGAGAGCTGTTTTACTTTTTCTTTTGTGGTGTAGTGCATTTTTTTTTTTTAAGTTTCATTTGTTTTATTGCAAACGGGGATGAAATTCACCTGTCAGGAGTTGTCAGCTCACTCGCCATTAGTTTTAGCCCTCGGTCGATGAAATGTTCCGAATTTTACCATTACTTTAGCCTGCCAGTAGGGAATCTCTGCTCCTATCACAGAGGCTGTGATAGGAGCAGAACTGAGAATTGTGAAGCAATTGCAAAGACCGATGGAGCGGTCTGCCAGCCACTCATTTGGGACATAATCTTCAAATAGCCAGACAATAGCCGATTTATGTTGATAAACCTTGGCGTTCGACTGGATTAGTAGCATTTTAGAGCTTGAGCAAAGCATCTTTACGATCTCTACAGATTCCCTAACAAACATGCCACTAAACCAATTTACATACAGAGCACTCCCGCGAGGGCTTTGGGACAAATTAAATTTGGAAAAGGAAAAACCGGAGAGACAGGGAAGTGCTGTACTGCTTAAATGAACGTATCTGCTGGACACCAGTCAAATGGAAAAAGGACTTCTGCACAAGATAGTTTCGATAAATATAAAATCCCAAATAAAGCCAAAAAAATAAGAGCTCTTTTAAAGCACTCCCAGTGCAAAGCCATAAAGATATAATTTATTCCTGCTTCTGTATGTGGGGAAGTCTTAGCACACAGGCTGACAATTTACTTATCTCAGTCCTGCAGGCACAGGGATGTCCAACTAAGCTTGGTATTTTTTTTTTTTCTTTGAGTCTGGCCAAAAGCAGTCATCTGGAAGGTAGGCTGTCATAGCAATTGGCAATGCTGTCCTGATTTGTAATGTATCTCAACATGAATTTTGATCTGAGACGGAATTAAAAAGCAAGACATCCTCGTAATTCCATGGGAGTGAAAACAATTAAACTGTATATTGCATATTGTACAAACATATGTCATAGAAGCACTTATCTCCATTTGAAGTTCTCAAGAAAGACAAACTGTGCATTTGTGGAACTGAAGTCAAAAACAAGTGAAGGGCCTTAGGTAGAGTTTCCAGACTTTCCCAAAGTCACACTTCAGAGAAAAAACAGCGTATTACTATTTTTTCAGACTGGTGACAGTGACACAATAGCATCCATCATATCATATAAGAGTAATCTACATTCATAAGTTATCTACACTCACTGTATTGTGCATAGTCTGTAAAACATGCCCCATCTATCATTCTGTGAATCACATCACAAATTACCATTACTGAAACAAAGAAACAAAAGTTTAAATGCAAATCAGGAGCCATAATTTTTGAAAGAATTCTCCTGAATATTTATTTGAAAAAGCCTTGCAAAAAACTCACCATACATTAAGGATGTAACATTACATATTCTCCTTTTGCATTATTCTTTCCTTAACATGCGTGGAATTAATGCACCATGGCGTCCACCCAGTACCAATACTCTATTGCAAGCAAAATTGGTTTTGATAAAAACACATTTGGAAGAATGGTACAGCATAGTAATTGGGTAACTTAACCTGAATATCCTCAATACAGGTGCACGAATGGTTATAGTCCTATGTTCCCAAAAGAAGGGCTATTTGCTAAAATAATAATAATAATAATAATGTTATTTTCCCTAAATGTAAAGCCCAACCCTGATGTTGTTCACAAATAAACGTGTATTGTCGGGCATAAAGCAAGTTGTTTGCAAAAGATGGATTGCACTTTACAGCGCTGAAATTAGCGTTACAGATGACGTAACTGTTAAGACGAACACGACCTCTAATTGGCTTTTATTTCTGCCGGTGTAACCGAAAGCAAACGCGAATGAGGCATACGCACAGAACTTTCTTACAATGAAAAATCAACACACCAATGTGCACGATTTCCTGCAATATGCCAACGGTGCAACGAGGGTGCAACAGTTGACTAAGACCGTTTACATTACGTTTAATAACCATTGTATATACCAAACGAAAACGAACAGAATTAACAAGAAGTATGCTAGCACTAGTAGTAACGGTAAATAGTAACATTCTCGCTGTTCTTTTTCAATGTGGTTGTTTGTGCCGGTGCGTAGGGTTTTGTAGCAGAGGGGAGGGATGATGGGCATACAGCTCGCCATTTTATTGGTTTTCAATGACATCATCGCAGATGCACGGGATTGAGAATTACCGGCGCCTATCAGACTCAACGCTTCATAGTGAGCAGTTTTTAACGTAAACCCATTTGAACCCGGAAAGTTTCGGAAACAACATTGCTAAGACTCAAGAATGTGCTCTTCAACAATAAATAGTAAATAATACGAAAGGTCAACAACTTGCCTCATCATTGAGGGAGCATCTCCCTCCCCAAATCGAAATCAGAGACGCTGTCCAGCTACAACCTTGCTGAACAGCATTGTCCCGTTTGGTAAAACACAGGGAAACACTGTTTGCGTCCTTTCAGGCAGCAAAATTATGTTTGCGTTTCAAAATGTCCCGTAGTCTTTAAAGTAACCCCCCCCCCCCCCCCCCCCCCCCCCCACCACACACACACACACACACACACACACACAAAGTTACTTCTTCGTATTGACATTAGTAGCACAATCTTCATTCTGCACAGCTGTGCTCCTGTTTCCTGTAGGCTAGTCTTCATATTAGATAAAGAAAATAACATACCTTGATGAATTTTCGCTGCACTGGACTTAATCCACTTTTTGCTGTTTCTGTTTTGTCTTGAATACAATTTCGTAATCCAAGGGTGTGATTGAAAGAAGCGAAATCCAAAAGTCACTGGGAAAAATATCAAAGTATGTGTCTCCCAAGGTATGACGCAGTCCATGAATCCGCAGCAGAAAGTTTCAATAATGAGGCGTCTTTTCCTTACAAAAAGAATCAACAAGAGGTTGATTAGAAAACACGTGCTGACATAAACAATATAATGGATTAATAGCCTACGTTGATTCTGATTCATACCTGGAGGGATAATTTAGTTTGCTACGTCCGTATTTAAAAAAAAAAGGTTTATGGACCGAATCAATAACAGACTTATAAATCTGTCTTATAGCCTACATTATTGTCTGTTTAAGTCGAATAGTCGATGCTTCGAGTTTGAACAAATACTGCAGCATGTTGCACAAGCCCAAGCGTCCTTTTTATTATCTTTGCGAAGTAGGCTATATTCAAATGTTTTCTCACAAAATAGTATTAGCTGTTTCCACCCGTCTTCGTTCGTGTACATACAATAGTCAAAATGAAACATTAATGAACAACTTAGCCTAGACTATTGTATTCTTGGAAAGATTGGACCATAGTGCCACATCCAATTCCACGAGCGTCTTTGTCTGGTTTGCGTGGCAACTTTCTGCAACTGTTTGGTTGAGATCATTTTACTTTTAATTTGTACTATCGGCAAGATTTGGTATTTCCATTGTCAACCATATGCATATTTTATACATAATCACTAGTCTGTATGCATTCTTTCAAATACGAAAGTGTATTTTGTAATAAATAAATAAATAAATAAATACAACAGATTTAAGCATGCAAAGAAAATTAAGCATGCTAACCACGGTCGCACAATTGTTGAACGAAACTCAATAATAATAACTGCTCTATAGAGTGCAGATTGTAGGCTATTTACTTATTTTGCTGCAAGAAACCAAACTTCAATTTGTGCTTGCCTTTTGATGATAAAATAAGTTTCTGAGGTAGGGGACGTATACACGCTAACATTAGCGGCAATAAGTGCATAAAATGCCATTTGAAAGACATGCATTACGGTCACTTATCTTTGAATGAATGATCTACATAATGAAACGATCATTTGAAATTGTGTGTTCGTTCTATAGTGCCCATTGGCTATTAACTGTGTTGCTCGTGACTTTTAAAAGCTAACTAAGAAGTAACACTAACTTTTAGACCTGTTGCTCCTATCTTTTACTACACTAAGTTCACAGGCCATTTTATTTGTAAATCTCATTGTAGCCTACCTTCTTCGTATGTTTTTCTCCAGGTCTTTTGTTTGCAATGTAAGTCTTTGGGTAAAGATCATGCACTTGAAAACAAAATACAACCTTTTAAGTACGTCTGGATGCAAAGCTGTATGTAAATCCGGCGAAAATCGTAGCAAAATGACTTTTAAAAAAGTTATTTGCAGATGCAGTAGCCTACAACAGCTATGCACATATAGCTGAGGCGTTCATCACATCGATCTTGCGCGTATTTCTATGTCAATTTTCTTCCCTTACCAATTAACTTTTGACAGTTTGACCGCTAGAACAAAACAAATAATTCAAAATATAGATACATACCATGTCAATACAAGTTTCCCACGTCTGTTCAGTTGCCTTCAATGTTAGCCAGTTTAGGAACAAGATAACTGGGGATGTCTACGCATGATATCCCAAAGCACTCCTCAGAACAAAGGAACGCTCCTCTCCGCTTTGTGCTCAACTTTGTCAGCTGACGCACCAACTCCGAATAACTTCTGCAAAACAAATCCACAACCAGGTATCTTTAAAACAAAATAAAAACGAATAAGCAACGATTCAGGGGGAAATATATATATCTATGGATTCTATAAAGCCGGGGCCATAAATGTGGCCATATGAAAAAGTTCATACCGGCATATTTTGGTTATGTTGGGTTTCTTTGTCTGCACGTGTGAAGGGGTTCGTGGCCGCGCCTTGTTCATTTCAGTTTCAGTCCCGCCCTCAAAATACAACTAAACAACAAAGGGAGTGACTATCAGGATTATATAGATATAAAAATGAGCACGTCATCTTGATTGTATACATGTAGCCTACGTATTCCTATAGTTTTGAGATTTTAAGTAGACCAGCAACAACAGCAAAGCATTTCCCCTTTATTCTGTTCCACCCAGGAGACACAAAAGCCGCACTTACTTTATGATGAGACTAAATGAAAGCTGTGTCTTGAAATTGGCCTCTGTTTAGCTATGCTTCTTCTGTCTGTCCACTCAAAAGTATCAACCAATGAGGCAAGTAATATATTTACAGAAGAAGGTAAAATACAAGAGATTTTCTATTTAAAAGAAAAAAATAGGCCTACATTTAAAAAAATAAAATAAATCATGGTACATAAGCAGCTTTCAAATGGAGATGCCAAAATGCCAGAGATTCTACCACCCGGCAATACAACGTGAAAACTCTGTTCAGATAAAAAAATATATCAGGTGTCACTGGAGCATAATGACAGATACAACGAAAGTAACTGTAACACAGTTATACCGTTTTGACAGAAATAGTGGCATGTTATTCAATTTATTCTGATGTGCTATCATATGCTGATTACGCACGGTTTGTTCCCTCAATTCTGCCATTTTGATGTCGTCAATATAATATGTGAATAAAGTGGTCACATCCACTTAATTCAAATTTCTTTCTGTCTCAGAGGCTACCTGCTTGCAGAACGCAGTTAGTCTATTTCTGGGTAACAAAAGTGCGCCTTATTAATCGAACCTAGTCCCCAGTTGACCCAGCTATACTGAAACCATGTGCTTTGACCGTGAAAGTAGAGGCTGAACCAGCAGGCACTGTAACATGCCGAGGGGGGTGAACGTTGAGTGCAATAGCCCGGATGGAATGAGAATCGAACTTGACTCTGGAGTCACGCATTAAACTACAGCTTGCGCGCCCTGCTTGTGGTGAGCAGTGGGATGCAGTAGATTGGTGTAGAACTTTCTGGTCAATCTGGTGATCTGCTGTTAACCTCTCAGTGGGTAACCCCCCTTATTCCAATGCACCAATCAGTCTTATTTAGGTCTTGCACGATTGGTAGAATGAAACATATGTCTGCCACTATATGATTAGGTGGCACCCATATTATTTACATATGGTAATAAAAAGCCTATGGGCAGAAAAACTGTGATTAAATATTGCATGCGACATCACTGTCAAATTAAAGTCACATAAATGCAATCACTATATATGGTTTATTCAATCACTTGGATAACACAATCCCTTAGATTACACTAAGATCTCAGCAAAAAGGTACACTATACACAGCAAAAATGCCGGTGTACATCTAACACTGCTGGTGTATATTTAACATCCTAGAGCGTTTATATGAGACCACAGTCTCATATGAACACCTGAGGGTGTTAAATGTACACAATGTACACAATTTTTGCTGTGTATACATGGTACATGTAATGTGCTGCACACAAGATTGACTTAATGCACACAAGGTTTAATTAATGGAAACTTGACTTTTTGAAAATAAGGGTTGAAAAATTGCATCTTTATATATAGAATTTTTTTTATCCATAAAATTCTCTGAATGTTGACTTTTAATTTAGATGCAGGATTAATCAGTTTATGCACAAACACTACAGGCAAGTACATAAGACTTTGAACCACTGGCCATTACATCTTTTACAAGATGACGTGCCCCTGTTTAAAAGATGTAAATCAGTGCAAAATGTGAAAGTGAAAAAAAACACACATTCTCATGTATTAGCTGGCTGACAAAGATTAGAATTGCTGAAATGCAAACTATATGAAATACTTTTTTGATATGCTTGTTAGTGCTGATTATGCAAGTCAGACATCAGAAATTGTAGCAGAAATACTAGCCCACCAATATGAATGACCTGAAAAAACCTTTCCATTAAAGTGTGGTTTCTCGTGTATTAGCTGGCTGACAAAGATGCAAATTGGTATAAACGTGAACCAAAGGAAATATCTTTTTTTTATATGTGTGATATGATAACATTCATAAACATTACATGATATAAATGGAAATCCATTAAATATAGCATGTTTAGAGACACATCTAGACAGTACTGGGGCCTGTTCCACAAAGCAGGATTACTGAGTTAGCTGGATAACTGCATTGAGTAAAACCCAGAACCCTCCCAAATCTGGAACAAGACTGAAGTAAAATTAGCTGTTCCAGGCTTTAGTTTAGTGCAGTTATCCAGCTAACTCTGTAATCCTGCTTTCTGGAACAGTCCCCAGTTCATGATGATTCAAGATTTTATTTGTTGAGAATGGTAGGTTTAATTTGGCTAATGTGCAAAAATAATACATTTTTGTCCAAGAAATCTGCATAAATGTACTATTGGTAATTTATATATCCAGCTAACTCGGTAATCCTGCTTTCTGGAACAGTCCCCAGGTCATGATGATTCAAGATTTTATTTGTTGAGAATGGTAGGTTTAATTTGGCTAATGTGCAAAAATAATACATTTTTGTCCAAGAAATCTGCATAAATGTACTATTGGTAATTTATATATCCTGTATTCTGAAGCAGTGTTCTAGTCTACTTGGATGAATTCAGTACCGACATATTACAACTACCTCTACAGATAAAGAGAAATATAACATGTCAATACTAAGATTTTCATAAAATCCGGGGATCAATGGACTTCTTAATTCTGTGTGAATACGCATGTTTTTGTTATGTTCTGCACCATAGAGGTTTCACACCAGGTGGGTTTCAGTCAAATCCACCGAGTCCTTTTCTTTATCATCAATCAAAATGTGTCAATCTTCACAAATCAGGGGCTCCGTGTGTGTGACCAATGTATCCATGTATTCATTGACTCCATGCAGTGTTCTTCAGTTCAGCTCTGATTGCTTCTAACAAACCGTTGAAAGGACTGGATGTATTCTCATTGTATCTCTGTTGTTAGATTTAGCTTTGCATGCTAAATGGGGTGCATTCTAAATACATTGATTCAAATAACAGTGCTCTCTATCAAGTTCATGTTCAATGTGAATCAGGGTGCTGCCATACAGCTTTAACCTGTTGTTGACAAGTGATTTTTGTCACTAGTGTCTTCATTGTGATGTTGTAGTTTCTTGTCTTACTCTAGCCTTAAGACTTAGTCATAGCTAGACTCAATGTTCATGTCTATATGGATAGCTGTTACGTTATGATAGAACTATACCTTATTGGACTTGTTTGTAGTTGGTTCAACGACCTTCGTTATGCACTTATTGTACGTCGCTTTGGATAAGTGAATGTAATGTAATGATTTATTCAACCACAGAGAAATTGGAATCATCCCATATGTGATTTGACAAGATTACGTGTTTTTACATATTAAAATGCTGGTTTAGCAATAGGTGTATATAACACTGGAGCTGTATTGAAACAGGGATATGTTTTAGCCATCTTTATTTCTCCCCTTCCTTTCCCCCACCCACACAGCCTCCTGCTCCCACCTCCACAGGGAGGGGTGGCATTCATGCCCGTCCCGCTGCGGCATGGCAATCATGCAGTGAGCTCCTTTGAACTCAAGCTGGACGGAGCTGTACAATAGCTTGCACTCTTATCCACAGCAGCATACATAAGTGCATGCAAAATGGTTTAGGCAACAAAAGGCCAGTACCGATATAGTTGTTAATGCATAACTTACAAAGACGTAGTAGAGTATTCTGGGGGCAATTGTAACAGGGGGTAATTGCAACACCATAAAATTGCACCAATCTGAAACAAGCTAGAGCTGAGATTCTGTCCAGCAAGCTAGCTGGTTTCATGTGTTCAGTGTTGTGGGCAATTGTAACAAATAATTGTGTTACAATTGACCCCTGTTACAATTGCCCCAGAATACTCTACATACAGACCTACAACATAACCACAGTATGTGCAAGAGTGCAAGAGGGAGACTGACAATGTCGTGCTTCAAATAGCAAATGGGATGCGACTTGAATGTACGTAGCACTGGCGGGGCTAGCATAGCCATGGAAATTGTTCAGAGCTCAGAATTAGGTGGGCCAAGATGCAATTTAAACAGGTGTGCTTTGAGTCTGCAGATGTAGATAGTTATGCTGCCGTCTTCGCCCTGTTTGTACAGTCTCAATGTGTTGGAGGAGGGGATATGCACTTGCTATTCCTTTGATTAAGGAAGAAAGCAAATTGATCAGTGTACAAGCAATGAGGCATAATAGGCTTTCAAAAAATCTCCTCAATAGTCAGTTGCCATGGACTGCAATGGAGCTGTGGCCACCAGACCAAACTACTGCAAGTGATCAAGGCAGTGCCTTCCTGCATCAGATTCTGGTTACGTTCATTGCCTCGCTATCGAAATTACATATGGAAACTAAAAAGCTTACTTCAGCTCTTCTATTAAAAAGAACAAGAATAAACCAAATCTCTTAAAGGAAGGAGGATGTGCATAATCAAATTGGGATAATTAGTTCCAATGGTTCTCTCTCACATGATCTCTCAGGAACCACCCCCCTCCCCCCCTACGTAAAGCTTCTCTAGGCTTGCACAATAGTCTGCCACCCTTCCCCCCCCAGTACGTGCTGTCTGAAGACTCCTGCTGAGTTCATTCTGGGCCAACACTGCTGCATCCATAAAGTCGGTCCAGACAATGCTTGCAGAGAAGCATTGGAGAAACCTCTGAGCATATCCCTTCAATGAAGCGTTTAATTCCTCTCAATGTGCTTACTTGCATTACTCATTGCTAATTTATGAATAATTAAGTAAATATGGACAGTCATGGCTGCATCCAGTCTAAGCTGGCAGGCTCGTCTACTTCTCTGCATGGCCCCAGCTGCCCTTCCCCCACACCGGCAAGTGTCTGCTATAGAGCAGGGAGTTGGGGTGAGTGGGTGGATGGGGGGGTTGGTTGTGCAGTGTTTTGTGGCATTAGTGATTTAGTCACAGTAAAACTTTCATGTAATGCAAGTAGAAACTTATACCACTCACACTCCGTCTCTCTCTCTCACACACACACACACACACACACACAAACACCTTTTGTTTGTTTACTAGTTGGAGGGAGGGAAACTAGGATACAACTAATGATTCAATGCGTGCTGGAAGAGTCCAGCATTCATGCATGCTTTGGTGCACAACTGGAGTAGAAAGATTGACGTTGCTTTTTGGAGAAAAAGTGAGAGGAATAAATATACTTGGTGCACACAAGAGGTACGGCCCACTGTGTCCCCCCGTGCAGATCCCACTCGGACGTAGTGGAACACAACAACACAGCCAGTCGGTATTGGGTTCAGTTCCAGCTGATTTTATTTCCTTCTTGGAAAAAAAAAAAAAAAAAAAAAAAAAAAAAACTATTTACAGAAGACCTGACAGGCAGTGACTTAACACAATTGGCTGGCATTGAGTTTTTTGTTTTTTTTGTTTTTTTGTTTTTTTTTACTCAAATGTTGAGATATGGCATGATTAGTCAAAACAATACTCTACAAAGCATATTGCACAGAATGAATGAACACAAGTCACAAATTAAATTGTATACGTATAAAAAACATGAACAACAGCAACTTTAAATGCACGTGAGGATTTATAAAGATGGCTGTTCTATAGCCTGTCATGTTATATCTCAACATACATAAACAGGTAATCTTTGCATATAATACAATAAAATGTACAAAGATGTTTTCACGTTGATGCTCTTTTTCTTAACCAACTGCTCTACTTAAACCTGAATCAGAAATACAAATGTTATTCACCATGCCGTAAGATACTAAGACAATTAGCTATAATTTAGCTAACAAGTAGAATAGATTACATGTTCTGATACAATGAGAACCGCATTACACAGTTGTTGCGAATTCAGAGGCATTTAGAATGTGTTGCTTATTCCATCCAGTGGTTTAAACCGAACTTTACCACTTTACTTTACATAAAGAGAGCAAAGAAATGGTTAAAGCTGCAGTATCTCTTACTGGGCAAGAATCAAAAAACAAAGGGCAGACGAAGCTGCTTGAAAACTTGTGTCTATGGCTCCATGCACATGGTTGCGAACAGGGCTGTTCAAAATTGAGATACTGTGTCTTTAAGAAGCCTGCAGATTGATACTGTAAACATGGATAGGAGGCCGATTCTGACATAACCAGCCCCCTGGTCTTAAAATAGGAAATCCAAACAGCGATATACACCGATTGACACCCCCTTTATATTTTTGTACAAAAATACACTTAGAAAATAACGAAACGTTTAATCTCTTTTAAGTGTCAGAAGTCTACTTTTAAATAAAAAAAGGTCAAACTAGCCCTTCGGTGAAGGAAACAGACGGTGCAGTTATACACAACAAGATCTACGTGAACAGAAATTACAGTAAAAATGCTTGGCCAGTATAAATACATCCATATAAAAATGTCATCTAGGTACATGGTACAAAGAAGAAATAACACGAGGATGGAAAAGTAACCCTTAAGAATTTTGGTCCTGAATTGAAGTGTATAAAGTTCAGCACAGATTTGAGTTGAGTTTGAATCCTGAAGGATGAAAAAAGCTGGTGATCGTCGTCATTCTATGAATTAACCATCGCGCCTTCATTCCGTTTAAATACACCTACCCCTTGTTGTTTTTGTTTGTTTTTTACTGTTCAACAGCCTTATCTAAATCTCACCGAAAGACGTAAAGCGCTCATGTCTGTTTTAAGTTATTTTAAGCCAACGCACCTGATCAATAAATCCATTACGCCTGAAAACTGCGTAATTTGGCACATTTCTGTACCTCGATGTAGTTCACTTGGCTATTAAAAAAGTTCTCAAAATGTCCCTTTTAAAGTTACATTGATTAAAGCATCCGACCTAAGCCCGCCTTAATTTACGTGCAAACCAATCTTTTTCTTTTTTCTTTTTAAAAACAAATGTCTCGGTCCCTTCTGATGAGGGTTCAATGATATCTTCCTCTCTTCTCCTGCCAAATGGGCAAGCAAAGCAATTTCTTCTGCTTTCTTCCCAGCCGCTACCCGCAGTCCTTGGTCATTGGAGTGATACATAAGCGTTCGCTTAGTTCATTGGCGCGTCTTGTCCTACTTACTCGATCGGGGCCAATCTATCAAACTCACCTTTTAAGAATCCCTTTATTTAGAGCAAAGATAGTTATTCCCCTTGTACAAGGCATACGTGTCACTCAGTAAGTGAATACCAAATTTGAAATAGTCGACTCCAGCCAGTCCCCTGAAATCATTTCGCTCACCTCGGGAGTGCAGTAGTCGGGGAACTCGAAGTGAGAACCCGAGCCTGACTCAAAATTAAAATCCAAGTCTCTGTCCAAAACTGATGAGCTGATACTCCCCAGTGACATGCTATCAAACCCGGGGCTGGGGTTAAGGTCTAGTAACTCGTCTTCGAACTCCTCGTCCGATGACGAAGACTGTGAAGAAGAAGAGAGGGAAGCGGAGGGTGTCGGAGAAGATGCCCGCATATTGGAGTACCTGAAGTGGTCTGATGACGCGCCAGGAGACTCAGCGCCTGTCTTGCCACTTACCGCCCCGTCCTCGTAAAGGCTCAGAGGGTCGCTGGACTCTGCAGAGGTGCTCAGAGTGGGACTGGCAGGAACAGCTGCTGAAGATGGACTAACGCTGTGGTTGTTCCCCCCGAAAACATAAACCCGCTTCGATTTCTTATCTGGGATCTGCTTTGCAGCCGAGACAGATCTGGATTTGTATAGCGAATGATGATCTGTAGGGACCGCATTTGAGACCTGTTCAGGGAGTGCAGATTTTGCGCTCCCCAGAACCACCTTCTGCTGTTTGCTGTACGATTTCACCCCGCCGTTTTTTTTCAACGAGCTTTTAGGTCCGCCGCTGCTACTTTTCTCCCCCTTCTCGCCAGGCTTGGAGCCGCTCGACTTCACTTTCTTTCTCGGCCGGTACTTGTAGTCCGGATAGTCGGCCATGTGCTTCAGTCGGAGACGCTCCGCCTCTCGAATAAAGGGAATCTTGTCGCTGTCTTTCAGGAGCTTCCAACGTTTTCCCAGTCTTTTGGAGATCTCGGCGTTGTGCATGTCCGGTGACTGTTCCATGATTTTACGCCTCTCAATCTGCGACCAGACCATGAACGCGTTCATTGGTCTCTTGATGTGGCCGGTGGGGGTCTTGCACCAGGCGGCGTCCAGCTTATCTCCGGCGGATGCCGGGGAGCCGGGAGTCGGGGAAGCAGCCAACTCCTGGTCCGTATCTCCGGAATCGGTTGAGTCTCCCGCCAGCATATTCTCAGTGCTCTCTGAGTTGCTTCTGTGCTCTATCATAGCTCAGTTTTTTTGGGTTCAAGTTATCAGCAAACTATCAACGTCTGCGTTTCACTGTAAATATGAGTCCTGACAACTGTAGTTATGCTAAGTTTTTAGTCTTTTCCCCCAGACTTATTTTGCTGTATCAGTCTTGAGAAGGGGTGGGAGGCTGTAAACAGCCTGGTATGTTCTGTTGCTACACGAAGAAGGACAAAAGTTCCTTTGAAAGTACCTCTGCTCTGCGGTTCAGCTCTGTCAGCAGAGATGGTTTCCAATTTCCAAGGCGCAATTTCCCCTCAAAACGTGTTTTATGTAACGGGTTAAAACCCTGTCTTTTGCAAGCCGTCTCAATCTCAACTACCAGCACGACTGAACACGAGTCCCGTGTTACTTTGAACACACTGTTGTTGCAAAGCTCTATTCGGCTTTCTTATAAGTAGTAAAACATACTCTGCAGAGGTCTTGGAACCACGCGGAAAGACTAAGTTGTTGAACTTGTTCATAGTCCACCTCTCATCCACAGTCTGAAACTTCCAGTGCTCACCAATTCCGCCTCACACAGCTTTATCCATTTCCAAAGATATAATGGCGAGAGAAAATAACCAATCCGCTGCTGTCTCTAGCCTTCCCTCGAGCCAAAGTCACTCCCCGCCTGTGCTCATTGGTTGAAAAAAGAATCTAATAATAATCAGCGCGTGCAATGAGGAGCTTTATGTCTGACCTCATTCCAGTATATACGGAAAACTTCGTTTTAAAGGGACATGCTGTACTTCTTCCCGTTACAGATTATGGATTGAATTAAGTTGCATTAGCTGGTGTTAAACATTCTGGAAATGAATCCCGTTTTGATGGTGCTCATGAAATAAAACGACCTAGACAACATATCCATGAAGTAGGCTATACCCATCACATTTTTGCCGGCAGCATATTAACATCCTTTGTGTCTAATTCAGCAGATGTGTTAGAATCTTGAGAGTGAAATACTGATTGTGAAATTCAACGAGGCAATACATCAAATAATTTACCATAATCAATTTGAATGCAATAATTCATGGGCAAATTTGCTCCGATAAGTATTTTCATGCAATCGTATCTTTAAATTATTTCAGTAATTGAACGCACGCACACGCGTTCAAAAAGCCATATATTTATGTGAGCTGTTTATACGCTGTCGCCTCAGTTGTTTCGTTGGTACAGACTTCCCACGGGCTCTTGTCAGATTGCCTGAGAGGGCGGGGCCAGCGAAAAGGCGGGCGGTTCTTTGACACATTCCCTGGCCCTGCACTGTTACCATCTACATGCAGTTAGGCTCCAACCATCACCATGCGTCTGGTGTGCGTTCACAAAGGGACACTGACAGGAGCACGTTTATGTGTATGCGTTGCAGTTTAACTACATTTAATGTATATAGCACGAGTAGGCTCACTCAGCAGCTCATAAAACAACATTTAGCCATATACAGCCGTCGATGCAGCTCACAAGTGTTTTCATTATCATGCTATGGCTATTTTCAGTTTTTTTTGTGTGTGTTTTGCTATTGAGCTGTAGCAGGTATCGAAAATAATGCATACTGTATTAAGTGTTTGCAATTAGGCTACTGGTGTGGGATTTCAAGTTTCCTCTCCTTTTTACATTAACACTAGATGGCAGCCTGGAGCCAATAAGGGCTATACGTGGTTGTCTATGTCAGTACACAATACAAAACATGGATCTGGTTGGACATTACGTAATGTTATTCAGACGTTTTGTTACCTAAGTCTGCAAATAAAATATTTTAAACTTAATTGATAACGTTAAGGCGCCGTTGTTTCCCCAAACAAAACCCCTGTTTTTGTTGTGCCTTGTACTTTACGTATTGCCATTAGGCTATACCTCTGGATAAAATGTAGGCTACCTTTTTTTTTTTCACAAGTAATGAAACTCCTAAATCAATAATGCTTAGAACTTATAAATATCAAGCATTCCTCTTTTCCCTGAATTCCACGTTATTTTAATATTGTATTAATAACATAGCTACACCAGAGACGTTATCTCACGGTTTCGATTAATGTCTGGAAATATCTGGGGTTAAACCGCACTGTCTGCATGTGCGTTTACTGCATGCGTGAGAGGCTGTGTTGTTTGCTGCACAGGTGGACGGCGATGATCAAAGCCTTAACTTTCTTTCGGCTATTCCATGGCTTTCCCAAGATAAAATATTTCCATGGCCGGTGATCCGGTGCAGAATTGCTTCTGGGGTGGTTTATATGAGTGTAAGGTGCCAGCTGTCACGGGGATATCTTTGCTGACTTTGGGAATGAGGCGTGTGGTCAGGTTAAAGTCACTGAAAAGCATACAAAGTTCCGCACTCATGTAAATTACACCACACATTTCAGTAGGTTTCATCTTCCTTGCCCGAACGCATGGGCTGGTAACCTATATTGCACCGGAAGCGCAAAGGAACAAGCAAACAACCAGAATCCATTGTGACATAGCCAAATAATTACATTAGCCTACTTTTGGCAACGTGGTAGGCATACTGTGGGAATTTTCCATAGGGATTTAGATGTATTCTAATAACTGATATGTTAACGACCAGACACCGTTATCCTCACGCACTACGTTGAACATTTAACGAGTCCCGCAAATTGTTTTTTTTATTTTATTTTTTTTACACAATACTGCACGGTAGCTACGTGAATGTAGAGTGATTTTTATTATATTGTAGACTAATTGGCTGCATTGTTGAAGACGTTTGGAAAATGCTTGTTTTGTCTGGGTTGGATACAGTCTCTTGGTATTAAACAAACGGTGGCTAACCCCTAAACCTCCTCTCAAAAATGTGTGTTTACATCTCTGAGAGAAGGTTTACTTGACTGACTTGGACTGGCTATTCATATCAACGGTTACTGAGTCCACGCACATGCCAGAGAGATGAATAACTTCTTTACCTTGTCCACCTGCAGCAGGAAATGCCTGAGTCACATGACACATTGATATATGTTCTAGGGTTGAGGGAGCTGTCTGTGGTTATTCATGAAATGTTCAGCAAATATATTTCTTTGGAAAGGTGTTTGATTTACTGTTTGTCCACCACTCTTGCACGTATGATTAAGGGACTGCGTCCTTTGCTTCTCTTCCAAGTTTCTTAGCCTGGAATGTAGCTTAGTGTGTGATTCCACTCCAGATTCATTATTTATTTTAATTTTTTCATGGCAAAATATTCCTTGAATAAACAAGACCACTTTCACATTTGACATTCACCTTCTATTCTAGGAGTAGGAGCACTGTGAGCAACATGTTGTGTTACATGAACTAAAAGCTGTACATTCACTGTCCTGGATAATTATATTTTCTTCTGTGGTGAACTGCAGTTCCCAGCATGCACTTATGCTTCTTGGAATCATCCAAATCTAGCATAACGTAACTGATTTCTGACTTATATAACTAACAGCTAAAAGTAGATACATTTTTTCCCTACAAAATAAGTTAACATCCAAAACAAAAATGAATGGAAGAAATGCCAGCAAGCAAAACATTTGTAAATTATCTCCGTCAAGTGCCTGGGCAAGTGAGATTTACCCACAGCACCAATATATTATGTATTTATTTATTTAAAATGAGCACGTCAGAATTTAGGGGATGGACAGAGAAAGCAATGGTTCATCAAGTAGGTGTGGTAGGTGTGGTCATATAGGGTCACAAATGTGCCAGGTGGATCTTTAACAATATTAATTGCATTTATTTTACAAGATGAAGGTCTCAATACACAGAGATACAGACTGACCCAGAAGCACAGACTGCAAGCCCTTTCATACAGCACTGGGTGTCAAAATTGTAAACTGCGACATCACAAACATGTTACGTTACCTAGCCTTCCTGTAACTAGGTAGCTACCCAACTGTCTGTCTGTGTTGCTGTGCTTGGCCCCCTGACGATGTTCCAGTGTGAAGTGGTAATTATGTAGCACTTCTATCCAGCATGCTATCTGCCCCTCAGGTTCAATCAATCAAAGCATCCAGTGGAGGGCAGCGTGGTCCATCCTGACCCAGAAGTTCTGCCCTTTTAGGTATGCTCAGAAGTGATGGACCCCTACCACAACTGCCAGCAGCTCCCACCTTGTCACACAGTATTTGCATGCTGCTTTGCTGAGTGACTGTAGTCAGTGGCCACCTTCTCACCTTTCTCTGCCAGCTGCGACAGGGGGTGAGCACATAGGCAGTGACGAGGGCGGCACAAAGGAAGTTGACATTCAGGGGACTAGCGAAATGGTTGTGCTTCACTGTGAGGATGTGCAACAGTTCGGCGGTGCTAGCCAAGCTCTCGGTAATCACAGGCCAGCCCCAGGAAGCTGCGGACCTTCATACGGGAAGACGGGGTGGGCCCGGCTCTCACCGTTTCAATCTTGGCAGGGTCTGTGGCTACTCCATCCGACTCCACGATGTGGCCCAGGAAGCAGGTCCGTCTCCGAAACAGCTGGCACTTTGTGATCGCATTCAGCCGCCTGTAGTACACACAAAACCTCAATGAGCCATCCTTTTTATGTGCCAGCACTGCCAGGTAGGCCCAAGGACTCTCAGAAGGATGGATTATCCCTGCAGCCACCATCTCCAAGATATTCACCTCTGCCTCCCTCCTCAGTGCTAGGGGAACCACTACAGTTGCTGCTGGATGGGGGTCGCCAAGCCAGTGTCGATGTTGTGCCTAGTTACGTGAGTCGGGGTGCAGTCGCTATCTTCAGCCGCAAACTCAATTAGGAGAGCACATAGCTGTGCCAGGTTTTCCACTACCACCTGTGCTTCCAGTGAGCTGCACCTGGTGCTGGTATGATAGGCTGATCTGACATAGCTGGTGACGAGCCCTGAGGAGGGCGAGCCGCTTGGCCGTGTCCATAGTCACCCACATGCTGACGAGGGCGTCCAAGTCTCAGCCACTTCAGCTTGCACGTATAGGCTGTTGTTGTTGCCCCCCACGCGGCCCACCCTTTTTTCACCAGGGTGCTTCTGCCCACAGGCTGGAGGTGCCCCGCTTGGGCCAGCCTGGTCCCATTTCCCGACGGGTGCTCTCTGTTGCTCGCCGGCTGCAGCCACCTCTTGCCGGGGGTCCCATTTTCCCGCACTCCTGGTACCCGACGTCCATGCCCTGTCGCCATCCTGGCAGGAGACCCCCCTCCTCCACCTCAATCGATCTCCAAATTGCACGGGGTGTGCCGTCAGAGTGCTGGTCATTTAAGATCACCTCCAGGTCCTCACCGTGGGCCAGTGCTTCGTTGAGGCTGTTTAGGCAAGTGATGTACACCTACTGCTGGAGCCCTCTGAGGCATGCATTGAGAGCTAGGCTATCACTGCGTGAGCCTGGAAGCTGTGGGTAGGCCCACTGAGTCAGCCGCTACATGTCCACTGTGTAGAAGCCCGGCTTCTCCATTTGCCACCTCTTCTCGAGTGCTATGATGGAGGTCACTTCACCCAACCGCCTTGTCAGTGCGGCGCTGAGGAGGTTTAACATCGGGGCTTGCTTTCGCTGTCTGCAGTGCTTTTCCCTTGCCGTCAAGTTGACTCCCTTCTCCTGCCAGCTCCAAACAGTTGCTCCAAACAGTTGCCTGCCAGCTCCAAACAGTGTTGAAATGGAACTGTGCCAGGTATGCCTGTCAGCTCACGTTTCTATCAAACCGCCGCACTGTTGAGCTAAGCGGTACACACCTCGATATAACAGGGGCTAGTGGAGGCTTCCCCACGACCTGAGCTTGCTAGCTCGGTGAGTGCGATCTGATGAAGGAGTCCCCCACAAAGTGGGAGCTAATGGAGGGTTCCCCAGGCCCGCTGTGGTCTAGCTAGGGGCTCCGCTAGCATCCCCAAGGTTAACAGCCTGGCTCCGTGGCACGAGCTCATTAGCAATGTGAGCGGGGTCTGGCGGAAGGCTCTCCTAACCCATAGAGTGTGAGTTGAGAACTCCATTGGAGATCCTAGCTAGCAGTTGGACCCCGCGGTCCGGATTCTAAAATATAAGATAAAGCTCCCTTCTGAAAACGGGAAACTCACAGTGTACTCACACGTCTCTGTGTATTTTTGTTTCCTCTTCATTTATTCAAAACATGTTTTGAATAATTTTGAATAATAGTAATATCATGTTTTATTTGGAACTACTTCTTCTAATTGCAACAGTACATTCCAACCATTTATATTCTTCCACACTAGCTGGAAGTTGCAGCCCAGCAGCAGCCCCCATGGAAGAGTTGTTTTCAACAAGCTTCTCAGTTATTCCGCCGTGGATGTAGCCCAGAGAACATACGTATTTGCCGAAGTGCAGAAATAATTCAATAATACCTGATAGAAAGCATGGTTTTCGACCCATTTTTCAGTAGAACATATAAAGACATGTCTGAGTATAGTGTGCATTTCCTGTTTTTGAAAAGGAGATGTATCGTGGTTTTTGAAGGCCAAACTACTTGCCCCATTGGGATGTGTTTAAACCGACTGAGCAGCTGCAGCTAAGGGGTAAGGTCCTCAATACTAAAGCTTTCAGTGAGGTTGTGCTATGCACAATTATAAAAGATGGAAAACAACATTTCAATAGGGCCTGGGTTGAAACAAAATGAAGCTATCCTTTAACTGGTTTGACTTTTTATTGATTTTAATGACAATTTAGGTGACAGGGTTTAACAATTATGGTAATAGTTTCTCAAGCAGACCTTGACAAGAAAGTGCATATTAATTTCCATTGCCCTAGGATTTCTCCTGTGGTTTATTCTCCTTTTAAAAACAAATACGTTCCAATAAATCTGCATCGTGCTCTGACAAGAGGTAGCACGTTTCCCATGTTATTGAATGCTTTGATTATTATATATTACTCCGTGAATGTTTAAACAGGTGTGCTGGACATGACTAATCTTATCAGAGGAACAGCTGCACAGCGTGGCTCTGTCAATCATTGATCACAGAAACACTTAAAGCAATGCTCCATTGTTGCTCTTCTGCTGGCTTTCAAACTTTGATTTATTTAAGTCGACATGGTCATTTTGAACATTTGCTCATTTGATGGTTATTGTTTTTATTTTATTATTTTTCCGGAAAAGTTGCCAGGAAACTGTTTCTGTCACAGAGTCTATATGTAAGATGGCATGTTCCATAAGAAGCACTATCCAATCAAAGATGTTCAGCCAACATCATGAAATGCATTTCATAAAATACATAACCTATTTGAAAATCAACGGCACTCTAAAAGTACTAATGATGCATGCTTTTTATTTAATATTATTTTATTTATTTATTTGAATGATGCCAACAGAATGGGGTTTTCCTATAGCAAATGGCATTAAAGAACACTTGCATTAACATTGGTTGGCCTATTTTCCAGTATTTTAGTTTTGAAGCTTCATACATATAACATGTAACTGAACATTAATCAGGCATTCATTCGAAGGTCTGAAAGGTGAAAGGTATAAGAAATTGAAAAAGGTATAAGTAACAGTAAATGCCATAAGCTGTCTTGAAGAATGCTAGAATGTTAGTGTTGTTGTCTACTGCTATCATACACACAGTAATGTGACTATGTTGCTGCTTATAAACATTTAGCTCCCAGTAATCATGACTATATCACTGTAATTATGCCGATATATAGGAAGGAAACCTTTCATGGTAAGTGACGTTTTAAGCATCTCTTATGGGTGTGCTGAAGTGGTTAATACATTGGTCTGCTGGTCAGGGACAGGTGCAAATCCCAGGTTGGATAGTACTGTTATAATATTAAGCGAGGTACTTTACCTGAAAAAAAGTAAGTATATCAAAATCAATTATGTCTTCGGTATGTCTATATGATGGAAGCTATGTAATACTAGATGTGAGCATCTGCTAAGAAAATAAATAGCTTTGTAATTAAAGTATGTGCAATTGTTTTGCTGTTACATGTCATGCAGAAGGCACACAAACATTGGATGGATTTATGATAGTTATTGTTAAGTGGAATGTAGTTGTCCCAGAAAAAAACCTTTGGCTAAGAAAACAAATAAATACAATGGGAACAACGTGATCATATCAAACCTCAACAGTAGCTTATTTTGATTGAAAACTCGGAATATGATATTCAAACACTGTCATTCCAGAGTGATTTGTTCTTGAGGGACCTACCTGTTAAAACACCTAGCTGCAACGGCGGTGGGCTGTCAATCACTCGCCGATTCCCTATGCCACACATTTATACTGATTAGAGTTCTGCGTGTATACAGTCTGACAAGAGAAGGCTATCAAAGGGACCAAGGCTTCATCCTTGAGATATGCACGATTCTGAGCTATGACTAAAGCACATATAATCTGTCAGCATACCCCAGTGGCTACACCCAGTGTCAATGGGCTGTGTATTGAATCATTTGCTATTGAAGCAGTCTCAAGCAAAACCTGGCAGGAATGTTTTTCCTCCAAGCATGGCAATAGTTATTTGAATTGGTGCAGTATATCTAGTCCATCTTCTATTTTTAGTTGCTTACCAGATATCATGATCCAAGGTGAACTTACATTTTTATATATTATCCATACTACAGAATATTTACTGTTAAGCAGGCCTAAGGGAGGGAACATAACTTACTGTCTCCTAAAAGGTAATGTACGCCACTGTTTGTGGTGTGGTGTACATCCTAGGAAAACTATAGGGCCACTAACTTCTGAAGTAACAAAATGTTTTGCTGGCAATTTTGCTCAAATTTCCAGAACAAGAGAGAGAGATAGAGAGAGAGAGTAAGGAGGGGGAAGGGGGGGGGGGGGGGGGGGGGGGGTAAATAGACTCTATTAAGATCAGCAGGAGCTAAAACTTGCAAAATGCTGCCTCCCAGATTTGTGTAGCTGTAATAAGAAATGTTGCATGTAAAGTACTGTACACAGTAAGTGAAACAGGCATCGGGTTAAAATAAAGATAATAGGAGTAAGGTCAGTTAAATTAGAGACAAAACAACCCAACAAGGAAATTCAGTATAAAAGCTTAATCATTTACCACTAGTTACTGTTATATTTAACGTCAAACTTTGATGGTGGTTATAATACATGTACATATCTCAATAACAGTATCCATATTGTTTTATAATAATCATTTGTCTCTTTATTAAAGTTTAACCATGTGCAAATTAGACTGAAAATGGATCACTATTTGAACATGTACACACGAGAACTGTTGGAAACCGTGACAAAAATTGTGTTTAACTGCATTGAATCTAAACCTGTGTACATAACATGCTAATAATACTGTTATTCAGATTCAGATTCAGACACCACTATTTATAGATATTAGCCTACTGCTGATTTCCATAACATAATATACTGGGAGGCTTTCATGAACTTAAAAGACTACGATGACAGACCACCACCAAAATTACCCTGCAGTATGCCTGATTTGCATGGAATTGGACAAGCCATTGCAATAGTATTACTGAACAAGACCAAGTACCCACATCTGCTATCAAGCAAGTGGGCAATGGAGAATTCTTTATTTTTTTCATAAAAAAGAAAACACTGGGAAGAATCCATCCACACTTCTTGGAAGTGAGCAGATATTTGTGGGGACAACATGAACCACTTTATAGCAAGAGGCTTCCCCCGTGCACACGTTAGCACCACATTGGAGTATCTCTAAAGGCACAACAGAGCTCTGTGTTCTCTGCAGTTTTGAGAATGTTGCGAAAGACCGCTATAAATCTTACTATCACACTGCTTGTGGAACACAGTGAAAGCAGATACGTTAAAAATGGATAGCCAGAGAGAGTCCCTGATCTGAAACTACCCAGCATATCTGAAAGTTAATCAATAAAGCAGGGTTGCCCCACCCTCCCCCCACCTAACCTGCACCCTTCATTAAACTGCTAATTTCACTGGCTCTCAGGCAGTAATGGTCATGTACAATGGGCCTCTTGTGTGGGACTGTGAGATGGCTAATTTCCAGCTTAATTGTAAAACTGACCTGGAGAGACTCCAGAAATTCAAACTTATAACTGAACCCAACTGGTACTCCCTCAACCTTACGAAAACATTCAGCAGGGCTTTGAACTGAGCAGTCTCTATTGCATGCACAGCTTCCAGATTTTACAGGAGTTAGGTAATGTGTACTTAACTAAGCAAATGGCCTTGGAAAATAGAGGGCACATGGTAGTCTGGGAAAACACCACTGAGCATTTCTTTTCCTTGGAATGTTATTGGGGTTGACCATAAAATCAGTATGATTTATTCTTATATAAGTAATGAATGAGTTATCCCACTAAGACAGGGAACAAATCTTTCTAAAATTCTTCAAGTATTAAATGGCACTGAGCACTATAAAAATAATCTGTCCAGTGAAAATAAACGACACGCAAACAAAACAAACTATCCAAAATTCATAGGCAAAAATAACAATTATTTCTAGGAGGATAAAAAAAACACAAGAACAACAATTTATGTAGTGGTTTGCATGATCCCAAAGCACTCCACAGTGAAGGGAGGGAAACTCACCTCAACCACCAGCCATATAAGTTTGCCTCTAACCCCCCCTCCCCCTCCCTCCCCCCAACAAACACACACCCTCCCCCAAACACCTTTCACAAACCTAATCACTACTGCTTCAGCCCTAGACAATCACATGCTGGTGTTTACATCCAAACTTCAGTCACAGAGCACTGAGATAAGACCCTCATAATGGAACAGGTGTCCATGCCCAATCAATATGCCTGATACAGGTCACGGAAGGCGGGTCGGAAACAGTAACCTTTCCCCTATCCCCTATGCTGAACAGGCCACACCTCTTTGGGGACTGGGCTGTAGGTCAGGAGTTACGGCTCTGCTGGATGACCTTGAACTCGGAGATGTCGGATTCCTGCCTTCTACTGCTGTCCGACTGAGATCTTTAGCGCCTAAGCTTCGTAGCATCATCCAAGATAACGTCTCTACTGCACTTGAATGGCAGTGCTGCAAGTCGAGTTAGCAACAGGATCACGTGAGCTTTGCGTTTTGATTTTTCTCAGATTTCAAGCTATGTGACATGCCAGAGGGAGTGTGGGTGGAGGAAAAACTTCAAGTACTTCCTTCCACTTTCAAGCTTAATGAACTTTTTCATATGTCTTGTTAGGGTTGATTACGCACAGCATCAATTACAGCATGCTATGTTAAAACAATTTTCAAGCGTAACATCCTTATATGTCATTCAGAAACATGACCGAAGTCATTACTACTGTTGTAAAACGGCACAATGTAGGCCTAATAGAACATGCTGTAATTAGTCTCAAAGACTTGCGACTGTTGTGTAAAACGTGTTGAAATGGGCAAGTGAAATTAGAAGAAGAAGCTAAATAAATTGAGAAAGTAGCACTGCAGGGCAACTATTCTGTTTAAAACTTGGTAATATGAATATGGGTTGGGAAACACTAGTGTGCTAGAGACATGGGTCATATGAGTTTTGTTGATACAGATCCCAGGTTTACAAAATGCCACCCAAACCCATTGTTCAGGAATCCCAAAGCCCCTCTTGCAGGATTTATAAAGGTCTGTAAAAGTACACCAACGCAAGCAAAATTACAGCTCTTGAGGTCAGTCATTAGTCTCTTCATCGCAACTGAAATAAATACATGATCTATTAATAATCGTATAGATCTTAAGAGGTGGTCTGCAAATAGAATTCAATCTGATAAAACAAGGTTTACAGGTCTTGGAAAACTGGACCACATTGGAAATGATATCCTCTCCCCATCTCTACAGGACAATACATAACTCAGTTGGCACTTCTGGAGGGATCACAGCACTATAAAGCAGGTGGTGTTGGCAAGGTGAGACAAGCTTTCCAGGTCAATTACAGGGACATATGGCACATTAACGGCAGCTCCTAATCGGGACGCATGGGTGTGCTCAGGGCCGACCTTGGAGCTGAGTAATTGCTTATCACTCAGAGAGCTCTCTTCTCTAGGAGGGCATAAAAAACATGCCATTTCAAATGAGCTCCCCATTGGCCAACTTGTTTTGCAGTCACAATCATTAGTGAATGTGCAAACCATGAACACACATGCACACACACACACACACATTTAGGCCTATATACATTTCAGCATATATTTTCTGGCTTTGATTAGCCTGTACTATACAACAATTATGCTAAAAGTTAGCATATCTGGATACACAATTAATGTATGATAAATGGATGTATATACACGCACAGCACATGTTTATGGGTGGCAATGTGAAATCCTATTTTTAGTGTTGGTAAAAATGCATCTTAATGTGCAAGGTAAACAAAGCAGATTTTTCTCCATGAGGACTAATGTTATCAGCCTTAGGGAGGCTGTGGTACTATTTTCACTATTGTGACTATGGGGACAGAGCAGTACCTGTCTGCTCACAGCCAGAAGGTCTGCTCCCTACAGGTGCTGGGTGACCCAGCTCTGTCCCAGCTCTCCCTCCCGCCTGGCACCGTTTTCTTTGCCTTCCCTAGGTCAGAGGCAGCCTGGGGCACGTCTGTAGACCCAACATGGCTCCCAGCGGAGGCGAATTAGCACAGACTACGCACCCAGACGGGCTGACCTACATCAGCCGCGGTCGTGTCTGGATGTGGAGAGAGCAGCCGACTGGCAGAGCCCCCCACTCGCGTACCCCCAGCCGTCGTGCGGACTGTCTCCAGGACAGCAGGGTCCCGTCAGTCCACATCGGGGCACAATAATGGGGTCTCCAGGGCTCTCTCTGTGCCTTACGGCTGGATCACTCCAGTCCCCTCCGAGAAACTCTTGGTTGAGTGCTGGTGTGAGATTGTAAAAATCGTAATAGCTACCAATACCAAAATGTACTCGAATTTAGCATTTCAAAATAATGCTAGGCTCAAGGGGAATGCAACTTGAGGTAGATGGTTCAGTTTGAGAGGGTTAATATACCATTGGTGGGAGGGTAGAGCCATATGGGCTTCACTGCTCGTGAGTCAAGCCTTTTTTTTGTCTTGATCTTTAAATAATAGTTCTACTTTTCACACATATATGGATGTATCACCTGTGAAATATGTCTCCCTACAAGAAGGTGAGCCCAATGTCCTCTGGGAAAGTAGTGATTTATTACAAGTGTGAGGGGAAGGAGTGAAGTGGAGTGTTGGGAAAATGGAAAGTGTTTCAGGTTTGAGTGTGCAGAATGACTTAAGGGTAAGTAGCAATTGGAAGATAGCGGTGCAAGTTGTATGAACTGGAACGACCTCTCTGAGAAAGAATACAACCAGTCCTCACTTGTGAGACACTATGTTCCAGACTGGTAGAGATTTGGAAAAAAAAAAAGAGGGAGTGGGAGAGAGAGAGAACAGAGAAGAGATACACTGAGAGAGAGAAAGACCGAGAGAGAAAGAGAGAGAGTGAGAGAGAGAGAGAGAGAGAGAGAGGGAAAAGGAAAAGGAGAGAACAGAACAGAGAAGAACAGCAAAGGAGAGAGACAGAGACAGAAAGTGAGAGCGAGGAGAGAGGGAGAGAGAGGGAGGGAAAGAGACAAAGCAAGTGAGAGGATGGAGGGAGAGGGAGAGGGAGAAAGGGAGAGGGAAAGCCAGACAGAAAGACTTCTGGGTCTTCTCTCTCTGTCTCTCCCCTCCGTTTCAGATGATAAATCGACGTCGGCGGTTGATGGTCAGTGAAGTGGTCGTGCGGGGCTTTTCCTCTGTCCGGAAGGCGAAGTTTTCCCTGGAAGCGCGTCTCTTCTGCGGCCAGCTAAGGACATTGAGTGATAACACTGCGCTTCGGCAGACTGCTGTGTCACGGAGCTGCTGCCTTCCACAGTTTGCAACTGGCAGAGTTGTGCCTGCTACCGCTTTTCAGTCGCATTGCAGCAAGGCAGACGTGGGGAGAGGAAGGCAAAGAGCTGCGCAAACATTTTTTGGGGGAGTCTGCTATTGGAATAAAGTGCCCTTTCTGTCACTTACAATATATATTTTGTCGATGCCGATGACGGAAATTACTTCTGTGTGGAAAATACCAGCCTAACAAAAAAACAAAAAAAAAACGAACAAAAAAAACTTGGATTTACTCTTTGGAATAAAAGGAACGAGGCGCATATGCTGGCAGGGCGTTCCGAATGTCCGTTCCGACTTACGAGGAAACTACTTCGCCCGCGTTGCCGGGCTCATTCTGCACGGGCGAAGCTCGAAGCGGAGCGTTACCTGCCTGCTCACAGCCAGACGGGTCTCTTCCCTGCAGGTGCTGCGCCACTGTGGCCTGTACCAGCTCGCCCTCCCGCCCGGCGCCGTTCACCCGTCTTCGCCTCGCCCGGGTCAGAGGCAGGCTGGGCGCTTCTGTGGACCCAACATGGCTCCAAGCGGAGGCGAGTTAGCGCAAGACTGCGCGCCCAGACCGGCTGACCTACATCAGCCGCAGTCGCGTCTGGATGTGGAGAGAGCAGCCGACTGGCAGAGCCTCCCACTCACTCACCACCAGCCATTCTGCGCAGAGTCCTCGGGGCAGCAGGCTCCTGTCCGTCTGCGACGGGGCACAATAATTCGCCTCTTTGGGGCTCTTTAATCACCTTTAGCCTCCAGAACTCCTTGTTTCTCCCCCCCACTCCCCTGCCCCCACCCCCTCGCGCAGCAGTTATCAATCACGCCGGCTATATTGCATTTTCATTGTGGATTCGCCCGCCTGCGACACTGTTCTTATCGCCGTGCACTGGGGAGAGCGCGACGCGTGCTCTCTATCAGCAGGGCTTAGCAGCCTCTGTCTGCTCCAAGCTGTGCAGCCAAAGGGGTGGAAGGCGCACACAACAAAGGGAGCGGCACAAAGCGTGCGAGTCTCCTCTTCCTCGCGGATTATGGTAAGAGCACCGCTTCTCTCCCGTCTCTGGGGCTGCCGGCGCGGAGAAGCGCGGACTCTCCACCGTGCGTCTCGTGAACCCCCCGCACCCTCCCCTTCCTCTTTCGGGGGGGGGGTGGGGGGGCTGGCCTGTGAATCAGGTGCGATGCGGCAGTCAAGATTGCAGTCCCTGCCAATCTTGCAGAGTGGGGTCCCTTCAGCGACAAGTGACTGGAACTTGAAAGGAGTCTCGAATCGACAGAATAATAATTGTGAAAGATCATACGGAAGGAGAAGAGCATTAGTGGTAACTATTAGGATGAAAAAGATATGTATATTCTTTTGTCTGTACGTGTGTATGTGTGTATAGAAGACGTGGGTCCGCGGGCTGAAGGCAGAGACGAGCGGCCGGACGGAGGCAATGCAGGGACCGTGCTGCCGGATTACCATCTCCCTGCCCTGGCGCTCAGGGGACCCACTTCTCCCCTCCCCAACCCAGGGGTTCAGCATGATTCTCTAACCAATGACAACTGCAAGGCTGCGCCGCACATTTTATCCAGCGAAGGGAAAACGTGCCACTGAAGTTCTCAGCCGAAAATATTTTGTGTGCGTGTGTGTGTGTGTGTCTGTGTGTGTGTGTGCGCGTGTGTGTGGGGTTGGTGGGACAGGGGGGAAACGGGGCGACGGGGTTGTTTATTTATGGTTACATTAAGCATGGCCGCTTGTTTTCTCACCTGCGGCATTGCCTCGGTATCAGCGCGGAGCGCGCCAAACGCGCTCCGCATCGCTACGCGTCTCTGTGTGAGGCGGTGGCTCTGAGCGCAATGACAGGTGTGAAGAAAAGCCTTTTTGAAAAACTCTTTATCTGTGAGATTGAGAGGTGGTGGTGGTGGGTGGTGGGGGGTGGTGGGGAGGGGGGGGGCGCGCTATGGCAGGGAGATGACAAACTGCAGGAGCGGGTGCGCGGCGAGCCATAGATCAGCGCGCAGAGACCTGAATTCAGACGCAGCTTCCCCCCACACAGAGAATCAGATCTCAGGTTTCTATTTCAAAAGCAGCATGCATAAATAAATACTGATCATAACCCAGGCAACAGTCTGCCTGCCATGTTCTGAGTATTATGAGATGTGTATTCCACATCTTACCCAATGAAAATTGGTTATAAATTTTATATTGCTGCCTTCCCTACTGGGTTCCATATAGATATATATATATATATATATATATATATGTATGTGTGTGTGTGTGTGTGTGTGTGTGTGTGTGTGTGTGTGTGTGTGTGTGTGGTGTGTGTGCGTGTGCGTGTGCGCGTGCGTGTGCGTGTGTGTGTGCGCCTTGAGAAAATAAAGATGCATTTAATTTATACAGTGCATTTCTCAAACATACTTTGCATCAAAAGGTGTGGACCTCAAATTTACAAATATGTTGGGAAAAAAAATATGCTAAACAACTAGAGAGAACACAAAAGGCAAAAAAGCAACGACAAGAGATAAAATGAAATAACATGAAACATTAAAAAAACATAAAAGAAGTAACTGAGATCGCTCGGCAGAATTCAGGATAGGGAGATGCGTGTTAAAAAGCGTACTAAGAATAGATGTCGTTTTTCAACGGCTCGCGTGCGTTTCTCTAGTACCTCTCAGAAGGGAGAGATGAGAAGACATGTCGCAGCAGAAAGCCCTGTCACCACAGGAGTGAAATATCACCTCTCAGGAAGAAGGGAGGCTACAGTCAAATGACCGCAGTCTGCTTCGGCACCAGCTCCCTCAGACACAGAGGAACCAGCCATGGTGGTCAGAAGTAAAATAAAATAAAATACAGTAAAAGCAAGCGAAGCACCATGCTTTTATAAAAAATACAGAAAACAAGCAATAAATAAATAAATCCAGATAATATCACACAGGCGCTAGGTTCAGTCACTTTTTCTTTCAGTCATATTTTGATTATTACGTGTTCCTGAGAATGATGCTATTTTTAAATCATTGTGCCTTGTACAAGCGATGCAGTTGCTAAGTGCCCTGGTTTATGTAAAATGCATCTGCTTTTATTGTGCTGAAGAAGCTGTCGTAAAGTAATGACCAAATGTGTCATTAAAATTAAAACATTATTGGTTTGACTAAAGCAGAGTTTTAAATCAGTGGAAGTGTAACCAGCTCATATAAACTCCCGGTATAAGGACAGGGTGAAGAGGGAGATGCATTTATATTATATTGTTCCATATCTGAACAGTCCCTATCCTTCATGGGAAAATGTGCACTTGTAGAACAACCTTATATGAATCAAGCCACCAAAGGTTGGAATCACTGAAATGAACAGACATCAGAGGTGCCTCTGTCATCCTTAGTCCCCCTCAAGAACCACTTCTTCTTCCTATTATTATTATTATTATTATTATTATTATGATCATTATTATTTAAGGATCCAGTCATTCTCACCACTTGCAAGATGGTACCTTTTTCTGTAATGGACCTATAGTACACAATAGATCACTTGATTTTGAAACTGTGGAATGATAAATGTTTTCTTTCTCCCAATGGCAATTCACCTTCCCGACATGCAAATAGAGAATAGAATAGAAAAGAAAAAAAGAATAGAGTGCCGTCACTCTATTCTGCTGCCCAGGTACTCATCCTCCACACAATGGATCCCATTTGGCTATACAGTTAGCATTCCCTGAATGATGCGGAATGCTATCTTGTGACTAAGATTGAGAAATGTGTGTATTTGCTGAGAATCTTCCATAAACAAAACTGCTTCTGGTTAGTGATGGGAGAGTGAGGCTTTATGAATCCTATTATGGGTGGTGCTGAACCAATCATTGAATCATTGGCACTTATCACAAATCATGGGGCCTCATTTATCAATATGGTCATAAAAATTTGCGTATATTTGAGCGTAACAACTTGCGTACAAATATCTCATGAATGTGAGATTCATCAAACTTGAATAAACCACTGATCTGAGCGTGAATGTATTTGCAGGTGGATAAATCTGACTTGATCGTATTTTAGGAAGCGTGCACATCATTATGAATTCCCCTACTCACACACGCATTTGCTACCATACAGATCCTTTCCAAAAAATTAGAATATCATGGAAAAGTTTTTTTTTTTCCATAATTCCATTCAAAAAGTGAAACTTTCATAGATTATAGATTAATTACACGCAAAGTGAAATATTTCTAGCCTTTATTTGTTTCATTTTTCATAATTTTGGCTTACAGCTCCAGAAAACCCCCAAAACAGTATTTCAAGAAATTAGAATAGTGTGTCGAAAATCAGCATTTACTTCAGTTATTTCAGAGAATGAGTGGAGTGGCTTGACTCGAGGAATCCGACAGTTGTAGCCCATGTCCCGGATACGTCTGTACGTGGTGGTTTTTGAAGCACTGACTCCAGCCTCAGTCCACTCCCTCTGCATCTCCGCCAAATTTTGGAATCGTCTTTGCTTGACAATCCGCTGAAGCCTACGGTCATCTCTTTTGCTTGTGCACCTTCTCCTGCCACATTTTTCCCTTCCACTAAACTTTCTATTGATATGCTTGGACACTGCACTCTGTGAATAGCCAGCCTCCTTAGCGATGACCTTTTGTGGCTTACCCATCTTCTGGAGGGTGTCAATGATGGTATTCTGGCCAGTTGTCAAGTCTGCAGTCTTCCCCATACTGAACCAAACTGAGATAAACTTTGCAGGTGTTTTGAGTAAATTAGATGATAGTGTGACACTCAGTCTAAAACATTCATTCTCTGAAATAACTGAAGTAAATGCTGATTTTCGACACATTATTCTAATTTCTTGAAATAGTGTTTTGGGGGTTTTCTGGAGCTGTAAGCCAAAATTATGAAAAATGAAACAAATGAAGGCTAGAAATATTTCACTTTGTGTGTAATGAATCTATGAAAGTTTCACTTTTTGAATGGAATTATGGAAAAAAAAAACTTTTCCATGATATTCTCATTTTTTGGAAAGGATCTGTATTTGGCAAGGCCACCTATTGTAAAAGCACATACCAACGCGGTTTTCTCAGTAATGTAAGCCGTTAGGGTGAAATTGATATGCTTCTGAATTAACATGAAAATAAATATGTGCTTTTTGGGAGCATTAGCAGTGGTGTGCAGCCTAGCTCAAAAGCTGCTGTGTGGCAGAGGATAACCAGGGCTGTAAATAGTGCTTCCTCTGAATAGCGAACTACAGCTGAGATTTAAAAAAAATAACCCATCACAAAAAAGGTTCTGGCGGTACAGGAGGAGGAAAGGGCATATCGGACCGCTCACCTACAGACGAGAGGTCCGGGATGCCCTTTCCTCCTCCTGGAAGGGGTGATAGAAGATGGCGACAGCGCCTTGCCCCCGCCAGCATCATTTTCCCCTCACACTGGAGGCATTCTCTCACGCCGGGTTGCGGCGTTTGCTGCGTCTTCCAGGCTAATAAAGCGAGATTGGTTATTCGTAGAAAAAATTGAAAAAGGTTACATTTCTGCATCTTTCACACAACATAACTGGTGATGCGTAATTATTTTCATATGGTTGTCTCCAATAAATCCTTAGACAGAGGCTATTTCCTGATTGAATCATTTTAAACGGCTCATGCTTAATTCCACATGCTACATGTGATGATGAGCAACTAATAGCAGTGTGTAGGCTAATCATAGGAAGTCGATACATACACCTTAGCCAAATCCATTTAAACAGTTTTTCACAATTCCTGACATTTAATCCTAGTAAACATTCCCTGTCTTAGGTCAGTTAGGATCACAACTTTATTTTAAGAATGTGAAATGTCAGAATAATAGTAGAGAGAATGATTTATTTCAGCTTTTATTTCTTTTATCACATTCCCAGTGGGTCAGAAGTTTACATACACTCTGTTAGTATTTGGTGGCATTGCCTTTAAATTGTTTAACTTGGGTCAAACGTTTGGGGTAGCCTTCCACAAGCTTCTCACAATAAGTTGCTGGAATTTTGGCCCATTCCTCCTGACAGAACTGGTGTAATTGAGTCAGGTTTGTAGGCCTCCTTGCTTGCACACGCTTTTTTAGTTCTGCCCAGAAATTTTCGATTGGATTGAGCTCAGGACTTTGTGATGGCCACTCCAATACCTTGACTTTGTTGTCCTTAAGCTATTTTGCCACAACTTGCTGGAAGTATGCTTTGGGTCATTGTCCATTTGGAAGAGCCATTTGCGACCAAGCTTTAACTTCCTGGCTGATGTCTTGAGAAGTTGCTTCAGTATATCCACATAATTTTCCTTCCTCATGATGCCATCTATTTTATGAAGTGCACCAGTCCCTCCTGCAGCAAAGCACCCCCACAATATGATTCTGCCACCCCCGTGCTTCACGGTTAGGATGGTGTTCTTCAGCTTGCAAGCCTCACCCTTTTTCCTCCAAACATAATGATGGTCATTATGGCCAAACAGTTCAATTTTTGTTTCATCAGACCAGACGACATTTCTCCAAAAAGTAAGATCTTTGTCCCCATGTGCAGTTGCAAACTGTTGTCTGGCTTTTTTTATAGTGGTTTTGGAGTAGTGGCTTCTTCCTTGCTGAGCAGCCTTTCAGGTTATGTCGACGATATAGGACTCGCTTTACTGTGGATATAGATATTTTTGTACCTGTTCCCTCCAGCATCTTCACAAGGTCCTTTGCTGTTGTTCTGGGATTCATTTACACTTTTTGCACCAAAGCACGTTCATCTCTAGGAGACAGCACGTGTCCCCTTCCTGAGTGGCATGATGGCTGCGTGGTCCCATGATGTTTATACTTGCGTACTATTGTTTGTACAGACGAACGTGGTACCTTCAGGCATTTGGAAATTGCTCCCAAGGATGAACCAGGCTTGTGGAGGTCCACAATTTTCTTTCTGAGGTCTTGGCTGATTTCTTTTGATTTTCCCATGATGTCAAGCAAAGAGGCACTGAGTTTGAAGGTAGGCCTTAAAATACATCCACAGGTACACCTCTAAAATAATGTCAATTCGCCTATCAGATTCTAAAGCCATGCCATCATTTTCTGGAATTTTCCAAGCTTAAAGGCAGTCAACTTAGTGCATGCAAACTTCCGACCCACTGGAATTGTGATATAGTGAATTCAAAGTGAAATAATCTGTCTGTAAACAATTATTGGAAAAATTACTTGTGTCATGCACAAAGTAGATGTCCTAACTGCCGACACTATAGTTTGCTAACATGAAATCTGTGGAGTGGTTAAAAATGAGTTTTAATGACTTCAACCTAAGTGTATGTAAACTTCCGACTTCAACTAAATCCTGAAATATGCGTAAAAATGGTCGTACGCACGCTTTACGATCAGATTTGAACATATGCATGAATAATAAATGAGGCCCATGTTCTCCAGAATTAGAATGGGTGATAACATATGACATCTCTATCTGTTAATCTAATAGGCAATATTTGCTGCTCAGGTCATACAAAGCATTGGACACGTATTAATCATCACGCCGGTGATGGTGTCCGTATTGATTATCCTATGTTGGCTTAATGTTTTTTTTTCATGATTGTTTTTGTTGACTGTTTCATTTTGTAAACTTTACCTTTTTTAAAAATTGGCCTTTTTTTCTTTCTTTAATTTGTTTTTGAATTAAGGGTAGGTTGTTTTATAAGCCAATGGCTTCAAACCTATCCTTTTCGTTTGTTTATGTGTAAACATTCGAAATAAAGGAATCATCAATCTCACTTGTAGCAATTGACCAAACAATTTAGGTCCAGACTGTTTTATATTTATTCTCACATTAATTGTTTTCCATTTCAGGTGATTTTACACTAGGGCCTTTATCTCCATATAGTTTGCATTGGTTTTACTATTTTGTTTAACTTGGACAACTATTTTGTTGCCTAATATTTACTGAAACTAAACCCAGTTCAATCAGCAGACAGCCACTTCAACTTGAACAATAGGAGCCAAGCTAAACAATCCTTCCCATATGTTTCAGAAACATAGAGCTCTCTGTCAGATCTTCCATTTTCGTATATAGCAACTACTTTGTCTCCTCTTGAATACATTTCAAAAAGAGTCGCTAGTGGCATTCTTCCAAAGCCTCATTCGTAAAACTCCTGCTGTTCTCAATTATTCAGAAATAACTTCAAATGTACAGTAGGAGCAACCCAAACCCCCAAAACCATGCAAACAGTTGTCCTGCCATTACAAATACCAATCCCCTGAATGTTGCCAGCATTGGGGGCAAAATACCAGGATTGAAATTTGACAGAACTCGATTTTATTTAATTTATTTAACAGGCCCTTTTCCATATATTTTTTTTGCATTGGGACCAGTCCAAAAAGACATCCTATCCAGGTCTTTCTAACTGGCTCCGTTGCTTGAATCACATCATTCGTAATGCCTTTCCTGGCAGAAAGAAATACAGGCCAGTGGGCCATAAATATCTTAATTTGAACTTTGTCATATTTAACCAGCCGCAGAAATCTTTTTTTCAGCTAAAAATGTTTACTTTCAGAGCTGCTGGTGCATGGATGAGCCTCATGACCTCGGATTGAACCTGGACCGTGCCAGTGCCGACTGTGGCCCGTAGCACCACAGGGTGACGCACAATTGGAGCCTGCGACGCCCAAGGCATGGGAGGGTTTAAGACTGCACGCCAAAGCCGCGTATGAAAGGTCTCTCATCCGACGCCGCTCTGTGTGAGTTTGTCTGCAGTCTATATGAGCTATATGAAAGTTAAGACTTACTCTACCTATCTAGCAACATAATGCTGTGATAAAAATGTAAGCAAACAATGCTACCTACCTTTAAACAAGTTGAAATTATCTAAAATATTGTACCATAAAATTAGCAACAGGCTAGCTAAGTATCTAGATGAGCAGCTGGTGGTGGCTTGTTGACAACATTGCTGAATAATCTGCTAGCAAATCTAGCAAGCTGCATACACTTCAGTTTACTCTATAGCTAAATAGGGAATTAAATTTGAGTGTGCTTATAACCTCCTTTTTACGTTACGTTATCCTTGGACTAGCCTAGAACTAACAAATAAACTGGCTGAGCAACATTAACTAATGGTAATTATTATTTTGTCCATATTGATCATTACTGGGCTAATGGTAGAAAAGTGTTTATTCTTAAAATAAATTGATAAGCGTTTTCATTTCTAAAGGTTAAACGTGCAAACATTCACTCAAAAATAGCTCATTATTAATAACAATTAATTAATTAACTGATTAAAACACCCAATTATTTAAAGAAATCTTTTTTTTTTAAATTTCTTTTTTTTTTAGAAGTTTATTTCAGGGACGACGTACAAAAAATGCAAAGTTGCAGTTTCAGTAGAATGATTCGCTCTGAAACCGAACTGCATCCGATGCCGCCCAAACTCACCTGTGTTGAGAAAAGTGGTCAGCTGGTCAGCGACCACTTTTTCAGCAACCTTAGAGAGTATAGGCAGTATACTTATCGGTCTATAGTTACAGGCATCAAGGCGGTCTCCAGACTTATGGATAGGTGTCACTATAGCACATTTCCAAGCATCGGGGAAAGTACAGTGTTTAAGAGACAGATTGATTAGATGTGCAATGGGGGCAGCTAGAAGATCTTTATGTGCTTTGATGAACGCAGTGTCGAATAGGAACACATCTCTACTTTTACAGTTTTTCATGGAGCTAATTATTTTGCGTACCTGAACCTCACTTGTTTCGACCAATGTGAAAGCCTGCTTTGTGTCATCAGTAGGACAGATGACCAGGTCTTGCTTCATGAAGCCTTTCGCCAGCTCGTTTACAGATTCAAGAAAAAAGTTATTAAAAACATTGGCAACCGTGCGGTGGTCTTCAATTATCTCTCCCTGTACTTTGACTTTAAGATCACCTGAGAATTTTGAGTCCCTCCTTGTAAGATTATCTATATTCTTCCAAATTAGTTTACTGTTCCCTTTCGCTTCATGCAGTATACCAAGATAAAAGTTGGATTTAGCTTGTCTCAGCTCCTGAGTGACTTTGTTCCTAAGACCTTTATATAGAAGAATGTCAGTGTCTCTGCTGGTCTTAACAGCCTTCCTCAGTGCAGCATCTCTAGATTTCATAAGCTTCCGTAATTGACCATAATTGACCATTTTATGTAGTTATTTATTTTGTTTTCAATTGTTGTGGCTAGAACTGAAAATTAAACACTTTGAATACCCTGTTTAGCTTCAAACGATATTTAAAAAATCAAGGTATCAGTACTGTAACCAAGAAAAATATAAATTCATATTTACGTTTATTTAATATTTTATAATATACATCATTTTCTAATATTTTTGACAAAGATTTATCAAAGATTTAAATTAGCCATGAATGTTTCTGTTTAGTGTAGGTTTTGTACACATTTTTCCCAGGCCTTTTGATCTAATCATTTTCTTATCAACCTGTCCCAAGTTTTGATGAATTAACTCACAGCTAATTAATAATCTTGTCTTGACTTCATTATCCTCTCCAGCTATGTATGTGCAGTATGATATGTTGCTCCAAGGAGTAGCTGTGTACATCTTATTTCTTATTTCTAATAACATGACATATTTACATCCTGTGCCTGAGATGAAGCACAATTTCTACAGCAGCTAATCTCCTACTTATTTCCCCTGGGTGATTCATTTCAAATCCTAGTGAAGTTAATTTGCCTCAGTTTCACCTAAAATGAAATAACAATGACACAAAGCATGTCTTTATTCAAATTATTCTCTTTTTTTGCTGTTCCTGATAATGTACTATATATCTCAGGGCATTAAACCACTTCTGTCTCAGTTCATTGTGTAGTGTAGTCATTCAAATAATTCTACCTTACACTGTACACACAAACCGTTACATGCACAGCTTATTTACTACAAGGCCATGTCTTTCAATAACAAAAATAAACATTTTCTACCGGCTAGTGGCAATAAAATGTATAGTTTCCATTGCACTAAATCATTAGTGTGAAGGCTTCTGTGTCAACATGTGAGCAGGCTACAGTATTCAACCAACCAACCATGTAAATATGGTATTTTCATGGAATAAACACTCCTTTTCATCCTAATAAAATCGAATTGTCTCATTGTAAAAAGTGAACATTCTCTGCATAGCACAAACAACCCCCTGTGAGAAAATGGCCTGGAAGCTGTCACATTTTATCTTCGCAGGATATCCGTGTCCCCGCCCTACCCTGAATCACACGTTTTTTTAAATCCTATGACAGAAATGGGTCTAAACAGCCTGATTCTCTGCATGCTCTGAACTGTAAGTCACCTCTCCTGTTATGTATATGTAAACAACAGGATGAAATCAAATCTGATTGTGATTGTTCCAGACAGTCTCCGTCTGTGCAGGGGTGATACTGCTCTGTCTGGTGGGTGTTTATATATGCATGCATGTCCTCACCAAAAGGAGGGGGAGAAAATATCCGATGATCCTGTTTAAAATGCAGGACTTGTTCAATGATTGCCTTGGCTCACCGCCCCAAATGAAATAGAGCCCATAGCAACAGCTAATACAAAAAGCCAATTCTCAAGAGGCTTAAAAAATGGATTTTGTTCAGCTCTCATTACACATTTTGCCACTTTAAAGTGCTGCGGGTACCTGTTGGGAACATCTCTAAACCTAGTGTGTCGATGGATTATTTTATGTGTAGCAGCCAATTTTCTGTCTTACCAGACCATTGCTTTTTTGAGTTTTGGAATGACCAATTATGGTAAAGGCGTTTATATGAGTACAAATATTCCACCGTTGGACATGCTGACAACAGAATTAGTTCACCAACAGTGCAGGCATCAAGTGCTGAAGTTGCACAACATAGTTCTGTAATCTCTCGCTTGGTATGAATCACACTTCCCTCTCACTTCACTGGCTGCCAAACGATAAACAGGACAGGCGCCTGTGCTGCTGATGGACCGTGCAAAATTATCTTGAAGAATACAACAGGTTGACTCCTCAGGGAAGAGAAGGAGATAGAGAAAGAGAGAGAAAAAAAAAACACTTTGAAAACTGGATTCTTTTGCACTTCTCAGTTAACTAGATTCTTTTGCACTTCTCAGTTTACGCTTATCGCGCATCAAGTGTCCTGACAGCGTCACGGCCCTTTTGTCCCAGATGGTCTTATTATAAAACTGTTGTCATCACTACCTGAGCCCCGAAGGCCTGCTGGAAGAACTTCAGACAGAGGTTTTCTTGGTGTGCATGGAGCGGGGTAATATCAGTGGGGAGTGTTCTGTTGGAGTGGCATGACTGACTTGCACAACACATGCCAAATGTAGATAATTCACGCAAATGCTTCACACTGGTAGTTTTATGTGCTGTTTCATAAGAACGAATGTATTGTTTTGAGTCATAAGAGATACTTGAAATAATTATATAACAAAGCAATAAAATGCACTTAATAATAATAATAATAATAATAACAATAAGAGTTATTATTATTATTACTGGTAGATATATTAACATTGGACTTGTGCTCATAGCAAATGCACTGGCTCAAGGAATGTGACAACACTGCAACTGTACCAATCACCACTGTGGGCCCATGTGGAGTGGCGTTTGAGGATATTACCTCTGGACCTGAGACTAGTAGCACGACCCGAAATCCAGGTGGGAGTCCGCTGCTGCCATGTCCTTAAGCAAGGTAGAATAAAAAAAAGTTCAGATGAATGGGATACAACAGGCGCAAGATGTAATAATTTAAGCGTCATAAATTGGCAGGGATAAGGGCATCTTCTGAGCCGATGAATAATGTAATGCCCTGCCTGTTCATTCCACCGCATTCGGTAACCTTTCTGCGCATTTCTTGGGAGGCGACGCTTTTGCTTTGACACACACACACACACACACACACACACACAGCTGTCCTCTATGTGTACAGAGGGTAGAGGTTTACAGTTCCCACCTCTGTGCAGGCGTACGCTTGTGCAATATTAACTCAGCCCTAACAAACCTCCGTACTGTCCTGGAGGAGTATAAGCATTTCAAAGAACCGCCGCTTTTTAACTCTGCTGCGGAAAAAAGCAGAGAAGTTCTCCAAAGCTACATTTACATCTGATCTCACCGTGACCTCTCTCACTCTTATACACTGTTATAAAGGGGGGGGGGGGGAAATAACTTTAAGGGGCTTTAATGGAGTTGCAGAGTTTTGAGCCACATCAGGCGGGGAGGGAAGAGTCCAGCCGGAATTGTGCAGCCTGTCATTCGCCCTTGGAGTGTTTCAGTTTTAATTGGACTTTTGCCTTTTGTTCCCACAACAGCGTGAGTAAAAAAAGTGACTCTCTGAGCTGGGATGTAGCACCCGACTCCTCAAGGTGACCGACGCTCTCGCTCGCTGCTTTCATCATGCTCGCCGCACTTGTCTATTCCAACACGCGCTGCTGAAAGTCTCCTTTTTTCATCTTTGGAAAACCCGGGCGAGAGAAGCCGGAAGCGCTTTAAAAGAACGGTCCACGATGTATCCATGATATATCCTCTCATGCTTTTTGAGAAAGGCTCACGTGAACTGATTTAGTCAGGACCTCTGTGACACTGCTCAGGAATGGCCCCTGCTGATGATGAAAGCCACCTGGTAGCCTCAGAGTGATTGACACTTCCTGTAAATATTCACGGTGACGCTAACATGAAGATGAACAAACATAAAAGATAAAAATGAACGAATACGATGTCCCGTGGAGCCCTTAATTAATTGCTAATGCTCAGCTTTTACTTAAGACATTTTCTATATGACTTCAGAAGGTGAAAAGAAAAATTTAATAATGGATTTTCTTCTGAAGCTATAAAGCCAAAAACACTACACAGTGTCACCACTCCCACATGGGCACACGTTACAGAGTTTCATTGTGGCCTGTAGTGAAATATTGACACCCCTTAAACACTGAATAAGGGAAAGGAATCCATTTAGGAAGAGAGTTTCTCAGTTTATTACTTTCTACAAAGTAGCCCCGTCTAGTCAGCCATCTCAATTATTATTCTCACCCGCTTCATGTGTTAAAAAATCTATCTGGTGATTGCACGCAATGATAAAATGTACAATGGTGATAACATCCTTCATCCTTCAAACATTCTGACACACTTCAAGCCTCATACTCAGTGTTTTGTCTTTCATACCTACATGCATAGGATATTTATTTCATTGTTAATTGGTCCACAGTGTGATTAGTGTCTGCAGCCAACTAGCTTGCTAATTAGCTGGGAATCGAGAGCTTATAAAGGACATTAACTCTTTGTATTTAGTTACCTAAATTTGTATTTAGCTCAACAAAGACCTACTGCCCTAGCCAGCTTGCAGTACCTAAAGGAAATTGCAAGAATATCATGGTCAATACATAGAAAGGACTGTGCTTGATTTTATCATTGAGACCGTTTTTGTTGCTAGTGCAGTGTCTACTGAGGAAACGAGGACTATAAATGGCTTAGAATTATGGCTCTAGAATTAGTAGTGATAATGTGAGTCTAAGTGTTTGTGTGTGGGGGCTTGGGGGGTCATTGTGTTCAGCAGTGCTTTTTGCTCAGAGGTGGGTGGTAGTGGTCAGTGACCCGAACTTGTAATAAGAAGATTGCAGGCCTAACTGCTGGGAAACGTGCAGCTATTTTACACTTGAGCAAGGCAGCAATCCTGAATTGCTTCAGTAAATATCCGGCTGTATTAAAGGGTTGCATGTAAAATGTGAGCTGTCCCATCCACTTGGGATAAGGCAACCTGCCAACCGTATGAGTACATACAGCAAGCAATGCAGGGCGCACTGGCTATAAAAATCTGAGAATACTGAAAGAAAGACTGATGTTACCTTCTCCACCATTTCCAATACCATGCACCAACACTTGAACCTTAAGATACCCCTGACATACTTTAAACAGGAATGTGTTTGCTAAGATGTTTCAGTTTGAACTGTGGCATTCTGATTGTAAAAGTGATATTCATAAAATCAAACAGCAGTCCACCAAAGTCCACTCGATTTAAAGAGGACCTCTACTCAAAGCGTAAACATTAAAAAAAAAACACATCATATTCAATCCTGTTCGAGCCTCTCTTTCTGATATGCTGTACCCACCCGGGGACAAAGCCACAGAGGTGGAAAAAAAAAAGAATAATACTTTGTATTACATTCCCATGGAGCCGCTGTGGATGTTTTGTAATCCCCACCACACATTTCCATTTCCTCAGTATTACTGAGAGGGGCTGCCACCTAGGCCAAGACCTGTTTACAAGCACAATTCCTTAAGGGACCCTGAAACCCACTTCTATTCTGTGTCTGTCTAAAACAAACCTGTGCCATATTTTATTCTGGAGCATCGCCACCCCCCCAAACACACACACACACACGCACGCACGCACACACACACACACACACACACACACACACACACACACACACACGCACGCAAGCACACTCACAGAAACCTGCACACACAATTGCCAAAGTTGACATTAAGTGGAAAATCTCACTGCCAGTTACTAAGCAACATGCTTAATGAAGTCATGTAAGAAATATGAAGTAAAGTGCGTTTGAGATTTAGTTTTAATAACACACAAGATAAAATATGAAAAAGTTGGTTCATACTACACATGTTTTATGCATTGGTGTTGTGCCGCTGTTGCGCAAGCACGTATTGTACAGTACAGTTTTGTTTTTATTTTCCTGAGGGGTGACGTATAAATGAATAGAACATACTGCCATATTATTATCGTTATCATAATTATTATTTTAACTTCTGCAAACTCCCTTGCCAATTCTCGTACTTGAGCAAGGTACTTAATGTGAAATCCTTTAGTAACTACATTAACCGCTGAATAAATAAGTAAAACACATTAAAAATGCATTCAGCGCCAGTCACCTTGAATAAGGGAAACCGCAAAGCATATTGCCAGTAATAATAATGTACTTGTGATGTACTTGTTTACTTTGCATTGAGTTGAATTTCCTTCCAAAGTCTAATTGTATGGTAGAAATAACAGCCTTTTAAACTCCCAGTCTCATGTCTCTTGCCCCCAGTGAAAATTTTGGCATTCATGTGAAAACCCGGCTACATTTGGTTGAAAAGTGAAAGTTTTCTAGCCGAACAGTACGTAGCCAGGCTGCATCTGGGTAAAACCTGATCTGCACAGTGATTGACCTAGTCCTTTTATGTCAATATGTCTTTCAACCTAGATTTTCACCCCGCTAGACTTCTAGATTCTGTCTTTTTCTGACTGGGACCATTCGCTCGATGGATTGCTTTTTAGTAGAGGATCATGACATCTCACATTTTGACGTCATGTTCTTCATACCACTTTGTATAATACCAAAGCTTTATGTCGTTGCATATTTCTTCTGTGGATTATTGTATTCTGAAAGATTTACAGGGCCATCGTGCATCAGTGAAATTGATTAAAGTTGCAAGAACACATAAACGGGTGCAGAAAAAGCAACAAGCAACGAGTAGCTAAATATATCCAAGTAATTTTAGAAAAGGTATTTGTTTTGCATGTTGCCCATTCTGAACATTATATGAATTCATCACAGTGACATTTGAGTGCATTCAATATTCCCTGAACATCCTAAGACAAGTTTCCTCTTTGGTCAATGCCATTGATGTGATAAATGGAGCACAAATCATTCCACACAATTCATATAATACTGTTACTGAAAACCCAATAGGCTCTCAGAATTTTAATCAATAGCTGAAGCTGTGGAGAGTGGTAGTCCTATTGAACTATATGGAAAAATAAGTCAGGAGAAGAAGCCCTTCAAATTATCCATCCAAGTCTACTGTATTTCTGGCAGCAGAGTGATGGTTTGAGGCTCGATTGATACCTCAGACCATTGATGACCTACAGCCATTTTACCAGCCATGTATTCCATACTCTGTTGCAGCATAATTTACAGCTAAATCTAGTTCCACCCCCCAATTCCCATAGAAATTCCATTCAAATGCAGCGACGTTGTAGTATCGCTTGTAAGCATGTCTGGCAGCAGAGTGATGGTTTAAGGCTTGTTTGATACGTCAGACCCTTGATGACTTAGAACCATTTAGCCAACGATGTGTTGGATAAATCTAGTCCCACCCCCTAATTCCCATAGAGATCCATACAAATGCAGAGAGGCTATAATATTGCTTGTAGGAGTACCAGAAAATAAGATATCAAGAGTCTTTTGATATTGTTGGGTCACAGACATCAGGAAGTCATGGCATGCAAAGGATATGTGACCAAATATAAAAATAAATGATTACTTTATTCTACATTATGTTAAACTGTCCAATATTTTTTGATGCCCAAAAATGGGGAGGACTATGTACAAAAGGTTCTCTAATTTCTAATCGATACCCTCAAATTAAAGCTGACAGTCTGCACTTCAACCTCATTGTCATTGTATCCTTTCTAGAGTACATAACCAAAATAACAACGAGATAATCAATGTTATTCACTTCACCTGTCAGTGGTTTTAATGTTGTGGCTGATCAGTGTATATATATATATATATAATCTCTATCCATTGCATACACAAATATTCTATTTTACAGAAGTAAATGTGACCATTTCAATCTGAAAAATACAAAACTATAGCATCATTTTATACTTTATCGCTTAATAATATACAGTATGTCTGTTAGTCTTCTATGAAAACACGTTATTTTTTGGTGTAGGAATCTGGACTGTATAGTTTTTTTAAACAGCACCACTTTCGACTGTGATGAAAATACCTTGAAGAAAAGATGAAGTCAATGGCTGGAAAACTGAATTTAAGTAGCAAGAAGTGTATGTATATTAATTATGACTACTTAGTCATAATAGTGCAGTTCTCTGTTTTAATAAAAAGCTCTGAACCATATTTGTAGCCTTTACAGTTTTTGAGATAAACAGCTTTGTTTGTCACTAGTAAAAACAAGCGAGAATTGGTATATTTTGCCCTTGGTATTAAGAGGTTAACAAATGTACATTTTTGATAAGATCTGAATAAATCCAGATGTCTGGTTTCTTCTTCCCAGAAGCCACCTTCATTTCTGAAATACAAAGTAATAAAGTTTGTGTTCAATTTCATTAGCCAATGCGATCCCCCAGCGTACACCACTGCAATTATTGAGCCCTCATTGCACATATTGGCCTACATGTATTCTTAATCTCTCAGAAAAAATATATATATAGCTACATATCACCATGTATTGCCTGTTCATGTGCTCCGTTTACCACCATGACATGTCTGTGTGCATGAATATATAAATATCTTATTTAATTAATGAAAGACATTTCTTGTTATTGATTGCTCATTTAATGTTTAAAATGAAAGAATATTATTCCATCTGAAAATAAAATCTAAGGCACACCGGAAAACTATTTTTCCCTTGTGAAGATATTATCTACTTGACAAATAGCTCCAGTATGTTCAGAATGTAATTTTTTTCATCCATCATTTATTGAGTAATGCAAAAGTAGCCTTTGTTGAGGGAAGGTAGCACTGGGACATTAGCATGAAATTGGCTTCAGACCCTATGCCCTTTTCAGCCATGTCAATCAGATTGTAAGTTTGCACACTGCTTACCTTACTGTGCCCATTATTCGACTGTCTTCTCAGGAGCCCTGGTTCTGAGAAGGGTTATTTTTACCACAAGGATAAGAAAGCAGCCTCCATAATATGATTTACCAATCGGGATATGTTTTAGCATCAATATAACTTGTGGGTCTTAATTAAAACAAGACGCGGAAATGAACTTGCCTGTCTTTTCAGCATCTGGTGGTAATACATGGTACTGTTGTCACTTAAATTTTGGATACAGATTTTATAACATATTGACATTTTCATTACAGTAGTCTCTCTATAGTAAGGTGGACTGAGAGACACAAGGGAGGCAAAAAGACCAATATCCTTCACACCAGCTTGTGCAATAAACTGTCAATTAGACAGTCCTCTCATGGCGACGTATCAGGGAAGATCATTAAATATGTATCCCCACTGACAGAGCGCCCTGTCTGGCTCATCACACGTGCCTGAGAGAGTCATCAGTATAGGGCTTCATCATGAGATCAGCAAACAGGGGAACGGATTGACGAACGACTAGCAGACTGCTGGCAGACAACCAGGATGCAATCGCAATTTAATGACCTCATAAATTATCGTGCACCTATCAAGCATGGATGCTCTCCGAAATGCCTTTCAGGGCCGTTGGAAAACAGGGCAGGTCCCCCCCCCCCCCCCCCCCATGTCATTCCATGAGGTGACAGGAGCAGTCCCTAATCAGGGAGGAAACTGGAAAAGCCTTGGAAAGCAAACCACAGACTGCAGCAATTTCAATGCTGAAAACATGTTGAAATTCTGTTTGGGTGAGGTCTACTAAATCTGGCTTCCCTGCTTCTCATTCCAGGATCCCAGTCGGCTTGTTTTCCCTCCAAGAGACATAATTGTCTGATTTAGGATTTCATCAGGTAAAGTGCATCTTATGGGAAACCACTCCCAATAAAGGGGGGGGTGTATGTGCCATTTATTGACTTCATTAATGAATTACATCGAAAGGACACTGTTTATGAGACGAAGATGTAGCATTCGACTGCGTTATTGTATCCGTAAAGGTCCAAAAGCAGGACATAGTTAAACAAAGATCTGTGTAGGAGGTATAACTCAACACACACTATATATAGCATCGTTTCAACTTAGTCCTGGCTAAAAGACTACATGGGCCTTATAGGGTTTTTAAGGATTTACTGTATGTACATGGTTCAAAACTGTATGAATAAACTTTTTAATTTGATATGACATATTTGCTTGGTGTCCAAATAGCAAAGGAAATTGATATTTTGTTCAGGTAATACAATGTATATATATTAGATTTGTTTGTGCCCAAACATAAACTAATTTAAACTAATTATGTTGACCTTTGCCCTGTATTTACCATACAATTAAAAGAATAACAAACAAGGAGAAACTAATATAAAATAATCATATTTTCAATGGTACTCACTGTCTATTTATTGTTTACCAAACATTTTATTAAATAAGTAAAAAAAAGAACTAAAAAAGTATATATCTCACATAAATATAACAACAAATAGCCATGTATTAAATACATACTCAGAGCTAGGAATTAATTTTTTAGCAGGGCAGAAAGAAAAAAGAAAGAAAAAAAAATCAAAAATACACAGTCCCCAAGGATTTTTAACTATCAAAAGATTATGAATCACCAGAAAACATATGGCAGAAAAGAACGCATTTGAACTGTTCTATATGCCAGAGGCCCAGCCTTTTCAAATCGCAATTTTACCACAGGGCCATGCATGACCTGCTATGTCACTATTATATTATATTCCATCCTTTCCTGATGAATTCATAAAATCATCCTCAATACTGTGGAATTTTTGGAGCAGATGATAATCAGCATATTCAAAAATGCATTATACCATCTGTGGTTTATTACTGTTGTTTCTATATTATTTATGGGAGCATCTTGAACCCAGAAAGGTGGCGCACGGTGGTAGAGCGGACCAGGAGTCTCCACAGAGCACTAGCACATTAAACTCATCCAGCTCCCAGACTGCCCTGTTCATTTTCAGAGGGCAAGAGGGACTTCCTGTCACGCAATGTTATTAAATCCAGCTATCTTTTATGCAGAGGAGACCGCCTCTGTCTGATTTTGCTCATAAAATGTTAATAGATTCAGTAGAAAAAATGTACTCTTTTAATTTCAGAAGAAATGCTTATCTGGACAGAGTACTTGATTCTGTTGCCGCAAACGCATTATTATTACCTTATGCAAACACGACTGGTATTTCAAATGCTAATTTCTATTGTATTGTGATCTGTTTAATAACATGCGACTACTGCGTCTCAGATGGGCATTAAATCCGTTAAGGTTTGATTACATGCAGGAAATATCTATCCATGTCGCTTGGTAATAATAACCCATTCATTTTGAGTTCTGATATTCATCTTTTCAAGATTACGAGAATCCAAATCTTCCGATGAACATATGTCTAACAATGCTCTGTGTGCAAATAGGCACAACAGCTTTGTCTCTTGTCTCCAAAAGGAAAAATAATACAAAAAGAATAATAAATAATATATAGAATTCCTGGCAACGCTCCAAAACGGTCTGTTCTCGAGACATCCGGTTCTCAAAACCAAATGTGCACATTTCTTTTTATTAGCACTACCCTCCAGTTGCTATGCAACTGCGCCTCCAGATCCAGCAGTTCCCCCACAGTATGTGAGCCCCTCTCGGCAAGCCCAATATTACAAATTAGGCCTGCATCTCTGACTGTGGCACTGTGGCTGAATATGGCTTTTCCCTCTCCTAGTCTGGACTGAAGACTTGTGTCAAACTGTGGAAAGGCACTTGAACACTTTAATCAGGAACTATTATGTGCACACTTCTGGGAATGAAAAAAGTGGCACATCATGTGCTTTTATGGGTCATATTGAGAAAAAAGGCCTGATTTACTTCAGCAAATAAAAAATTGGGTGTCAGTATATATTTAAAGCCCCAGGGAACAAATATCTGTGATTGCCTACTAATTAGGGTTAATTTGGGTCTTGTGGACATACAATATACATATACTTGTTTTGGAAATAACAACTTTCTGAAATCCAGAGATACTGGATACTTTTACCCTCGTTTTTGGATTGAATTGGGCGGGTACTATACTTAGGAATAGTGACGTCAATAATCCCAAACCAATCGCAAGGCTGATGTCGCTTGTCCCTCCCACCAGCATTTGTCAGAACTAATGCTTCCCGCATTAATGCCTTATTCGAACAAGGCCAGTGAGTTAGCTAGCCCTGTGGATTCACTACTTTCAGTAACGTTACGCGTATCTTGGCTAACGTTGGTTGCACTAACGTTAGCTAATAATGTCACGTATGCCTTCTCATCGCTGCGCTCGCCGGTCAACCAAATCAACCAAACAATTCCGTGGCATTCAACATGCCAGCTACCCACAGTTCTTATATAGTTCTGTGGAGCTACCCAACGTCAACTAGCTAGCTAACTAGCAGCAATATCCACATCTTTATTGGAAGAAACAAATGTTATAACAAAGTTAAGAAGTGTAGTTAGTATCTGCTTGAAACCCACCATTCTGTCACCACCAGTTAAGCCAGAGAACACAAGTTATCTAGTTGTGGAATTTCTTCACTCTCAAATTCAGCGTTGGTAGGTTCGTACATATATGGTTGGGCAACACTTTACATTAAGCTGCACCTATACCTGTGTAGTTAAATTGTAACCAATGTGGTAACAAGAGGTTATTACTTAGTAACTCCAATGTTTGGTAACATGGAACAGCAGTTAGTGGTATACTTAAATACACGTGTGAAACAAGGCCAGCCCTGTTACATCTCTCCTGCTAAAATTAAATCATACCATATCATAAAAACACATGGTGAAATTAACTGGCAAGGTTTATTTGTTGTGTATCATGAATATGTGGCCTATGCGTGTAAATTAAATATTTTAAAATATTTACGTGTAATTATGAATACCGCTAACTGTTGTTCCATGTTACCTAAGTTGGAGTTACTCAGTAATAACCTCTTGTTAACAAATATCTGTCTTTTTTACTGTTCACATCATGAACAGTAAGATTTATTTATTTTTAATCATGAAGCAAATTGTTTCAGTCCCGACAAACATCTGTAACTCCCAGCAAGAACTGAGACATCCAGTGAAACAGTTTGTAATAAGCCACCAGCTTGTTCAGTGTAACAGTAGCCTATGCTCTTCACTAAAAAAAACGTACCATAAAAACGCAATATTGCTGCAAGTCTTTTCACCGATAACGATTCCAAATATGCAAATTCTCTTTTCATTTAATTAATTTAAATATGGCTTTTTGCGGCTGGAGTAATATGCATAATGACTCTTAGTTGATCACCCGCAAATTGTGAAGTGTTAACGTGTGCAAATACTTTGGCTACGCCCGCAAAATAACACCCTTTATTTGGGATCTTAGTAAATCGACCCCTTAGTGTTTAAATAAGCTAGATTACATTGTTTTTATCTCTGCACATTCAGAAAATAGTACCCTCAGTGTTTACTGTTGCTAAGCAACTTAAATTATACTGTTATATTAAAGATGATACAATGTAACCATCGAATGTAAACAAACCGTGGAGGGATTGCCTATACCAATTCATATATCATGAATATACCAACGGTTTGTAACGTGCTCGTTTATTACGTTTTTCGCAGTTGTTGTTTTTTTTTTTTTTAACATGTATTGTATATTGCCTACATGTGTTCAAGGTTGGATTATTCACTTCTACACATTTATTTTTCAACAATAAACCACAGGTATGAACATAGTTCCTCATATTTTACTTAGATTTTTGTAAAATGCACTCAACCTGTCCTATACGTATATCCAGCATGCTAATAAGACTTCTAATTTTGCACATATGGCTTTCAACATAGCATAGATGGATAAAATGCATTAAGCGCTCTTATATGTCTCCATATACTGTATATACCCTTCTATTCTTGAACATGTCACTTTACCTCAACTGCTCCTGTTAAAAGAAAATGCCAGTACAAATAGATGGTTATGTAAGCATTGTTTGTTGACCTAGATAAGGTGGTCTGTGAATAAATAAAAATGTGATAATTTAGGAGACAGAACTGCTCTTAATGTTTCAGAGGGAAAGGGCCTTGTAAACAACCAGCGTCCCCCACATAAATCATTTCTGCTGAAGCCGTGAGCCTCTTCTGTCTCCTTACACGTTCATCTGCTGATTACATTTTTAAAGAAGAATAAAGACTCAAGTCTCCTTTTCTTCTCCATCTACTTGTCATCCATTGAAGAAAAGTCCTTTCTCCCCTCCCTGTCCTCTAGACAGCCACTCACACTCACATTGTTATGACAAGCAAATCATGACCAAGACCAACCATATTTATTTGATGTTTTTTTTTTTTTTTTTTGTGGTTTTCATCAAATCCTAAGCGAACCGAATGTTCACAGCAACCAACATTTAAAAACAAGCATGGATCTCAGAGAAAAAAAAAGCATGGCTGTGTGAAATGTGTCTGTGTTGACTTTCTAGGAGTAAATAAAGGGCACAATATGAAACAGAGGAGTTATTAGAAGTGCAGGATTGTCTCAACAACTTCTACAATTAGCCACCTCTACTGAATTGCATTTTGGATTGCAGTTGGCTCATGCCAACTGTCAAGTGTAACGATCAGGAGATAAGGTGCCCTATTTTCCGGAATCAATGGCGCATGGCCGCAGTCAATGGTGCAGCACATGGGTGAACTGGGCTTGGCTACTGAATTTGGGTATTTTCGTGACCAGAGGCGAGGAGTATATTTGGTAATAAATGTTGCCCTGTTATGTGTGAACACTGGAATGGACCCAAAAGCAGGACTCGGAGGCAAACTCAGGCAAAAAGACTCCGTAGGAGTGTATTTATTAAAGGGAGCATGGAAACCAGAAGACAGGGAAGGCTAAGGTGACGGACTGGAAGCGGGGTTGGCAGGTGACGGGCTGGAAACAGGGTTGGGAAACTAAACAGGGCTGGAACAGAGACGGGGCAGGAGCGAACAGGATGGAGTGGCAGGTTAGGCGGGCTGGTGCGGGAAGCAAAAGGAACAAACAGGTTAGGCATAAGCAACAAAAAGAATGGCTGAGAATGACTACACGACACTGAGAACATTAACAAACTGGCAGTGCGTGAATGAAACTAGGGAGTTAAAATAGAGTGAGGAACAGGTGAGCGTACCGATGGAGCAATTAACAAGCATGCGGAATGTAAGCAGAGGGGGAGAGTGATAGGCTAAAAGATAACGAGGACTAAAAGGGGGAAGCCACGCCCAGCTCACACAAACACTGAACGAGACAGACAGGGTGAACTGAAAAACACGACATGACACGAGAGGAATGGGAAACCAGGAGAAAACGAAAGGAAGGTGGACTGGAGGGAAACGGCGGATATTACATGCCCACTAGCACTGAAACATTGATGTGAGATTAGATGCAGTATTATAACATGTATCTGTCACAATAGTTATGTTACGACATCGATAACTAGCTAGCTTGTACAATAAGAGTGAATTCCAGATCAACACAGTACAATGTAAAGCCAATGTCAAGCAAAATATTAGATTGAAATATTAGAAAATATTACAATGTCAAGCAAAATATTAGATTGTCCAAAAAAACATTGTCATTTCAGCATCGCTTCTGAGGCATTCGTTTAGTCAACTCACCTCCTTTGTTTGCCACATAGGAGCTAGCTGGCTAGTCCAGACGTCAACGCAATTGAGTTAGAGATACGATACCATATTGATAACTAGTGTCACCAGGCAATTTGCAGCACAGGCTACCTGTATTTCAGTCAGACAATTGAATTAAGCAATATGTTATTGAGATCTAATGCTAATTAAATAAATAATAATAAAAAAAATGTAATGGCCCTTTCCTGGCTTTTTCGTATTTTAATTGGAACGTAGATCCGGTAGGTAATTATTGCGCCAGAAACAGCGTTGATGCGCCGATGCATACATACAAGGACTGGTTATTGCTTTTATTGACAGAATCCGCTTCGTTCGCATTCATATACGTGCTAGAAGTGTCATTTTGAGACCGTTTTAACTGCCCTATAAAAGTGAATGGAGAGTGACAAATACCCAGTGGCGTACCGTGGGAGTAGAACTAGGCCTTCTGTAAACTTACCTTTAACGGATGGTCACTCTCAATCTGTTTCCGTTTACTTTTCCTGATTGTCAATCAAATAATTGATTCACTCAATAACCAAGAACAAGAAGTAAATTATTAGGCTACCAAGTTATTTTGAGATAGCATTATTGTTCTGTGCAACATAAACTTGTGTTGCATTTTTGTGTATCGACATTTATGATGTGTTTGTTGTGTTATCATGCGAAGATTCTGACTTTTAAATGCTCCATATTTAAATGTTCAACGTAGATTTTCGTAAATGAGTATTTCTAGCCTGTATTATGCGCTGCTCTCAACGATTCGAGACACTTAAGAGGCTGTCCTCTGTAAATTTATGCTTTCTAATGTTTAAATCGCTTTGACTAATTTTAGTGTCGTCTTAAAAATTAATTACATTCTTTAACGCATTCAGATTATTGCCTGATCCTTGTTAAACAATCTTAAGTTGTCTCTTTGTCGTTATCATTTCTAAATCATTATAGGCTACACATTGGTCTTGATTATTCAGAGAATGAATGGATTGATTGTTAGGCTACTGAATCTAAATAAACGGAAACAAGTAATCCCCACTTTTTCCAACGCGCAGGCCGTCGCTACATATATTTAAGTGCTACCCATTTTATGACGCAAAGAAAAATACTAGCACAGAAAAAACTTGATATATTCATTGATGTTTGTTATTCAGTTATTGAATTGCTTGATTGATAATTAAGAACTATAAGTAGAAACAGGTTGAGAGTAATATCTGTATAAAGGTAAGGTTACCGAAGGCCTATTTTACAGACGACGTTACGCCACTGCAAATACCCTATTCTGGATTATCACCCCAGGAGAGCACAGAGAAAGGAACAAACATATTTTGCCACCATTTAGGACTCATGTCATGGCCAGGTAACTACACAACCCAAAGTTCTACCAAAGTTCAGTTGTGCTTTAAGCTACACCACCTATCTTTAATCAGTAGAAAAGCCCTGCATCTCACCATGATGCGCTCGGACCGATAAAGATGAGCAATAACCTCGATGCTTTACTGAGACAGGAAAATTACAGACTATAGGGCTACGTTTCTCACCATATCAGACAGTGCACCTATACAGTGGTGGAGCGCGTTGCCATACAGATAGCCCTTCGCTTGTAGCACGCGTAATTTGAGATGGCACCTCGTTTTGCTTTCCCCTCGCATACACATGCGATGCGATCATTTTGAGAAGGCAATATGTAGCTCAGAAAAAATCAGCCGTGACCATTTACCTACTTTTTTGCTATATTTTTCCAGAAGGGACAAATAGGAGGAAAAAAGATGAATCTATAAACAGTCTAGACGTCATAGACGCCAATCTTGTGGGTGCTCCGAGGC